>ML806578.1:183176-200872 GCA_009831015.1 Picea engelmannii | reverse complement strand
ATACTCACATTCACTTACAAAAAAAATAAAAAAAGATATAATAAATTCATTTCAAATAATGCATAACGTAATATTAATATTAAAGGGCATAGATGCATCTTTATAGTTTTCCAACAAGTTATACCAATGATTGATAATGAGCTTATTAATTCATAATCGTTTTAATGATTTTATAAGTTTATATTAAGTAATGCATACAATAATATTGTAGGGCCATAGATGCATCTCTGAAATTATCAAACAAGTTATATTAGTCATTTGGGAGATTTTACAATCCAACCTATGGAATATTATTTGGGGATATACAACATAGAACAAGTCACTTGAATTTGATAATTCTAGTAACTTATTTTATGCATTTTATCTCAAAAATATTTCTAGCTAATTATTCTATATATTTTATAAAAAAAGAGATATTTTTAGGGATTTGTTTTATGTATTTTATTTCCAAAATGATATTCTATAAATTGGACTACAAAATCTCTACAATGATTAAAAAAAGACTCAAGGAAACTCTAAAATAAATAAGTCATAAGGCACAAAACATGTTAAGGTTTTAGAAATGGGGTAGCAAGCTAAGTGGGTGGGAAAAACTTCATAGTTAAGCATATTTGAGGCAGGGGAGTCTTGGGATGGGTGAAATTGTTGGCAAGTCTTGAGTATCGAGCGCAAGTTCCAAAGATGATGATTGATGCCATGCGATTCATTTTGCCAGTTTCAATACCACTTCTTCACCCCTCACACTTAATGAAATGAGTGTTAAGTGCATTGTTCAAACTCACAATCATAGGAAATGGGACATGCATTAATGAATTACTCTATGAATTTAATCACAAAAATGATATTTCTTATGTTGGATTGTAAAATCCCCCAAATGATTAAGTAAAGAGTTAAGTGAACTCTAAAATTGATACTTCATAAGGCACAATAAGTCTTGCTAAGGTTTTGAAAATGAGGTAGCAAGTTAAGTGGGCTTGACCATGGCAAAACAATTCATAGTTAAGTGCATATGATCCAAAGAAATAGACTCAACTTGGAAGTTGGGATGGATCACCTTCTCATAAAGTTATGATTACTAGGTGCAAGCCTTAAAAACAATGAATGATACTATGTGATTAATTTTGCTAGTTTAGATTCGTCTTAGCATCACCAATTGAGAGATGGATGCAAATGAATGTTCCAACTAGAGGAGGAGGCAACGGTTAAGAATTTAGAGGGAAGGTTCACGAAATGGTCAATGCATGAGATCGAGTGGTATGAACTAATGTGAAATATGTTTATATAAAAAGTTGTAACAAAATAAGTTCATAGTATTTTGAAGTATATTTTCTATATTTTTAATTACTTTTCACTTATATCTATGCACATACATGTTTAAGATTCACATGGATCTCCACATCATGTTCCTTTACTTTTTGATATATTATTATTATTATTATTTTTAATATTTAATATTAACGGGTAAAGATTATATTGTTGAAATGGATCCAATCAACTAGGACAAAATATAAAATTTAGGTTGAAGCCTTAAGTCCAAAAAAACAAAAAGGAAACACGTTTTACCCAGAAGGACCTGTAATCGGAAAAACTATTTTAAATTGGCATGTGTATTACATACATATTACGAGAGAAAACACACTTATTTAAAGACATATTTAATAAGGAAAATAAGTACTAGTGGCTTGGGCTTTTGCTAACTAGTATTTCTTTGCATCTTTCTTTTATGGAGCCCTGCGATTTTTCTGGTTAACATCAACAATTTGAATAACATTGTCTTGTTTCAGTTCTAGCTTAAGAACTTGTAGAAGATTTTCAAAGGCCTAGGTGGATTTTGATGAGGGAGAAGAATTTGAATGAGAGGGGGGGCACACCATACTGTCCAAGATACCAAGATGAGACAAGCCACACTCCACGAGTTGTTAGAAGGTCAATTTGAATAAAGACCTCCAAATTTTTGCATTACTAGACTCTTGTAAATGCATCGAACTCCTTTTGCCAATCTCCGAGATCCACAACAAGCATGGCTGTGTCCATAATACATTTGTCTCTTGCTGCATTAAATTCATGAGATTTTTGTTCAACTTTTGTTTTCCACTAATCCCACTTTATCCTAACATTGATGATATTTCATTAAGCTTCTCCCATTTCTCTTATGCGCCACTTAAGCCCTTTCTTAAATCCCCCCAAATCACATCAAATGCAACACCTCTTACTACAACGGAAATGCACCATCATGCTCCAATATAACACATAAATTAGGCTGAGATAAGGGAGAACATAAAGACAAGAGTGCAAACTTAGAGTTGGGTGAGGGAGATCCCTATGAGGCTTAAAGTTTTCGAATGTTGAGACCCTGAAGAAATTAAAACTAAAACAAAGAAACACTAAACACCCATAATGAGATATATTTGTCACTTGTCTCGACAATATAACCAATATTCAAATCCCAATTTGATTGTCTTGCAATTCATAATACCTCACATAAGTGAAAGCAAGAGTGTAGTAATATGATGCCATCGAGACATAACTACCTACTAATTCAAAAGGAAGAAATTTGCTAGGAAGATGCCCATGTTTTTTCCAAAGGAAAAAAACATAACTTTTATTAAAAGAAAATAAAAATTACATTCTGAATAATGCATGCAGTGAGCATGCATTTAGTCTAAAAATACCTTTCAACCCCAAAGGGAAGAAAGGCGCATAAAAAATGGCCCTCAAAGAGAGGCCCTAGAACAATAGAAGTATATAACGAAAATAGCCACAAAATCTCAGCCATGAAGAAACTGCAGATGCAAACTAGAAGAAAACTTGGATGGACCAGACCAAAGCAACAAAGAAGAACCCCTCAAGATCTAGATCTAGAGGGACAACAAACAAAAGGACTTTCACCCATGGATGATAAATCCTGGAACTACACGCCCTAAACGGACCTCAAAGTGCTAACCATCCCAAAAATCAACACTACATGCTCAAAAGAAAGGACCTCAAAGCTCTGACTCAAATCATTGAAAAAGAAACATAATCCCCACATCCATTCCAAGAAAAACCAAGTCCAAGGGGAGCTTAGGGACCCCTAGCCACCAAGGCCACCAAGAAAACCCTGACATTGCATCAAACCCTGAACGAAACAACATGGATGGTATAGGTATATCCAAACCCTAAGAATCTTCCGAAAAACCTCCACACGCTCTAAAGGCTAAAGCAACATAAGAAGGAACCCCATAGACGATGGAAAGGCATCAAAATAAACCATATTTGAAAATATAACCAGAGGAAAAAACTGCCAGACATCGGACGTCTCACCCACAGTCAGAGCATCACATCTGGGTCTGAGCGAAGGACTCGTGGCCACCAAAACTCTCACCGATCAAGCATAATATATTCCGATAAAAAACACGACCACATACCAGGCAAGCATAAGAAAAAATATGCAATGGAAGAGAGAGCACCACACGTTGAGACCTGACTCCTCCAAGGCGCAAGCTCCAGATTTGATGGACCAAGCACCACCCCGACCACCCAGGAGAGACGAGCCACGAAAAAACTTCGGCATTTGCAGCAGGCTCGACGGGAAAAACACCAGGAAAAAAACCAAAAAATCAGAGCTCTACGGCTAGGGTTTCCCCTATCGCAGAGCTCGTTGAATATTCTATATGTCTCTTGAATAATATTCAGATGTGCTCTGGGCTATATCTCTTTGTATTATTGTATTGTATAGGAAGATGCCCATGTTATCCCCATAATATCCAAATTAATCTTATGGAGGGGTTTGAGAGGAACTCCCACCATTTATTAGCCATATGCCAAAACATAATCTGATACCCAAATTGCTTGCTAATCTATAATTAAATTTTGATGTCTAAAGATATCATGAAAAAACAAACTTATCAAAACCTTGCACTTCTTGTATTATTCTTTTAGCCAATCAAAATGGGAGTGGTTGTTTAGAAAGAGATTTTCTCTAGATTACTTATAAAATTATCAATTAACCACCCACCATAGATGTCCCCTAGCTCCTTAAGCTTTAGGATGTAAGATGTCTTTGAAAAGAGCGATTTTTTTTGAGTTTATTCATGGTAGTCCCATTTTCCTATGTGTAAACAATATCTTGATTTCCTTTCAACCCTAAAATCAAATTGACTCATAATAAACCTATCACCCCATTCATTTCTTAATATAATTGATGATCACATGCATGCCTCCAATATCACATCTCTTATTAGTCCCTTCCCTGCGGGCTAGCAGGGACTATTATCAATCGATTTTCTATTCTTCTATTAGTACGACACAAAAAAACAAAGCATTTAACCAAAGTTTTAACAATGTCATACAATTTTACAACTCACATTTGTGTTTTTAACCCTAAGTTTTAAGTTTGAGGCCTTATTTGGCCTCATATTGAGGCAAACAACCTTCAAACTTAGGGAAATAGAGGCTTGAAACTTAGTTAACAGATATGTTGGAAGCCATATGAATTAATGCTAAGTTTCAACTTAACATTAATACGAAACATAAAATGCTTAATATTTTTGGATGCATAACTCATAACCGCGTTTGTGGTGAGGTCCCAACCTTGTCTTGGTGAGATTCCAAATTCCCTTCCCCTTGGTCACTTGCATGTGGCTTGGCATCACTATAAGCATCCTTGCTAAGGATGTTGCTTCCTCCCCATTTATCTTTCTCTTCATCGTCGCGGTTGATTACCCGCCATCACTCTTTGGATGCTCCTGCTTCAAAACTGGACTGTTGCCCCTCCTGGTTTGCATACTTACCATACTTTGATAGCTATTTTCCTGCACATCTCCATGAAATAACCCTTGCACCTTCAATATGTCAAGGACCGAGAGATTCCACTTGCAATATGTGACAAAGAGATTCCACTTACCATACTTTGATAGCTATCTACCCGCACACCTCCATGAAATAACCCTTGCACCTATAATATGTCAAGGACTGAGAGCTTCCACCTACAATATGTGGAGGAGAGAAGGGATCATTGTCACAAAGAATTGACTTTGTGAAATAGAAGGTAATTCAAATCAAATTTACCATTGGCACTTCTGCATAATCTATTTTGCTTCAATTTTATAGTGAATTTAAGAGATACAATATATTTGTGATAAAAAAAATATGAAGATGTTGTTTTTAATTCAATTTTCAGATATTCAAATGTTATTACTGGTAAAAGGAATTTGACAAAAAATAGTTGTTTCAATTCTACATAATACAAATTGGAAAGATGAAAACTAGGTTAGTAGGGAGCTTCCACCTACAATATGTCAAGGACCGACAGCTTCCACCTACAATATGTGACAAAGAGCTTCCACCTACAATATGTGGAGGAGAGAAGGGATCATTGTCACGAAGAATTGACTTTGTGAAATAGAAGGTAATTCAAATCAAATTTACCATTGGCACTTCCGCATAATCTATTTTGCTTCAATTTTATAGTGAATTTAAGAGATACAATATATTTGTGATAAAAAAAACATGAAGATGTTGTTTTTAATTCAATTTTCAGATATTCAAATGTTATTACTGGTAAAAGGAATTTGAAAAATAATAGTTGTTTCAATTCTACATAATACAAATTGGAAAGATGAAAACTAGGTTAGTAGGGAGCTTACCATGATAGCGAGGAGCTTATGAAGCAGATATCCAAGAGCTTCTACAACCATTTGAAATTCATAGAAACAAAGATCAAGCCCCAACGTCCATGTACACACATTTCCTTCGATTCCCAATATCAACCTGATCCCACAAACATACTCTCCCACAACGTCAACTTATGTTTTGGATGATCCCGAGTGTTGTTTAATGACACCGTTTCTTGAATCGAAGATGACCGTGATGGTGATTTAGAGCTATCCCTCGCCTTATTATTGTTATTGGCATTAACATTCTCGGTTTTATTGTGATCAGGGGGCGAAATGGAAGGGAGTTGGTCCAAGGTGGCATACCGGGCAACAATAAGTTGAATCTAGTGATAGGATAATGAAGACGCAGACGAGATAGAGGGAATTGAATCCAGGAAGTTGAATATGGCATGGAACCCTCGAAGACAATACACTACGACGTCGTAGGCATGAGCGGCCTTACACTCCTCTTGGGATTTGAATGCGTGACATGGAGGATACTCTTCTAGTGCAGTTTTACCGAAAGGGTTCAACTCCTGCGCGATAGACATGAAACAATTACTCTAACCACCATAGGCACCATTTTGTGCGATGGCATAAACAAAGCACAAAAGGTTTCCTGATACAATTCCAAACCAATATCTCATTGAATAAGAGTCGACAGTTCTGTGGGAATTTATTCTATTTGGTCATTTATACAAGAACCTTAATCAAGAAAAACCAAGACCCTACTGCAAGACTGTTCGTTTAATCCGCCCCGACTGCAAGACTCGATAATGATGAGAGCAAAGAGAATAATTGTTAGCATTAGACCCGCTCCTCCGAGCACGTATGGAGCTAGCAACTTCCATGAGAAAATCGCTTTTCCATTGCCATTCTGGGAACTACATTCTACATAGTTATCCCCATATTCACATAGTTTACTGTACGAGGACATTGGGAAACAACATCTTGGGATAAGATTTACCTGCCATGCAATTTATTAGAACTAAAATATAGTAAACATTCTCGATATTTGAACTCCTTTCAGTTTCGATTCTCCACGTCTCCGGTTTGCAAGGAAAATTATCGACACACTATATGGTGTGCATTTATGTATGTTAGGACATGCTTGATTTCAGTTATCTCTTCATGCAAATATTTGGCTAGGGAGGCTAGATTTGGTTAGTGCTAAGGATCCGCCACATGGGATGAATGAGCTGTCACAACTTCTCTCCACGTGGAAAGGGCATTGCATATAACAATTGGCTACACAAAACCCAATACATTTATTGAATTATAAACTTCTTTTTAACACAAGGAGAGGATTTTGAAAGGAATCTGGTGCAAAATTTGAAAAGAACGTGGTGCAGAACATTCTTGTCATCATCGTTGTCTCTATGCGTCAAAAGAAACGATAACTTACACGTGCAAATTCTTGAAAGCGTTGAATAACAATTCAAATGTCAACAAATTTTGATATGGTGGTAACGTACTGTGTTGTATATCGTGTCCAGGTTCAAATAATTGAAATAATGGAAACACAGCATTAATTTTTCATCATAATCCAATATGTAAAGCCATGATAATAACCTATTTCCAGTAATTCAATGAATCGATGTGACTAAAATATGCATGGATGTTTGATATCACATGGATATTATTCAAGATCAATTGTTGAAACCCCCACATAAGCCTTTGCTTCTTTGGAACAAATGGTTTTCATGAACATCGAAGTACATGCTTTCTGCTTTCTTGGCAAGGACTTGTTGCTCCGCAACTCCACTTGTTTATTTTGTGATTGTTAAATTGTCTCATAATATTATTCATCAATAATTTGAGTAACAATTTTATTAATAACATTATTGGCTTTACCAATGATATATATAACTATAATATACATATAGTTAATTGATAGGAAACATAAATATCAAATGATGCAAAGAGTGGTTTTAAAAAGAAACCCAATTTACTCAATTAGTAAGGATACTTGTCAAATTTAACCTTTGATGGAGATTATACGTTGGACAATTTATTTTCAAATTTAACCTTTGAGAGAGATTATATGTTGGACAATTTATTATTGAATCTCTACTTTTAAATCTTATTTTTTATTGGAAAAGAAAAGAGTTTCATTCATTAAAAAAAAATTAAAAATGGAAAAATAAAAATAGAAATAGACATTGTAAAAAGAGGATGGCACATTGTCTTTTGTACTTGTGAAAACCATGGTATAAAAGTGCAAGTAGGTTCATTGATATTGAAAAAGGAGCATTGTTTTGGTCTTCTCTTTGAAAACTATGGCATACAAGTGCAAGTAGGTCCATTTATGAATTTCCAATTAATACCAAACCATGGTATAGAAGTGCAAGTAGGTTCATTGATGTTGAAAAAGGAGCATTGTTTTGGTCTTGTCTTTGAAAACTATGGCATACAAGTGCAAGTAGGTCCATTTATGAAGTTCCAATTAATACTAATGAGGTTGTGAATGTTATTTTGGTGAATATGATCGATGAAATTATGAAACGTAGTGTGTTTCTCAAGAAATGGACTCAAGCATTATTTTAGAATTACCCTCGAACTCCTTAAAAAGGTCTCTAATTGTTTTCTTGAAAGTGAGGTGACATAAATATTCAGTGCCATCTTCACAATCATCACTTTGCTCAATTTTGTGACTAGAGTATAATTCTTCAAGTATCTCTTATTTTTATTTTTTCAAAATTAAATGTTGATGTTGTGTGTCGATGTTGTGAACATACATGGGGAGAAAACTAACCCAACGAATTATCTAAGCACACAAGAATTGCTTAATGTTTCTAATAGCAACATTGATCTCGAAAATCTTATCAACATATGGAAAGGTGGCACAAAAGCATTGGTTTAACATATCCCAATCTCTTGTATATCATATCCCTTTTTTGTGTAGGGACCAAACTCTAAGAGTTGGTCAAACAAGGTATCACAAAATCATTGGTTTAACATATCCCAATCTCTTATATAGCATCTCCCTTTTTCAAGTAGGGACCAAACCTTAAGAGTTGGTCCAAGAGTATGAAAAACAATTATGACCCCAGAACTACAAAGAGAAACCTTCTCTCATCCACTTTCTTGAGAAATTTTCGACATGGATCTTAGGATCAATTTTTCATTAAGGAAGTCCCCAAATCTCAAAATACTCATAGCAATCCTCAATTTTTCATTAAGGAAGTTTCCAAATCTCAAAATACTCATATCAATCCTATAATGCATCACATATTTCAAATTCATGTGGAGCCAAGAATTTGTATCTCGTTGTCAATTATACTTCTTCCCAAATTTTTGAGTTCTCCTTGTAGGTATCCCATCATCTAGATGGGATGGAATTAATTTGTCTTCTTCAACCTTTTGCTCCATTCGGTCCAAAAATTCCTCCATGTATCTTGTCCCATCATATATAGGAGGATCCCTCAATTATGCACCAATACATCTAATTGCTTGTATGTTGGTGCAATGCTTAGATGACAACTCATGGTTGCAATCTTGTTAATTTTATAGTGTTTCCTCTAAATTAGTGTCAAATGAGTAGATACTTCTCCAATTGGCATCACCATTAACAATAAGGTTGGCATTCTTGTCTCCCATTCATGATATCATATCATAACTTTAGTAGACCATGAACCTATCAAAATCATCATCAATGGTTTTGGTATACCTTGGTCCTATAAGGATCTAGAAGTTGTGCAACTCTAGTCCCATCCACATCAAATGACATCTTCTTCTTCTTAAGATTAATAATGACATCATTATCAAATACTCATTCAATCCTTAGTAAGGAAGGATACGGGTCATTTCCTTCCATGATCTCATTAACTTCAAAGTCCACAACTACTTTGATCCCTCCTAGGACAACCTACACATTTTCCAATCTCCCATGGGGCTAAATTTTGTAATGGTTAGCCATACACAGTTGAATAGAAGAATAATAATCTAGTATTCCCCATTAATTCCCTTAACTTCTTATACAAGACATTAACATGATACCCCAAGTCTATCATGACATCTTTGACTTCACATCCCACAATTTGAAATCCAATATGAACTCAATACTAGTTCTAAGTTTCTTCTTCATCTCTACCCTCTAATTGTTTCTCTCGATTATGGGAGCATCAATAATAGGCATGCCTTCTTTGCCCTTAACTACTTAAAGTTAGTATGGAACCTCTTGGTCAAGGCTTCACTCTCCAATAGTCATACAAATGCCTTGAACAAATCATGAATCAACTTCATTGAACCTTCCTAGTATTTGGGAAAGGGTGAGGCTCGCAACCCCTCTCTTCCATTCTGAGCATAGAAATAGGGATTTAAGTTGTAGTAGCGACAACCTAATGAGTAGTAAGAGGTTGCGCCACACAAAATTTCCAACACTTCTCTATAGATTTCCTTTTTTTTGACTACATCAAATTCTTAACCAACAAGGGTTGCTTTTTTTTTATCTAATAATGTAGTTGGCTACTGCATCCCCTCTTTTATGATCCCCTTTTCTAGTTGCCATATTTATCCCCAATCTTGAAGTTTCTCCAATTAGCCTCTTAGGGTTTAGTGTTTTATGTTAACATACCATTTTGGCCTCTTGTAATGGTGGCTTATGAATGAGCGTAGCCGACACCTTTATCTGCAAAGATAATTCATCACCATTCACAATATTTTCCTATTTCATTTATTAATAGAATTTGGTTCTCACTATATTCTTGTGCTCCTTGCAATATTTTTATGTATGTGTTTTCATTCATATTTGTGCCATTCATTTTATTTTCTATACAGTCTAGATCACTTTTGGATTTGTTCTCTCTTTCTCTATTATTCTCTAGAGATGTTGCAACCCAAACTTGACAATCATAAAAAAAAAAAATAATAATAACAAAAATGATAAAAAAACATTTTATTTCAAATTAAAAATTGAATATTAAAATATTTAATATATTTAAAAATCAATAATTTAAAAAAAAATTAGCATTAAACACTCTAAAATTTGGAATGATATAACCATAACATAGTTGTTAAAACATCAATAATGACGTGGAGAATGGGTGTAATGTTAGTACATGACGTTGGAAGGAAATAATGAGATTTCATCAATCTATTTTGGCCACGTCATCATGAAAAACTTAGATTTACTCACGAAAATGATATCAAGATAGGAAAAGGATATCAGGATACGTGGAGACTTTCACGTGGAGGATATCAGGATATTAGGATAAAAGGAAAAGGATATCAAGATAGCAAAATGCACTAAAGGGTCTTTCACCTAATTCCCCTCCCACACTCTCAATCATGAATGTCGCTTTGAGAAGGTGAGGAAAGGAGGGTGGTCCCACTGAATTTCAATTAAAAAATATTTGGACATTTCAAGGTAGAGTTGAAATTGGATGTTTACTTTTACTTGCTAAAAACAAGTAAAAAACAATAGTATTTATATTTTTTTTCAAATTATATTCACAAATATTAATAATCTAATCAATTTAAATTTAAAAATATAAAAGATTATTGAATTTGCACGGTTTATAATATATTATTAATAAATATTAAAAAATAATATTTAATTTACTAATTAATAAGATTAATTTAATATTAAATTAAATTAAATAATAATAAATATATATTGAATATTTCGATCTATTTTGGTTAGGCAAATTTTTATTAGGACATTAAATATATGTTATATTATCTCAAAAATTATACAAAGTTTTAATATTATGTTGGTTAATAGATTTTAGTTTGTTAATAGAATTTGGATTTAATATTATTTAAAAATTAGTTATTTTACATTTATGATTTATAAATTTTTTACTTATAAAAGTATTTAAAGAAGATTTTGATTTTTCTATTAATCAAGTCATTTAGAAAAGAAGAAATTCATAGAATATTACTTGCAAATTAAACACACTTTGTCTTGTCTATTTTTTTCGTATGACATTATGGACATTCCAATGGAGCAATAAAATACATCTTGAAATTTAAACAATTCCTTTACACTTAGTATGTGTAACCTCAACATTTAAAGTTTCAACTTCTCCTCTGTAAACTTTAGCAGTCAAATCATTTCGTGGAGGGGGTCCCTTGTCCCACAAACAAGGGGATCTCATACACCAATTTGGTGTCTGGCTTGGTCAAATTGGTGTATGAGACCCCCTTGTTTGTGGGACAAGGGAACCCCTCCACGCAGGGATTTGATTGCTAAAGTCTACGAAGGTGTACATACCCTACCCCCCTCTAAATTTGAACATGTGACCTCCGAGGAGAAAACATGTCCTTTACCATTATGCCCACTTAAGTTATTCCATTACACACATATAAGAATTGGTTGATATGTAAACTTCCATAGATATTCCGCTAAAACAATTCATAATAATAGATCTTACAATATTCTTAATTTTTTTATTATGCAATTTATTACCTTAGATCTCAAATTTATTATTACTAGCGTAGTGCTCAAAATTATGAAATCGAAATGAAAAACAAGAAAATGAACACACCATCCACACAAATGAATACATAATGTGACTTGGGAAACTCAATATGGGAGAGAACTCGGCAAGAAGGTGGGGTATGTGCTTTGCTCTATTTTTCTTACTTGTGAAATACAAGTACAAAGAAATGGTCACTCACTATGGAGTTTCCATGGACACTGTGACATAAATAACTACTACATATTCTTCTACCTCCTTTATTAGGATTAAATATCCCAATCCTAGATGCTCTACTCAACTATGGAATAATAACAAGACCAAAAGAATGAAACCCTTTCTCTTTCTAGCGACTCGATATTTAACATAGTCCAATAGCCATCTAAGGTTAGGGTTTTTGCATGCCTCGACCTTCAATTTTGTGTTAGGGTTTTGTACCCTCTAGAATCTTCTTGAAATTCCACACATGACTAGCCCCAAATGTGTTTGTAATGGGGACTAACGTGGTATCCACTTGGTACCATGTTGGTCAATAGGGTATGTTAACTTGCAGAAGACATAACTTACACATACAAACTCCACTTGATGTGATTTTTGCATCGTTGGAAAGATTACGATGTGTAGAACAACATCAAAGGGGTATGAGCTATGATCATAAAGTTTTGACCCCAAAAAGTATCATTTTATGCCTCCAACAAGCTCTAGAATTTTCTAGACCCCAAATCACCAAATTGGAACCTAACCCTAAAAGTATCAATTTTTCCACTAAAAAATATCAAAATAGATGACAAATTATATAATGATACATTTTAGATCAATGATATTTTAATTATCTATACACAACCACATATAAAAACATTCAAAATAAATAAAAGTAATTAAATTAAATGTAATATTTCAACCCTACATTCTAAAAAAATTCAAAATTCATTTTTAATTGCAAAAGACTCCAAATCCTAAGAAAATCCCAATAAATTCAAAAACCAAAACACAAGGCCCACCAAGTTAAAGGTGTAAGGATAATTTAATCAACAAAGACTAACTTTACACATTAAATCAAGGATGAGAGACAACACTCTTTTATGATCCTAAATGGTATGCATCATAATGGAATTTGAGTGATGGCCATAACGGTGTAACCTTAGAGAATGACCAAACACATAGCCACCAACCAAAATAAGGAGAATCACAATTAATTAAATTATCCAAAGTGAAGGGAACATGCAAAAAAAAGTGGATGAGAATATTGTTAAGGTCAATCAATAAGAATATATTATAATATTATGATGAGGATTTTTTTTTTGGTGACATTGAACTCAAGTTTCTTTGAATTATACAAATCATTTTATAAATTACCATTTAATCAGTGTTTATTTAACAAAAATATTGTCAATCCAAGTCGAGTATACTATGGAAGTGGGATTGAGTCAATCCTATATATGTGATTGAGTCAATCCTATATATGTGATTGGAGCTAATGTGTAATAGATTTTTTTTTGGTTCTTTTTTTCAATATATATATATTTTTTTGTTGGGTCCTTTTGGATGTATTTTGGTGGTATTTTTTAGAGTCACTTGATTGTTCTTTTTTATGGAATATGTTTTTAGGTATCTTGTTTTTTTACATAGGCCTCATCAATGGTCTTAATTTAAAAAAAAATCATTTGTTTTTATAGATGGTTGTGTAGATCCTCTAGATACTTGAGGAATACATCTGGGTTCTTGGGAGATATACCCAACATAATTACCATTTTCCTGAACTCGATAGTGTACTCTTGCACACTTTACCCTTTCTCCTGCCTAAAGTGATGCCAACAGATCCACTAGTCCTCTACATACCTAATAGGGTAAAATTCAGACTTGATAAGGGTTTTAAACCTCTCACTTAGGTATTGGTGGATCACACTTTAGCCCAAGTGTCTCCATGTGGCTTTCCCACCAAGTTAATGAATGGCCCTCTAGTTTCAATAAGAAAATGAAACATTTTTCTCTTCGTCTATATTATGGACACTAAAATACACTTCTAAATATTGCAACCAATGATTCAACTTAACAACATCAATCTCACCTTAATAGGGTTTGATGCCCACTTTTGCTTCAATTTTAAATAGAGGTCGTGAAGGAGTGATGTCATTGGAACTTGGTTATTCCTTTTTGGGCTCCTTTTTCGACTCCTTTTCTAGGTCTCAACTATCTCCCAGTTTATCATCTGATCCAACTTTTGAGTTAGAGCCACCAACCTCCCCGAAAGGTCCAAACTTGTTCGCTAGAGACTCTATGAGGAGGGAAATGTTGTGAGGGATATCGACAACTTGTTCTTCTAGCCTCACAAAACTCTGTTTTCTTGTATCTTGAGGGTTGTTATGACTAGATTCATTTGCCGTGGCTAGGGTTTTGCAACTTCCTTGGCAAGCCAATTTCTAGATCCTACAACTTCCCACAAAACCCCTAAAGAAAACTGCTCTCATACAAATATGATTTGTAAATTTCCATGACTATTCCATTGGAATAGTTTGTTACAATAGATCTTGTAATATTATGATATCTTTTATTATACAATTTATTTCCTTAGATCTCAGATATATTATTACTAGCTTAATGCTCAAATTGATGAAAATAACTAAAATATGAAAATGAAAGAACAAGCAAATGAACACACCATCCACACGAATGAACTCAATATGTGACCTAAGAAACCCAATATGGGAGAAAATCCATCTGGAAGGAGAGGCTTATGCTTTGCTCTATTTTCTTCAGTTATAAAATGCAAGTATAAAGAAATGGGCACTCACTATGGAGATGCCTTTGACACTATGGCCTAAATGGTTGTTATAGAATATTCTACCTCCTTTGTTACTCTCTTAAATCCCACTCCTAGATGCTAATTTGAGTTGGATATGCTATGAACAATTGGCTACTGGCACATGTTCTATGGTGATCGACATCGACAATGCATGACACTATAGACGAGGAAGGAGACTAGGTTGTTAGCGTGAAGGGCCCCATGCCATCATGACCATTGTCCATCCCTGCATTTAATTAAATCACAAGGAAATCATATGAGATGTAAAGTCAAGGAAGAATATTATTGTTAAAAAAATATTATGTATTAAAAAAATGAAACTTTCATTAGACCTCTTCCCTAATGTACAAGAGAAAAAAAAAACAAAGGAGGAGAAACAAGCTTGGGGGAAGCTGAAGGGTTGGGGACGCTCGACCTTCTATCTATCCCTTAGCTGAGCCATCATTATATATATTCTTTCCTCACAAGAGAAGAGGGGCTCTTTTGGCTAAGAGTGAAAAATAATATTTCCCATGCTTCAATGAGGAGCTTACGAATGAACTAGAGAACCTATAACCTATCCATTGTTGCACAACAAAGAACTTGGTTGAAACCAATTGAATATTGGTTTTCCTATTTGAGTTTCCAAGGTAAACTATCGGTTTTTATGTGATTTTATCTTTTTTTCTATGTTGTTTTCTCTATCTATGGATTTGAAATGGAGCTAAATTATATTTTAATGGTTGTTTGTGTTGTCTGAAATTGATGATTATTTAACCAACTATTGTTTTGAAGTTTTCTTCCATAGATATAGTTCACCTTGTGGCGGATGTCAGCGGTTTGAGAACAAATAAACCAACCCAATAACTCTTTACTCTCCTTTGTTCATTCATTTTAGAGATGGGAGATCAATGGACCTCATTCTAGAGCTATTGCAAATGTATAGGGAGTTGCTAATTTGGTTTCTTCATAGTTGTTAGTGAGTTTCTCTCTCCTATGAGCTGCCATTTCCTTCCCTAAGCCGAAATTCATTACTAGCTAAGTGTTCTTGATTCCCACAGGCTGTATGCCCTCTCTGGGTTGTAATTTCATCAGTGATTGAGCAAATTTCACCTACTTGTGCATTATATGATCTTCCCACGTGTTGTATGGACTCTGAGGACTAGAACTTTAATGTCGACTAAGTCGATTTTTCTCACCTATGCATTGTACGTTCTTTATCTCGTATGCAATTTCTCTCATTTGATATAATTCCTAAGTCTCATTGTCATACACTTTAATTCCTTCTTTACATACCCAATTTCATCACTTGATCGAATTAGTTCCTTTAGTTGGTCAATTGGACACTTCCCTGGTCAACTCAACTCCTCCCTGGTTGACTTGACTCTTTCTTGGTTGAGTGGCCCCTCACTTATTTGACTTCACATTGACTGGTCGAATTCATTTCCTTGGTCGATACCTTTATCTAGTCGACTTCCATATTAGCCTGGTTGACCTCTCATTGGTTGGACTGTAGGCATTTGTAGTTGGAAAACATAGGACTATTCTCTATTTTTTAAAATTTGTTTGTGAAATGAAAGTAGCTACCTTGCCTTAGTGTGTTGTGGACATTTTTTTGAACTATTAACATATGTTCTAGTTATCGCATCCACAATAGACCAGTTCAAGCTCATGAACTTGGACCATCAATCAATACTCCATCTAAGCAGACAAAGTTGTAGTGCAAGCAGAGTAATAAGTTGCCAGATTAAGTCATAATCGTTGTCATTTTCATAAGCGCGAAGACACTTGAAGAAGAATCTTCTAGATTAGGGTTGATCACCTCCTTGTAATATCTTAACTTTCTCTTATCCTCTAATTCTTTATCACACAACAATTTCTCCATAAATTCATATGGAATCATATTTTTAATATTATCTTTATTTTACAAAGCGATCTCTTCCTCGATACCCCAATGATTTAGCCAAGACTTGACATCTTTATACTAACCCCACTTGACCCACAAGTAGTTTTGATTGAAGTCTGAAGCAACCTCAGGAAGCCTCTTATCTTCCATGTTATTTATACATTAAGTGCCTAGTCATAACTGTGTTCTCAATGGGGGAAAGACTTATTTTATGAGAAATATAACATAGGATGTATTGCCTTTAATTTTAAGATTCTAAGTTATAAGATGTTTTTGGATTTACTTCATTTTTTTCTATAATTCTCTAAAAATACTTTATCCCCAAACTTCACAACTATATAAAATAACAAAAATAATAAAGATCTAAAAATAATTCTTTCTTATCTTAAAGTCAAAGTTCAAAAATTCAAAATTCAAAATATATTTAACAATAACCATAAAATATACTAAAATTTTGTTAAAATCATGACCCATTATATAAAAAGCCCATTATATACAAAGAAACTTTGTAAAATAATATTTAATAATTTAATAAAATATATGTTAGCATTAACCATCCCATGTTAAAACACCAAGCAATGTTAATAGATGGGCCTAATCACATCAAGAATGTCACCGTGAGTCCAAAGATGACGTTGGAACGAAATATGAGAGAAGAAACACATAAAATATAACGTATTTGGACAAAATATGTCACTATTTCATGAATCTTTTGTAATAAAACCATCGCGCCCATTAAATCGAGAAAAAACGCCCAATATTTTGGCGTCCGCCCACTATTTTGGGGTTAGATGAAATAAAATAGACATCACCATCAAATGGAAATCGTGATAGACCCATTTCACCTATCAAATTCAGAACAAAATGGACATCACATATGGAAATTCTGCAGATTAATTCTCTAGTTGTCTATATATAATTAATTAAATAAATAAATAAAGGGAAAGACT
>ML806578.1:143349-164083 GCA_009831015.1 Picea engelmannii | reverse complement strand
TTTATAACGAGAAATGATAGGAAGGTAGTTATTAGTCCCCGCCGTAGGCATAGAGGGACTATATCGATCGATAATTCGTTGACCTCGTATTATATTGTCCATTGACCACAAATATTTCCATATTATATATTGTTGGAACCAGGGAACTGAAAACACCGATTTTTATATAATAAAAAGTACCATATTTGTCATGATTTGATTGGACAACGGATTGGAGGTCTTATTGCTGGCTTCGCTATTCCCAATGTTATATATGTTGGCATATCCAAAGTATTTCATCGTATATGGTCTTTTTGAATCATATATTTTCTTATGCATTGGTCAAAGGTGGATTAATGCTAGCATTAGTTCGAATGTTTGCTTTAGCATTTTCTGCTAGCTAGAATACATTCTCTAGCATATTACTATGTGTGATTTTTGCTTTATTCTTGAGTGATTTGAGAGAAGAGGCCTGCCATGCTGCATTCTTTCTTAAATGTTTGCACAAGATTACGCCCTTCGACGATTTTGACAGTCTTAAGTGTTTACCTAACAGGTCTGGCAGTCTTAAATGTTTATTGTATAGAGGCGTTGCAATACTGTTTTGTTCCATTTTTTGATGGTGTTGTTTGCAGTGAAATTGTGCTGAATTGTTCTTCGCCGACATCAGTGGTTCAGTGGTCGATGCTTGTTCATTGGTTCGTTCCATGATCCTTGTTCTTGTTTGATTCAACTTTGCAAAGTTGAGGTCTTGCAGTTGCAGTTGGACCTCTTTGTGGTTGTGACTGGTTTGTTGTTCTTCAAATTTGCAAGTTGTTGGACCTGTTGTTGCGGTTTGCAGTTTTTGGGGCTGAGCTGTTGTCATCCCTCATTGACGGGTAAGTTTCTGTGCCATCATTTCGTTGGTATTTTTCACTGGTGGGAGTCCCTGCCTCGAAATTTTGTTGCAGACCATCTTTCTCTGTGCTCTTAATTTATGTTCCTGGAAACCATGTGTCTTCATATGCCGACTGCCACGTCCATAGCTATTTCGAAAATTGAAATGCAAAGGGGTTTTCGAAAAGTAGTTCGGAGCTATCGGAAGAGGGAACCATCCGCTGGGGTGTAGACGCAGGGAATGCTTTTATTCTATGGGTTTGAAAACTACGTCCATCTGTTTCCTTTGTCCTATCCTTTGTATTTTGCAAAACTTTTTTCTGGCTCTAAGAAGCTTGTAGGATGCATGCCATGAATAGGTTCAAATTGATCTTTCCGTTGAGTAAATTTATGGTGTTGTTTATTTGCGTTGTTTCTTTTTGTTTGGTTTTCTTTCTAGTGTGGGTGTGTTTTCTTCTCATCTGCTACCAGGACTAGGGGGGATTGAAGTTGACAAGAAGAAGGTTGAAAGATACATACAGGGATTGGTACTCAGTTTCGCACTTGTAGTTTTCCTATTTTTTTTATTTTTATTTTTCCTACTTTTATTCTTTTTTTCCCCTTTTCTCTGTTTTCATGCAAATTGAAAGTATCTAACAAACAACTTCAAATGACATTTCAAAAGATGAAAGAAGTACTAGATGTTGACTCGTATGAAATAGATACACACTCCATTATACATGACAACATTGACAAGGTTTTGCATAGCAATGTGATTTTTAGATTGGATGCATTCTCGTATACTGTAGGGGATTGCCTTTTCGATGCATTTCAGGTTCTACTGCATTTCCGCTATTCCTTGACCGACCTGTGCAATGGATTGATAGATTATTTCATGGGCTGTTTAAAAAATGGCGATGCTGAGGCATTGGAGTTATATGAATAGGAACTGGAATCTGATTTTCTTCGGCAGTTTCATGGAATACATGATGTCCAAATGTATTTTTCAAAGATGCGGTTGTCTTCATCTCCAATTCTGCCTACACATGAGAGGGGACTTTGGGGAGATACATTTTGTATATGGTGGTTGTCTAACTGGCTCAATATATCAATTGGAATATGGTCATTGACAAGGAAAATAAGATATCTACTATTCAATAAAACTGCATTTGACAATCCATATTGCATCTTGTTCCATGATGCCAATGCTGTCAGTGGTCATTATGAACCACTACTGTACAGAAAAATGTCCATATGCAATGTTGAAGAAGCTCATATTTACTTGTCCCTCATTTGCAAAGACCTTGAATCGCAGTGGAAACGGATTATGCATCACATAGAATACCATGGTTTACACCTAGCAACAAGTGTTGTGTCTAGTTGTGAAGATAGTCTGTTCAATGCAATTTTTTGTTTGGCAGCAGTAGAGTTCGATGTGCAGTCGCCGTGGCTTTACATTGTATAGTCCTTTTGCAATGCAATTATAAGTGGCAACCAACATGCTTTTAGGTGCTTGCATGAGAACCTTTCGCCATATCTCCTACAAAATATGCCGACAATTGGAAGTTGGCAATAATACCTTGTAAACATGGCGCTGCCATATGAAAAAGAGAATGTGGAGGGTTGCAGATTCTGTTTGCAATGGCTATCTATCATGTTCAGAGTAAATATCCAGGTCTGGTCGGCCTTGCCAGATTGCACTGTCCATTCTTGGTCTATTGATTCAAATTGAGATCGAACAATTGACATCCTCTCATTGAAAACATATACAACACATATCCATTATGAACCTTTGCTTGGACATATCAATGGTTCAGGGTTGAATGTCCATGCCAACCAAACCTTATCGAATCTGCATACGCGTCACATGATTTTTAGTGAGAATGAAACCCCTCCTGGTTGCGATATGGCCATACAGGGCTTGAACAAAAAATCCATGCGCGAAATTCATCACAGTTGTGATGAGGCCATACAGGGCTTAAACAAAAAATGTAGAGTAAGTTATCACAACTTGAAAAAAGTTCTGCGTAAAATTCGTCCCAGTTGTGATGAGTCCATACATCCCTTAAACAAAAAATGTACACTAAGTTATGACAACCTGAATCAGAGTGAAATTCATCCCAGTTGCCATCAGGTTATCGTAGAGTAAGTTACCACAACTTGAAAAAGGTCATGCGCGAGAGAAAAAAATACATTGCTACGCTTCCTTTTAGAGAGAAAGTCACATATCACAATTTAAAGAAATTTATTCGTGCACAACATAACATAAACAAGTATGGTCACATATCCCAGAATGGTCATGCAACAGCCACATTTCGTGGCCTAGAAGCGACACCATGCACTACTACGAATGAAAACCAACAAACACTTTCTACTCATACTTCTCTGCGAAAGAAAAATGAAAGACAGACGTACATGAAACAAATTAAAGACACTCCTTCCATTGCATGTGCAATTTGTGAACAATTGAATTTCTCAAAAAACAATAAGTCTTTCATGCTTGATTTGCGAGTAGAATACCTCCACTTGACATCGCATGATAAACCATTTTCCAGTGGAAAAATTTGTCTTCCATGCAAATGGTCGCTTGAAAATGGAAAACTGCCACAATTTTCAACCCTTGAGAAAAAAAGATGTAATACACCACTACCAGATGCAAGTGCACTTACAGAACTTGAGGAGAGACTTGTGTCTCTGCGAATTGCATTTGCACAAATAAGGCCTTGGGGCTATAAACGACCCCATATGGGCTTAACAGGATCAATTATTAATGTGCCTGTTCAATTAGATGTTGTGCAAAAAGCCTTGCCACAATTCATTACTGATACAATGACAATTGCTGTGGCTCTGAAAAGACGCTTGCGATACAAAAATGCCTATCAGACAGGCAAAGTGCATGTGCATGCTGTTATGAAAGCATTAAAGAAATTATGTTCCAGGGCCTTGTACAAAGCACAAAACATTTGTATAAATGAGAACTGGAATAGTGTTCTTGCAGAAGAGGATGCCAACTCTGCATTGACTCTAAAAAATGCTAGTGAATTTGATACAAGTGATGAATCGGAGAATGAAACACCTACTGAGACATTTGTTCATGGATTCACTGATTCACAATGCATTCATGACTTGCAAGACAAGATTGTCGAAATTGCACCTGCTACGGGGCAACGTCCACTTGGAATATTCAAGGACAAATTCACTGAGGAAATGAACTTTCCAACACTCTTCTATGGAGATCCACATGCCATTGACATTACAAAACGATTCTGTTATCATAAAATAGTTCGATGGGAGTTGCTACATTCAAGAAGTGACTTCTCCTGTCACATAACAAATTTGTTTTTCAAAACAATGCGCATAATAATAGAGCAAGTTCTCTCCAGCATGTGGGTCCGAATAAGAAAAGGCCAGTTACAAGGAAGAAATTTGTTGGCCAAGGATGTCAAGTACAAAGTAAACCTAGAAAAAATTCTGAAATCTGATATTGGATACATAGATTTCAAAAACATTTGCACCTCTCCTGACTATTTGCAACAAAACAAAAAAACTATTTTTGCAATAATCCGACAATTGGGCCCGCCAACATTTTTCATCACATTTACAAGTGCAGAGCATTGCTGGGATCCATCAGTAGCTGCCGTATATGACCTGCATAGGAACAAGAAACGTAAAAAACAAACCGATACACTGGAAAACAATCACATTGACTACCTCATAAGAAAATACCCAGTGACATGTACTCACTACTATAGACATAGAATAAATGCTTTGAGACAATTGATATGCCATGATGAAACATTTTTCGGAAAAATATCAGACTACTTTTTTGTGACTGAATTCCAGAATAGGGGAAATGAACACGACCACTCATTGTTGTGGATAGAGGGTGCACCAATATATGGAGATGACAACAACTCGGAGATCGAACAATTTTTGGAGAAATACATAACATGCAACACAAATAATTTGGATCCAGAACTTGCCAAAGTTCATAGACATTACCATATAAGAAGTTGTAGAAAACGAAAAAACTCGCATTGCAGATATAACTTTCCTGTGATGCCAATGAGAGCTACAAGAATCATAGAGCCACTTAGTTTAGAGGACAATGTTGTTGTTGAGAAATCGAAATCCTTGTTCGCATTTCTAGAACAAGGAGAATTTGACGAGATGATGAGCTTCGATGCGTTCTTGACAGAGCTAAATCTATCAGAAGATGAGTGCATCAAAGCCATACAATGTATTCTTAAGCAACCAACAATTTTCCTTAAACGAAAAATTTCCCATATTTGAAACAACAGTTTCTCCAAGGACATGCCAGTTATGTGGAAAGAAAATACAGATGCACAGTATGTGCTCAATGCATATGTTGAAGTGTCCTACTGTACCTCGTGAATGAAAAAGGTTGACAAATCTATGACAAGTGCATTCAGAAGAATACACAAAGAACATGAAAGAAGTCATATTGATTCCATACAAATGATACACACACTTGGCAACACATTTCTTAATCTTCAACAAATGTCTGCTCAACAAGCAATTCACATTGCACTTTCCCTGCCCCTCACTTGTAGTTCAAGAAAATGTGTCTTCATAAACACATCTCCATTTGAAAAACTCACATTTGTTCTTAAACCACCGGTTTCGCTAGAACAAGAGCTTGACAATTCAGAAGACGTGCTATGTTGCTCTATTGTTGATTATTACCTTCAACGTCCATCTCCTATTAGGCATATCTGCTTAGCAGAATTCGTATCGCATTACAAAAAAAATGGTGCGCCCATATCAAAAAGAAAAAAACCCTCTGTGATACGGTTTGTCAAATACAATAAACATTCTGACTATGAAAACTATTGTAGAGAAAAACTATTGTTGTACGTTCCATTCGATGAAAATGAAGAGACATTAAAACATAACTTCTCTACATGGGAGGCTGCGTATGTTTCCTCTAAGACTACAGTGCACATCAATGAAGCTAGATTTACCTACAATGTTAATCCAACATGGGGTGATCTAGAAATTGCAGTTAATGAGCTAGAAAACCCTGACAATCCCGATGAGACATTCACAAACCGAAAAACAACCAGAAATCCTTGCAAGTCTTATGACTTACAAGCAGTTTTGCCTCGACTTCCAGCGGGTGGAGGTGAAAAACGTATCAATCTTGGTTTTCAAGTCACAAAACATCATTTCCTAATTGAAAATAATGAATACCACAGAATAAGACGTCTGTTGAATTGAGAACAACAAACAATTGTAAAGGACATTGCTCTTAAAAAACGCTTGAACATGGACACTCCTGTGCACTTGTTCCTTACATGCAGAGTAGGAATAGACAAGACATTCACAACGAAAGCACTGTTCCAAATGCTTATACGAATCTATGATTCAAACAATTCCTCTGATCCTATGAAACCAAAGGGCCTAATAGTTGCATACATAAGAAAAGCTGCATATAATGCAGGTGGAACAACAGTCCACTCTGCATTTTTAATGCCTTTTAACAAGTCACATTTTCTTCCACTTAACAATGAAATGTTGGATACATTGTCTAAGCTTTATGAGGAACTCCAACTTGTCTTTATAGATGAAGCATCTTTGATTGGAAGTCGGTTCTTGTATTCCATTGACAACCAACTAAGAAGCATAAAACATGTGCACACAAAATACTTTGGAAACATTGACATGATATTCTACGGGGATCTTTACTAGGCACATCCCATTCAAGATTTGTTGATATTTGAAAAACCTATCGTTAACATGGAAACATTGACGCATGACTTTTGGAGAGACAATATTAAATGCTTTGAATTGAATACTATAATGCGCTAGACAAATGAAACATTCATTGCAATTTTGACCAGAATGTAGACAAACAACCAAACATATGATGACTTAACATATATCAATTCGAGGTATTTGCGGCCTGCACCAATAGAACCAACATTCCCTTACTTGTTCTACACAAATAAGGATGTTTCAATGCATAACAACCATATGCTATCGCTCATGCCTGGTGATGATAGCATCATTAATTAATTTGACCTAGAAGAAGACAACCATGGAAATGTGCCATGTCATGAACATACAACCACTCTACCTTTGTAGCTTGTCCTCAAATTAGAAATTCTGGTTGAAATATATGCCTGTAACTATGATTCACATGATGGCTTGGTCAATGGTGCAGATGGAATACTCAAAGGCTATATGAAAACAAAAAAACTTGACGTCCTTTGGATTAAGTTCCATGAACTGCATATAGGCAAGCGACAAGCAAGCAAGTTGTCTTATATATATAATTCGAACAATGGAAGTGATTGGACACCTATTTTGTGAATATCAAATCCAGTATCGACATCAACAAAGATAAGTCGACTGAAAATTTGAAAACAATTTCCGATTAAACTTGCATGTGCACGTACAGTCCACGGATCACAATGACTAACACTTGATAATGTTGCATTTCAGCCGGATGGAATTCTGATACATGGACTTGTATACACAACACTGTCTCGTGTCAAAAGCATAGACTCCTTGTATTTACTAAGTCCTCTTACAAAAGATAACATCAAAGTTAAACAAAAAGTTGATATTGAAATGGAATGACTCAGGACCACCACAAAATGGCAGTTTCACTATGATTACCAATTCATACAAACAAATTCATCTGTATCAATTCTCTCTCTTAACACACGCAACTTAAATGCACACATGGATGATATACTCAATGACTGTGATACAATGCAATATGATATTCTGTGCTTTTAGGAAACATACATGGCATTATGCATGCATAACAAATAATTCCCAAATCACAATTGCATATCAAGTTACATTACACATGGGGTGATGATATTGGTGAAAAAACATGTACCAATTTTAGAGCATATACATATCGAAGAAAATAATGTTGAGGTGGTTCTTGTAATTTTTTTTCTTCCATGAAACTGAAATTGTGATATTGAATCTGTATGCTGCTCCCCATGCAACATTCTCCAACATAGTAGATTTTATTTCCAATGCATTGGGCCATTTCCATATGAGCGGACCCATTGTGCTTGTAGGAGACTTCAATATTGACATGCTACAAAAGAACGACATAACAAAAGAATTGGAAAACTACATGTGGAAATACAGTCTCCGCTTTCTTTTGCAGAACACAAGCCATCTTCAAAACACACTTATTGACCATGTGTGGTTGAATGTGCCCATTCCTCAATACAATATGTTTATCTTAGAAACATATTGGTCTGATAAAGATACAATTGGTATTGCACTTGAATTATGAGATATACATCAAACATTTTGCAAAGTCATATTTCTATATTTCAAAGCATATTTGTATAGCTTGTTGCAAAAAAAAAAAAGAAAAAAAAAAGAAAAAAAACCAAATTATCTAGCTTTTTAGTTTTCCCTGATTTGTACACATACTGGTCTAGTCACCATACAGTTGGTGTTGTACTTGAATTATAAAATATACATTATGCAAAAGAAAAAAAAAAAGGTACATCCTTCCAAAAACTATATGTTACTCTATTCATCTTATTCTATTTTTTTTAGTATATGTACATAGTACTTGCCTTTTTCTTTACATGTTAACTTGTGTTCATATTCCTTTTGTTTTCTACTTTTGTTTATAGAAACAAACCGGAAAACTAGATGCCGCAAAGAACTCCTAACCAGAGATGTAGAGGAATCCATGCAAATGTGCGTTTTTTCTGCCCATGTTCCATATTAAATAGTTTTTCGTTTACTCTGTCTCTATTTGTTGAACTGGTTTGCAGCTGTGTTTTTTATTTTTATTTTTGCGCTTCCTTTGATACTCCATATCTTCCTCTACATTCACTTGTGTTTGTGTGTGTAATACATATTCAATGTTGAGCTCGCCAGTCCTGGACTCCGTCTATCAATTTGTATATCGTGGAACTCCAAATGTTGTTTGGAGGACACAAAACAATAGAAGTACAATGTTGATCCAACCAGCCCGCAAGTCCACTTGTCAATTTGTATATCGCGCAACTCTGGCTATGTTGGTGGGTGTAAGTGACACACCGTCAACTAGAAGGTCAAATCCGGACCGGGGTTGTCTAAATAACCCAAGCCATTTGGAATGAAATGACCCGACGAGTTTAATGGCTCCGTTGGCCAACTAAAGTCCTAATAATAATAAAAGAAATGAAAATAATAAAAGAAATGAAACTAATCTAAAATCTATGATTTTAACAAATGATATATTACTTACTAATGTTTATTAAAAAGAAACGTGAATATACAAATGATTATAAACAATCTACATACAATTTACAAGGTTTACTTGAAATCTTGCGAAAATGAATGTTTATAATAATGTTTCAAAATAAGATAAAGTAATAACATAAATCTTTTTGTTTTTTTAATGTTTAAAGATTTTAAACTAATAAATACTAAGTAAATACAATTGAAACAATGACAGATAAACAATTAAAGCTAATTAATGCAATCAACGTCTCATTCATATATACACAAATCAGAATAAAAGAAAGCAATGCACTTACTAACCTCTCATTGATCAGTAGTACTAAGCTAAATTCATCTCTCTGTATTTGTATGAGCTCCTCTTAACCTGTGTCAAGTATAAACCTATGACAAAAGAAAGCATAATACTTCCTGAAGAAATTCAAGGAAGTGTTTCATATTCTGGAGCTAGTTTATAACGACAGAAAGACAAATAATTATATATCTTGTGACCTTGAAATGTCCAATAACTGAAAATAAAAGAAATTCCAATTCTCAGGAATGGTGTAACCAACTATCTAGCATCAAATGTAAACTCAAAATACTTTAATAGATGATCAATCACAGATATAAACTAAACCAAAAGATAATGAACAACATAAAGAAAAACATGATATAAAAAATTATATGCAGAATAGTCTAAAACTAATTCAATACAAATAAAGTTTCATATTCAAAAATTATATGAGAAACAATATTAACATTGCACAATCTACAAAAGCACAAAATCCAAAGAGTAAATTGTTTTCTCATATAATTTCAACAAAAAATGTTCATCATATGGTCCAGTAAGAACTTTTGGGATAATAGATTCTTAAAGATTGAAAAAATTAATATATAAATGATAACAATTAACCATGTATTGATAAAAAAGACTAAAGATAATTTAAATCAATGCATAATCAATTATTCAAAGAATATGAAGATATTATAATGAAAATAAAGCCATTTTACTCACAGGACAAAAGCCATTAAATAACCTGAAATTCCATATTCTTCTTTGAAAATACTCGTCCATTCTCCCAAAGATTCCAACCATCCGTTACTCCATTTGAAAAGAAAAAAAGTTTACAAAATAAATAATATACAAAAGAGAAAGGATAAAAATCATCCTCTCAATTTCCTGGATCTCCATGGCTCTGAACTTTCTCATATATTTATACAATGAATGAATAGTCTGGGCGTCACTAATAATTTCCGCCACCTGAAATTTGCCTCATAAAGAGACACAAATATCTCTCAAATCGTGCATTTGTTTGGGAAAATTTCTTTTCAAAAGCTAAATGGGTCCATTTGGGAGATGGGTTTTCAACCATTTCTTCAAATTCCTCACGGTTTGGCTGCAATCAGTCCCGCAAAATCGTGTCTCTGTTCTTGACGCATTTCCAAATTTTATCTGTTGTTGCTCATAAATTTATTTGCAGCAATCCAATATTGTTTTTGGATCAATCATCTTGAACGTATTTAGATAATAAAATCAATCCATGATCATATCTGTACCAAATAACTGATAATAGAAACCTGTGAAACAAAAAGAAACCTAAATTAATAACCTAAAAATTGTGAATAAAACAAAATCTAGAACAATAAAATAAAAAATGAATTTAAACTAACTATAAGTTCTAAACAAACATTGTTTATAATTTCATTTCAAATATGATCTTAAAATTCTAGAAGTTTCAAGTTAATGGAGAAGAGAAAAATATTAATATTGATTTTTTACAAAATCAAACAAATGATAGATAATTCTTTTTTTTTTTATTATTTTTATTTTGAAATGAGATGCAAAATGAAAAAAAAAATTAATTAATTAATATCACCAAATGATTTTATGAAAATGAGAAACCAACCAAGATATTATTTGATGAAGCACTGAACCCATTATTCAAAATAGTCAAACTTGCTAATGAACAAAAGAAAGAACACATAATTATAATTTAAACGAAAGTAAACAATTGATAAAAAATAACATTTTTGTTTAAATTGAGATTTCTATGCTCGTTTCTAAATTTTGACATATACTCTTGTAATGAATGTCTCATACTATAGTGAATGTCTTAAGTTTGTTTCAAAGTAAGCCAAGGTATGGAATTATTTGAAAAGGTTGATTCTGTAGCTCATTATAATTATCAAGATTCTAATGGGGGCCCTTTAAATTTTGTAAAAATTTAAGGGGAGTTGTTGGGGCCCAAGAGATTGCTATTTACAGGACACAGAACATTAGAGGCCCAGTTTAGAGCCTGCCAGCCCGCAAGTCCATGATCCAAAAAAGTGGCTAAGTATGGAATACAAGATTTGTACATGCTCTATAACATGTCATGCCCATACTTTATAAAAGTACATATTTAGTATGTATTCCTCGTTTCTCGGACTCGCCAACCATGGAGTCCGTCTCTCAATTTCTATATCACGGAACTCAATAGAAGTACAATGTTGAACCAACCAGCCCGCAATTTTGCTTGTCAATTTGTATATCGCGCAACTCTGGGTGCTATTTGCAGGACACAAAACATTAGAGGCCCAGTTTAGAGCCCGCCAGCCTGCAAGTCCACGATCCAATAGAATTACAATGTTGAGCCAGCCAGCCTGCAAGTCCACTTGTCAATTTTTATATCGCGCAACTCTGGGTGCAATTTGTAGGACACAAAACATTAGAGGCCCAATTTACAGCGCGCCAGCCCACAAGTCCGTGATCCAAACAAGTGGCTAAGTATGGAATAAGAGATCTGTACATATTTACTATGTATTGCTCGTTTTTGGGAGCTTGCCAACCCTAGAGTCCGTCTGTCAATTTCTATATCGCGAAAATCAGTAGAGGTACAATGTTGAGCTAGCCAGCCCGCAAGTCCGCTTGTCAATTTGTATATCGCGAAATTGTGAGTGTTATTTGTAAAGCACAAAATAATAGAGGATCGTTTTTGAGCTCGCCAGCCCGAGAACCCACGATCCAAAAAGCGTATATGCTCTATAAAATCTCAGCCACCCCACACGTCCTCTTGTCAATTTGTATATCGCTGAACTCTGGGTGCTATTTGTAGGGCACAAAACAATAGACGCCTATTTTTTGAGCCCACCAGTCCAAGAACCCACGATCCACAAAGTGGGAAAGTATGGGATGTGATATCTGTACATGCTCTATAAAATCTCATGTCCATACTTTATAAAGGTACATATTTAGTTTTGCCTGGTTTGTACACATACTAGTCTGGTCACCACACAGTTGCTGTTGCACATGGATTATGGAATATGCACTATGAGTCCGACCGAGCCCTTTCATTTCCTTAACCAATTTTATGCCCACGGCTTCTCCGGTACATTTTATCGAACTATCGTTCCCCATGTTCCGAGTGTACATCTTGCATCCAAAACTTGGTAATCCATGTCTATGCTCACGGGTTCCCAGACGACGGAGTGGCAGAGTTCATGTCCATCTATATCTCTACATCACGAGTCCAACCGAATGCTGTTCGTTTTCATAGTTCCTGATTTGTATGCCCACGAAGTCCTTTGTGGGTGCCATCCAACTCTCATGCCCCGTGTGCGCGGTATACATCTTGCGCCTGAAACTTCGGTGATCTATAATTGGACCCAGACTCGAAGCTTGCGACTCAATTGCTAATTTTCTTTAACTAAATTGTACAATATCAATATTTATTATTAATAATTTAGTACTTGAAAATAATGCTTTTAGATAATGTTAGCTATATAACATATATGTTATATGTTATACATGTAGACAATCACAATCTTGAACCTGACAGTCCTGGAGTCCGTCTGTCAATTTTTGTATCACGGAACTCCCAGTGCTGTGTGGAGGACACAAAACAATAGAAGTGCAATGTTGAGTGAGCCAACCCGATGTCCGCCTGCCAATTTGTATATCGCGGAACTCTGGGTGCTATTTGTAGCACACAGAACAATAAAGACCCAATTTTCATCCCGCCAGGCCGAGAATATGCAATCCAAAAAGTGGCTAAGTATGGAATGAGGGATTTGTCCATGCTCTATAAAATCTGATATCCATACTTTATAAAAGTACATATTTACTATGGATTACTCGTTCCTCAAAAAATTTCTAGGTCCAAAACTGGTGGATACACGTGTTCAGATTTCCAGTTACTTTTATATTGCCAGCCCGACTTTCCGCTTGCCCGTTTCATATTGTACATACTACATGTAATATGTATTACATATTACATGTAATGTTTAATACATATTCAATTTTGAGCCTGCCACTTGTGGAGTCCGTCTGTCAAGTTAGAGCCCGCCAGCTCGATAACCCGCGATACATATTACATGTAATGTGTAATACATATTCAATCTTGAGTCCGCCAATCCTGGAGTCTATCTGTGGATTTGTATATCGCAGAACTTCGAATGTTGTTTGGAGGACACAGGACAATAGAAGTGCAATGTTGAGCCAACCAACTCGCAAGTCCGTGATCCAAAAAAGTGGTTGAGTATAGAATAAGGGATCTGTACATACTCTATAAAATGTCATGTACCTAGTTTATAAAAGTACATATAATAGAAGTGCAATGTTGGGTGAGCTAGCCCGATGTTCGCCTGTCAATTTGTATATCGCGGAACTCTAGGTACTATTTGTAGGACACAGAACAATAGAGACCCAATTTTCAGCCCGCCAGGTCGAGAACCCGCAATCCAAAAAGTGGCTAAGTATGGAATGAGGGATCCGTGCATGCTCTATAAAATATGATATCCATACTTGATAAAAGTACATATTTACTATGGATTACTCGTTCCTTAGAAAATTTCTAGGTCCGGAATTGGCGGATACACGTGTTCAGATTTCCAATTACTTTTATATTGCCAGCCGGACCGTCCACTTGCCCGTTTTAATGTCTAATAAATATTCAATTTTGAGCCCGCCACTCGTGGAGTCCATATGTCAATTTAGAGCCCGCCAGCTCGATAACCTGCGATACATATTACATGTAATGTGTAATACATATTCAATTCCGTCTGTGGATTTGTATATCGCGAAACTTTGAATGTTGTTTGGAGGAAACGGGACAATAGAGGTGCAATGTTGAGCTAGCCAGCCCGCAAGTCCGCGATCCAAAATAGTGGCCAAGTATGGAATAAGGGATCTGTACATACTCTATAAAATGTCATGTCCATAGTTTATAAAAGTACATATTTAGTATGTATTGCTCCTTTCCCGGAGCCCGCCAACGCTGGAGTCCGTTTGTGAATTTATATATCGCAGAACTCAATAGAAGTATAATGTTGAGCCAACCAGCCAGCAAGTTCGCCTGTAAATTTGTATATCCTAGAATTCTGGGTGCTATTTGTAACACACGAAACAATAAAGGCCCCTTTTTTGAGCCCTCCAGCCCAAGAATCTGCGATCCAAAAAGTGTACATGCTCTATAAAATCTCAACCAGACCGCATGTCCGCCTATCAATTTGTATATCGTGGAACTCTGAGTACTATTTGTAGGACACAGAACAATAGAGGCCTATTTTTTAGCCCGAGAACCCGCGATCCACAAAGTGTCCAAGTTTGGAATGCAATATCCGTACATGCTCTATAAAATCTCATGCCCATACTTTATAAAGGTACATATTTTTTTTCCCTACTTTGTACACATACTGGTCTGGTCATGACACAATTGGTGTTGCACATGAATTATGAAATATGCAGCAGGAGTCTGACCGACCGCTTTCGTTTCCTAAGCCAATTTTATGCCTGCAGGTTCCCCTCTACGCGTTATCGAACTCTTATTCCCTGTGTTCCGAGTGTACATATTGCATCCAAAACTTGGGTAATCCATGTCTATGCTCACGGGTTCGCAGATGACGGAGTGCCAGATTTCATGTCCATCTATATATCTACATCATGATTTCAACCGACCGCCATTTGTTTTCATAGTTCACAAATTTTATGGCCGAGGGTTCCTTTGTGGGCGCCATCCAACTCTCAAGCCCCGTGTGCCCGGTATACATCTTGCGCCCGAAACTTTGATGATCTACAATTGGAACCGGACTCGAAGCTTACGACTCATTTGATAACTTTGTTTAATTAAATTGTAGAATATCAATATTTAATATTAATAATTTAGTACTTGAAAATAATGTTTTTAGATAATGTTTATATATATATATATATATATATATATATATATATATGTCTTGTTTCTAAATCTTTAATTCTAACAACTCATCATGCATGCACCGTCCGTGTAAATTATCATTGATGGACGCAAGGCTCGAGAAGATCTGCCATTAATGCGCACTAAACCAATATTTGCAGAGGATTTATTTATCCCTTCCCAATGTTAATTTCAAATACCATGGAATGTCATTCGCATGCCGTCATCTTAGTTCGTTCACGAAACCTCCAATCCTTAAATGTTCTTCGCCGTAACCGCCACCTTGGCACTTTTAAGTATGCAATAATTAAGCTTTACTTCTAACATCTCACCATACAACACACATAGAGATTGTCATTAATGAGCAAAGAGCTCGAGGAGATTTTCCATTCGCACGCATTGAACCAACATTTCCGGGGGGTTATATTATCCCCTCCATTTGTTCATTTGAAGCAACGTCTAGAGAAAATGAACATTTTCATAAACTACTGCTAGCACCTCCACAACAGTTCTGTAGAGATACAATGAACATCTTCGGAACTGAGGACCAGAACCACCATAGTAACAAAGCATCGCTCCAACGGCCTGCCACAATAACAAAGCAACCCAAATTTCTTCAAACGGACAAGGTTCATCCTAAAATTGATAGTTCTCACAAGCTTCCCATGGAGAAGAAGGAAAAAATAATTGTAGGGGAGGCAGACGAGCCCGAAATTGAGAGTCAAAACATGGATCTTGACACTGATCTGGATAGCATATTTTGCAACCTTGATCAGTTGGGAGACACGATTCACTATAGCTACCCAATGAACATAGTTGATGCCGAAATTTTTGACGAAGATGAATCCTTCGTATTCCAGAGTGCTGTTTTTGAAAGTGAATCTAAAAAATTAATCATTGAAAAAAGAGATGTAAAAAATAAGAAAAGAAAACATCTTTCAGAACTTGACCTTGCCAATATGCAGGCGTCCAAAATCTCTGAACTTCACATGGAAACCAGAGATTATCTTCATTATTCCATTGGATTCATTGAGGCCGATAATGCCAGACTAAAGGACCGGATTAAGGAATTAGAGGAAGCTTTGTTTCCTATGCCATTGCTTGGCAGTCCTTTGGCAATATCCATGCCTGCAACTCCCTGCACCCATGCAACAAAGCTAAAAGGCTCCTCCACCTTCCTCGCATCGTGTAGAGGATATGTGGAGAAAAATATCAATAAAATAATGGAACTGATTACTAAGGCCTGAGAAACATCACAAAATATGGAATCCCTGGGAAGTAGGGTACATAACTTGCTCAAACTTCTGCAGATGGATTTAAAAAATGAAGAAACTTTCTATTTTCACACGGTCATCCCTTTTGCCTTTCATGTCAACAACATGGCAAACACGACAAGAAGACAACATGATCTCTCGTCTAAAAAATGGCTCACTCAATTAGAAGCATGCTGGAAAGAGAAGGTGAAGAACCTATATCTAATTGTCTAATCATGTGATCAAACAATATCAAAGAAAGAAACATTATTCACAAAGCTCATCAAAATAGACTTAGCCGGAAGGACCAATGACTTCCAGGACCCCAGCTTAATTGTCAACTCGTTGGCGTTAACCAAGCAAGCTTTCGATAAACAAGTTGATAATTTTAAGGCATTGTCTTTAGAATTTTTTTACAGGATTCTTGAATATCATGAAGAACACATGGACAACTGGCTAGTACACTATTCGGTACAGAATGGAGACATTCATCAGGCTCTGTGTAATATTTCTATTGATCTAAGCGAATTAGAAAATGAACTTTTCAGCATTAAAATTCAGAATTACATCAACATCGCATTCTTGAGAAGCTACATTGAAGACAAATTGAAGCGGGTCGCCGACAAAGACATCAACAAGCATATAGAAAAAATACTTATATGGAACATCGCTATAAATACTTTGTTTATCAATCCAATTATTCAAGCGGGTCGGAGACGAAAACCAACAGGAAAAGGAATCAACAAGCAAATACCAAAAATACTTATATGTACCATCGCTGTAAGTCTATACTTATAGTCCTTTCTTTATCAATCCAATTATTCCACCTTTTCTGAATAGAAATCTATAGCCAAACACTGATATCTTCCCATTTATACTTTTCAGGTATTACCCTCTACCGTCTCCCACTTCTTCTTTTTACAGTCCTATTTCTTGTACATATTTCTCTTATGGTCCACGGGAGTCCCAATCCTAGTCTATATGACAAATGCATTTAAATTTCCAGGAATATGTAACAAACTATTTTTTTTTAATATATTCCAAATAAAGATATTCTTTTGTCTCGTTATATATTTATGTGCTCCTAGATTTTCATCTTCATCTATGCTGAATGTCAAGACATTCTGTTTATTTTATTTCAATTCTCTTTTTTCTGATGCATATCTTTTTCTGCTTCGTCATTTTCAAAATTAAATTTGAGATAAATCACTCATTCAAATTTGAGATATCGTATTTGACATATATATTTGTAAATTTCCAGGAATATGTAACGCACTTTTTATTTATTTTTATATAAATGTCATAAAATTGTGTTCAATATTTTTTTTCTACTCACACATCTAGAGAGTATGTCATTTCTTGCATCCTTACCACTTGTCCTTCATACTGCTTGCCACATCTGCATTGTAATTTCAAGGCCCAAGTCCAATTGTGCTATTACATCAGCACGAGGCCCTTAAAATTAAAATAGTCCGCAAGTCTGCTTGTCAATTTGTATATCGCGGAATTTTGGGTATTATTTACAGGGCACGGAACAACAAAGCCCAAATTTTGAGCCCGCCAGCTCGATAACCCACGATCCAAAAAGTGCCTAAGTATGGAATGAGGACTCCGTGCATGCTCTATAAAATCTCATGCCCATACTTTATAAAAGTACATATTTGGTATCTGTAAAAGTTAATATGTACTTTATAAAAGTACATATTTCGTATGTATAATTTATGGTGTCCAGGAACCTATACTTTGATAAATTTGAATTTCTTTTGTGTCCAGGAGGCCTTGTTTTAAAGAAAACTAATTCGGGAATGCTAATTTTTTTGTGTTTTTGTTCACGAACCTATGTAACAGACGTTACTACTATTCTATTTTATGCTAAATTTTTTGTGTCCAAGACCCTTTTAAATGTAATACTATTGTACACTAATTTTTTTTGTCCACACTCCTTTTAAATCTTGCCTATACTATCAAACTTAGATACTAGGAACCTTTGTTGATGTAGCAGACATTAATAATTTTTGATAAAATTCAAATAAAACTAATTTGGGAATACTAAATTCTGCATGGATACCACATGTACTGCAACTTGCAACCCATGTGTTTGTACACGGTCACATTAATAATTTTTGATAAATTTCAAATAAAACTAATTTGGGAATACTAAATTTTGCATGGATACCACATGTACTGCAACTTGCAACGCACGTGTCTGTACACGGTCACATTTACTCCCATTCCAACTTGGCAGGGACTACGCTGCCATGCAACACTTGTTTTATTCACAAAATTTATAAATTAACAATTTTATTCCATGTTAATGTTAATAGTTTCCTTTACACAACCGTATATAAATAGCATTCAAACTAAATAAAATATTTAAATTAAACATAATATTTTAATATTACTTAAAAATTACATTAAAAAATACTTATAAATTATCTTAAAAAAATGATGCTCACTTACATAAAAAGATTCAAAATCCATTGTTAATGGTAAAAAAATCCACATCAAAATCCCTATGAGTTTAGGAACCAAAACACAAGACAAACCAAGTTAGGGATAACTTAATTAACCAACACTAAGTTTACACATTAAGTAAGTTTACACATTAAGTAAGGATTAGAGGCAACACTCTTTTATGGTCCTAATTGGTATGTATCATGGTGGAATCATGATGGAATTCGAGTAATAAAAATCGGCTACCTATTAAAAATTGGCATCTAAATGTTTCACTACTACTTCAAGATATTGGGCAAATCCTCTTGAAATACAACATTAATTGATGACATGAAACTTTTGACCATTAGCTCTGATCCTAAACGAAAACATGGAGAGACATGAATTCTAAATATTTACACATATATCATCACTTTAAATGTCATATTTTCAACCCCTCCTTTTAAATTCCCCATAAATACCTTCATGTTACCTAAAAACCAAAACTTTTGGGAATAACACTTCTCACCATTTGTCCCAATAATTCCAAATTTCAATGATTCTAAATTTCAATGAGACCAACTTTGGTAACAATATTATATTGATGATGATGATGGTTACCATACAATAATATCAAGTTTTTTTAATTAGATCTTTAAAATATTGGCGAGAAATTAAATGATTTGTTTTAACATTTTGTTTTGATGATTGAAAAGATTAGAGAATAAATTTCTTATCTCTCTTTGGCTTTCACGAGTTAACAAATTATGAAGATCAATCAAATATTAATCATAACTTGTCCAAAGATTCTTTGATACTCCACTATTCATATTTAATAATATTGTTTTTTTAATGTTTTATAAAGACACGACTTGTAAACTACCATAGATATTCCATTGGACAGTTCATCACAACAGATCTAATAAAATACTGAAATCTTTAATGTGAACGCTGTTTTCCTTTAGATCTTAGATTCTTTAATTACTGGTTTTCCTTTTAAAATGTATGAAATAGTTGAAATGTGAAAAATAAAGAACATAGATAAATACCCACACACCATCCACAAATAAACACAAGATATAACCTCAGAACCCAATACAAGAGAAAACCCAACTAGAAGTTGAGGTCATTGTATTCTATTTTCTTCAAATGCAAGTACAAAGAAAGAGACAATCTCTGTGGAGTTTCTTTTGACACTATGTCCTGCATGACTACTACACAATCTCTCGTCCTATGTTATGCTTTCAAAATACCACTCCTAGTTTCTTTGCTCAACTATGGAACAAATACTCTGCTAAAGCAACCCAATATTTAACATGCTCAATAGTCATCTAGGGGTATGTTTTTGACTTCCTCAACCCTCAATTGTGATACGGTTTTGGACCTTCTAGAATCTTCTTGAAATTCCATACATGGATAGCCCCATATGCGTGAGTAACGGGGGATGATGTGGCATCCACTTGCACCATGGTGGTCAACTTGCAGGAGGCATAACTTTTTCATATGAGCTCCAATTGATGGGATTTTTTCTTTGTTAGAAAAGTCTCGATATGTAGAATAACATCAAGGGGTTGCAGCTAATGTTGTAAAAATTTTGACCCAAACATTTGTCATTTGATGCCTCAAAATGGCTCCGGAAGGTTTTAAACCCTAATTTTCCAAACTAGGACTTGCCTTTAAAATGACCCTACAAATTGATTCCTCGAATTATTTTCACTCTAAAAACATCGATATAAATGAGAAATAATATAATGATCCAATCCAAATTAATACATCAATTACATCTAAAGTCTGAAGCTAAAACTATGATAAAAAACCAACTTC
>ML806578.1:83016-123460 GCA_009831015.1 Picea engelmannii | reverse complement strand
TTTACTACACACACATCGATTTATTTAAACCCCTAAACCTGGATGTCTTGAATCAAAGTCAAATGTCTAGATTTAATAATTTCGCAATATTTTTAGTCTTCCTCCAAAAATGATGGATGAGATTAAACTAAAACCCTACACGTTTTTGGAGGGTTATTTTAAAGAAATGTTACGAGGTGTCTCCTTCCGCTTGCAAAGTTTGGATGCTATGGCCATAAAATAATCATGGTCAGATCTCCAAAAAATAATAACGGCCCAATGTCTGTTTTCTCTGGCCACGTTTCGATGGTGGGAATCGGTGGGATGGCATTTTGGTTTTCGAACAGTTTCATCGTAAAAAAGATATCATGAGAGAATGTAAACAAATCGATTCATTCCATACCTTGTAAACAGATCGCACTCATTGTTGTCATAGTGTAATTTCTCTAATGGTGTTCGATTATCGACAGTGCACATGAGCAACTAAGCCCCACGTTTTATAACAAATCTTGTAAGGGTGTTGTCAATAGTTCAAGATGCGGTGAAATGCAAGATGTTCCGAAGAAGAAGCATTAGAAGAAACCGCCTTACCAACAGCTGCAGGTGAGAAGTCTGCCAATTTTTTCATAGTAAAAAGGTTGCACAGACACACTTAGTCTCTCAACTTAGACTGTACAACACCTATACATAATAGTGAGATAGATAGGAAATAAGTTTTAGAAACTGTAAACAAATAATACCTTGTGAATAATCTCTTTTCTTTTCCCCTGCTGAAAACAAGATCAATATGTCAATGATGCATTACCTCAATAACGTTTTGGCATGTGAATGCTTTCTTACCTGAATGAAACTTTGGGAGAGTTGCAGCACAAAGTCCTGATATTGGGTAATGCTGAACTGCTTTCTCCTGATGGGCAAAAGATAGTAATTTTGTACAAAATTGTTGGTTCCTGCACACGAAATAAATATGGCTTCTCCGATTATACTGGATGCCTTCTCCTCTCCCACCCACTCTCTCAAGATCACACTATAATCTTTAAAGAATTTCGTCTATTTCCACATTGGTATCACAGACTGCAACAATATTCAACAGTGCTTCTCAGCTTCACTCAGTTCTTTAAGATTGAAATGTTATAAAACCATGAATATCCAAAAACCACTTACAACAGCTTCGACTGTGAGGTTATTGTATCCAGTTCCTGTAGAAGCAAAGTTGACGCCTGTTACTAGATCGTGGGTATTGAGATGAGGATCTAAATATGGCGACAATGTCTCCTTAAGCCCCAGTCCTGCATCTGCAAACCAGATTAATGTTCTACAATTAGGTACTAGTTAGGTTATGCTATTTTATATAACAAAATAGTCTGGAACATTTGTTTTTAGTGGATATACCGATGAAATTCGTTGACAGTTTTTCATTAGAGTAGTGGCCTGTGGGCCTATGCTCGATGAAATATCAACCATATGGAGGACATTTTGCTTTGAATAATGTGGGAATGTAGTTATTGTTGCTCGCATCCACAATAGAATCCCCCAAAACAAACAGAGCGAGCACTTTGCCTGTAATGTTATTTTCTCCTCCATTGGCTTTAATCATCCTCGCCAAAATACATAGAAGAGGTAACATGAAAATGCATTTGTGAACAGATGACATGGAGGAAAATAAGTAGAAGAGATAACATGAAAATGCATCGAACATATGACATGGAGAAAAAACCAGAATAGGCATTGGCAGCACTGATGAAGTCGTCGTATGTGTAGAAACTCTTTCCTGTGTAGAAACTCTTTCCAGCGCACCCGTTGTCTGCTACTGCAAGAATTTCGTTAATGAATTCCTTACTTATGATCAATGCCCATTGCCAGAATAACTTCCACTGCAGCTGCTGGAACAAAGCCCTTCTTTGCAACAATCTCCATAGTAATCGTTTCCGGAGCCACAAAAACCATATTTGTTGCAACACAATTCACTCAAACACCCACAATTCTGAGCATACACAACCCGCATAAATATCAACAGGAGGTATGAGGAGATCATTATGAACATCCCATTAAAGCCGCTGGCTATTGCAGCAGAGTCTACACTTCTTCTAATTGGATTTGCTCTAGATCGATGATCAAAGGTAATGGATAATGCTAATATAGAATCAATTTTCTTCCAATATATTCTATTCAATGGCCTGAGCGCTCTGAGAAGTGAACCACATCCCATAGACATATTTGGAGTAATCCTGAGCGAAGGCCAGGCGAGAGAGAGCTGGATATTATGCAATAACGTATGGGTAAAGGCAGGAATCAACAATCAGGCGGTGGAAGGCAATCAGGTGGTGGACGACAATACAAAATCCCAATATATAAATAAATCTGTACGCATCTGGGAAAGATAAACGAGCAGCCTAAAGACACCGTTGTCCAACTTTGGCGAGTCCAGTTCCGCACCAGCCTCTCGTTATCCCCTGAAATCCTGTTACATAAAGAACTAGTTAGCATCATAATATTTTTGCAGTTTGATGGATACTATTAGTTAATGTATGCTTTACCATAATAGGATGGATTCTGAACGACCTGGACAACGATGTTATAAATGTCTGAGTAGACAATTGTTGAACAACCTGCACAACGATGCTATAAATGTTTGAGTAGACAATTGTAGAACCGGGGAGAGAAGCCTGTAAATTAGCAAGTGTGGGTTCCCACTTCCGATTGAAGTCGTATGATGCCTGGTTTACGTAATAGGATGGATTTTGAACGCCAACTTCAATATTTAAGCACATTCAAGTGGACGTCAATGTCAAAACAACTGTGTTCTCGAATTGCAATTAAATGTCAAGAGACGAAAGGAGTGGAGTGCACTGTAGAAACCATTGCACATGCGCCCATGTGTTAAAGGCATTAAATGTAATGGTAGATGGGACCATCCGTGTGTTAAAGGAATTAAATGCAATGGTAAATGCACGCCGACACTGCGGCAATAAGACTTCAATGTTAAGAACCAATAATATTTCAAAAAAATGTTATTTTATTTATTTATTTTAATTCAATTTAAATTATTATTCAAATTGTGATATGTTTAACCATTGCAAATGCTAAAAAATCAAAGTTAAAGGTAGCACTAATAGAAAGTCAGCAATGAACTCATCGCTATAGTCCCAGACCTTTGGCAGGGACTAATAATACATAACGTAATATTAATATTAAAGTGCAGAGATGCATCATTATAATTTTCCAACAAGTTATACCAATGATACCAATGATTGATGATGAACTTATTAATTCATAATCGTTTTAATGATTTTATAAATTTATATTAAGTAATGCATACAATAATATTGTAGGGCCATAGATGCATCTCTAAAATTATCGAACAAGTTATATTAGTCATTTGGGGGATTTTACAATCCAACCAATGGAATATTATTTGGGGATATACAACATAGAACAAGTCACTTGAATTTGATAATTCTAGTAACTTATTTTATGCATTTTATCTCAAAAATATTTTTAGATAATTATTCTATATATTTTATATAAAAATGATATTTTTAGGGATTTGTTTTATGTATTTCATTTTCAAAATGGTATTCTATAAGTTGGACTACAAAATCTTTACAATGATTAAAAAAAGATTAAAAAAAGACTCAAGGAAACTCTAAAATGAATAATTTATAAGGCACAAAACATGTTAAAGTTTTAGAAATGGGGTAGCAAGCTAAGTGGGTTTGATGGGGGAAAATTTCATAGTTAAACATATTTGAGGCAGGGAAGTCTTGGGATGGGTGAAATTTTTGGGAAGTCTTGAGTATTGAGCGCAAACTCCAAAGATGATGATTGATGCCATGCGATTCATTTTTCCAGTTTCAATACCACTTCTTCACCCCTCACACTTAATGCAATGAGTGTTAAGTGCATTGTTCAAACTCACAATCATAGGAAATGGGACATGCATTAATGGATTACTCTATAAATTTAATCACAAAAATGATATTTCTTATGTTGGATTGTAAAATCCCCCAAATGATTAAGTAAAGAGTTAAGTGAACTCTAAAATTAATAGTTCATAAGGCACAATAAGTCTTGCTCAAGTTTTGAAAATGAGGTAGCAAGTTAAGTGGGCTTGACCATGGCAAAACAATTCATTGTTAAGTGCATCTGATCCAAAGAAATAAATTCAACTTGAAAGTTGGGATGGATCACCTTCTTAGGAAGTTATGGTTACTAGATACAAGTCTTAGAAACAATGATTGATACTATATAATTAATTTTTCTAATTTAGATTCGTCTTAGCATCACCGATTGAGAGATGGATACAAATGAACGTTCCAACTAGAGGAGGAGGCAACGATTAAGAATGTAGAGAGAAGGTTCACGACATGGTCAATGCATGAGATCGAGTGGTATGAACTAATGTGAAATATGTTTATATAGAAAGTTGTAACAAAATAAGTTCATAGTATTTTGAAGTATATTTTCTATATTTTTAATTACTTTTCACTTTTTTTTTTTCCACGGGAAAGTTTCTCGTTTATATTCATCAGTATATAAACATTTTACATAGCAGCCATTACATAATTCATCCCGGAGACCCAACAAGGTTTGACCTCAAGACCTCCTCCCAACACTTGGAGAAAGGTACTGTCTTACCAATCGCGCTGTCTCACGGAACATTTTTAATTACTTTTCACTTATATCTATGCACATACATGTTTAAGATTCACACGGATCTCCACATCATGTTCTTTTACTTCTTGATATATTATTATCTTTAATATTTAATATTAACGTGTAAAGATTATAGTGTTGAAATGGATCCAATCAACTATGACAAAATATAAAATTTAGGTTGAAGTCTTAAGTCCAAAAAAAACAAAATGGAAACAAGTTTTACCCAGAATGACTTGTAATCTAAAAAACTATTTTAAATTGGCATGTGTATTACATACATATTACTAGAGCAAACACACTTATTTAAACACATATTTAATAAGGAAAATAAATACTAGTGGCTTGGGATTTTGTTAACTAGCATTTATTTGCATCTTTCTCTTATGGAGTCCTACAATTTTTCTGGTTAATAACAACAATTTGAATAACATTGTCTTGTTCCAGTTCTAGCTTAGGAACTTGTAGAATATTTTCAAAGGCCTAGGTGGATTTTGATGAGGGAGAAGAATTTGAATGAGAGGGGGGCCACACCACACTGTCCAAGATACCAAGACTCCACGAGTTGTTACCAGGTCAATTTGAATAGAGACCTCCAATTTTTTTCATTTCTAGACTCCCATAAATGCATCAAACTCCTTTTGCCAATCTCCCAAATCCACAATAAGCATGGCTGTGCCCATAATACATTTGCCTCTTGCTGCATTAAATTCATGAGATTTTTGTTCAACTTTTGTTTTCCACTAATCCCACTTTATCCTAACATTGATGATATTGCATTAAGCTTCTCCCATTTCTCTTATGCACCACTTAATCCCTTTCTTAAATCCTCCCAAATCAAATCAAATGAAACACCTCTTACTACAATGGAAATGCACCATCATGCTCCAATATAACACATAAATTAGGCTGAGATAAGGGAGAACATAAAGACAACAGTGCAAACTTAGAGTTGGGGGAGGGAGCTCCCTATGAGGCTTAAAGTTTTCAAATGTTGAGACCCTGAAGAAATAAAAACTAAAACAAAGAAACACTAAACACCCATAATGAGATATTTTTGTCACTTGTCTCGACAATATAACCAATATTCAAATCCCAATTTGTTTGCCTTGCAATTCATAATACCTCACACAAGTGAAATCAAGAGTGTAGTAATATGATGTTATCGAGACATAACTACCTACTAATTCAAAAGGAAGAAATTTGCTAGTAAGATGCCCATGTTTTTTCCAAAGGAAAAAAACATAACTTTTATTAAAAGAAAATAAAAATTACATTCTGAATAATGCATGCAGTGAGCATGCATTTAGTCTAAAAATACCTTTCAACCCCAAAGGGAAGAAAGGCACATAAAAAATGGCCCTCAAAGAGTGGCCCCAGAACAATAGAAGTCTACAACGAAAATAGCCACAAAATCTCAGCCATGAAGACACTGCAGATGCAAACTAGAAGAAAACTTGGACGGACCAAGCCAGAGTAGCAAAGAAGAACCCCTCAAGATCTGGATCTAGAGGGACAACAAACAAAAGGACTTTCACCCACAGACGAGAAAGCCAGGAACTGCACGCCCTGAACGGACCTCAAAGTGCTAACCATCCCAAAAATCAACATTGCACTTTCGAAAGAAAGGACCTCAAAGCTCTAACTCAAATCACCGAAAAAGAAACATAATCCCCACATCCACTCCACGAAAAACCAAATCCAAGGGGAGCTCAGGGACCCTAGCCACCAAGGCCACCAAGAAAACCCTGACATTGCATCAAACCTTGAACGAAACAACAGGGACGATATAGCTAGATCCAAACCCTAAGAATCTTCTGAAAAACCTCCACATGCTCTAAAGGATGAAGCAACATAAGAAGGAACCCCATAGACGATGGAAAGGAATCAAAATAAACCATATTTGAAAATATAACTAGAGGAAAAAACCGCCATACATTGGACATCTCACCCACAGTTAGAGCATCACATCGGGGTCCGAGCAAAGGACTAGTGGCCACCAAAACTCTCACCGATCAAGCATAATATATTCCGATAAAAAATGCGACCACATACCAGGCAAGCATAAGTAAAAAATCCGCAACGGAAGAGAGAGCACCACACGTTGACACCTGGCTCCTCCAAGGTGCAAGCTCTAGATCTGATGGACCTAGCATAACCCCGAGTACCTAGGAGAGACGAGCCATGAAAAAACTTCGGCCTTTGTAGCAGGCTCGACGGGAAAAACACCAGGAAAAAAACAAAAAATCAGAGCTCTACGACTAGGGTTTCCCCTGTCCTAGAGCCCGTTCAATATTCTATATATCTCTTGAATAATATTCAGATGTGCTCTCGGCTATATCTCTTTGTATTATTGTACTATACAGGAAGATGCCCATGTTATCCCCACAATATCTAAATTAACCTTATGGAGGGGTTTGAGAGGAACTCGCACCATTTATTAGACATATGCCAAAACATAATTTGATACCCAAATTTCTTGCTAATCTACAATTAAATTTTGATGTCTAAAGATATCATGAAAAAACAAACTTATCAAAACCTTGCACTTCTTGTATTATTCTTTTAGCCGATCAAAATTGGAGTGGTTGTTTAGAAACATATTTACTCTAGATTACTTATAAAATTATAAATTAACCACCCACCATAGATGTCCCCTAGCTCCTTAAGCTTTAGGAAGTAAAAGGTCTTTGAAAAGAGAAAAAACTTTTGATTTTATTCGTGGTAGTCCCATTTTCCTATGTGTACACAATATCTTGATTTCCTTTCAACCCTAAAATCAAATTGACTCATAATAAACCTATCACCCCATTCATTTCTTAATATAATTGATGATCACATGCATGACTCCAATATCATATCTCTTATTAGTCCCTTCTGTTCGGGCTAGTAGGGACTATTAGCAATCAATTTTCTATTCTTCTATTAGGACGACACAAAAAACAAAGCATTTAACCAAAGTTTTAACAATGTCATACAATTTTACAACTCACATTTGTGTTTTTAACCCTAAGTTTTAAGTTTGAGGCCTTATTTGGCCTCATATCGAGGCAATCAACCTTCAAACTTAGGGAAATAGAGGCTTGAAACTTAGTTAACAAATATGTTGGAAGCCATATGAATTAATGCTAAGTTTCAACTTAACATTAATCCGAAACATAAAATGCTTAATATTTTTGGATGCATAACTCATAACCGCGTCTGTGGTGAGGTCCCAACCTTGTCTTGGTGAGCTTCCAAATTCCCTTCCACTTGGTCACTTGCATGTGGCTTGGCATCACTATAAGCATCCTTGCTAAGGATGTTGTTTCCTCCCCATTTCTCTTTCTCTTCATCGCCGCGGTTGATTACCCGCCATCACTCTTTGGATGCTCCTACTTCAGAACTGGACTGTTGCCCCTCCTAGTTTGCATACTTACCATAATTTGATAGCTATTTTCCTGCACATCTCCATGAAATAACCCTTGCACCTGCAATATGTCAAGGACCGAGAGCTTCCACTTGCAATATGTGACAAAGAGCTTCCACTTACCATACTTTGATAGCTATCTAGTTGCACACCTCCATGAAATAACCATTGCACTTGTAATATGTCAAGGACCGAGAGATTCCACCTGCAATATGTGACAAAGAGCTTCCACCTGCAACATGTGGAGGAGAGAAGGGATCACTGTCATGAAGAATTGAATTTGTGAAATAGAAGGTAATTCAAATCAAATTTACCATTGGGAGTTCCGCATAATCTATTTTGCTTCAATTTTACAGTGAATTTAAGAGATACAATATATTTTTGATAAAAGAAATATGAAGATATTGTTTTTAATTCAATTTTCAAATATTCAATTGTTATTACCGGTAAAAGGAATTTGACAAAAAATAGTTGTTTCAGTTCTACATAATACAAATTGGAAAGATGAAAACTAGGTTAGTAGGGAGCTTACCATGATAGCAAGGAGCTTATGAAGAAGATATCCAAGAGATTCTACAACCATTTGAAATTCAAAACAACAAATATCAAGCCCCAACATCCACATACACACATTTCCTTCGATTCCCAATATCAACATGATCCCACAAATAGACTCTCCCACAACACCAACTCATGTTCTGGATGATCCCGAGTGTTGTTTAAAGACATTGTTTCTTGAACCAAAGATGATCATGACGGTGATTTAGAGTTATCCCTCCCCTTATTATTATTATTGGCATTAACATTCTCGATTTTATTGTGATCATGGGGCGAAATGGAAGGGAGTTGGTCCAAGGTGGCATACCTAGTGATGACGAGTTGAATCTAGTGACAGGATACTGAAGATGCAGAGGGGATAGAGGGAATTGAATCCAGGAAGTTGAATATGGCATGGAGCCCTCGATGAAAATACACTATGACGTCGTAGGCATGAGCGACCTTACACTCCTCCTGGGATTTGAATGCGTGACATGGATGATACTCTTCTAGTGCAGTTTTACCGAAAGGGTTAAACTCCTACGCGATAGACATGAAGAAATTACTCTAACCACCATAGGCACCATTTTGTGCAATGGCATAAACAAAGCACAAAAGGTTTCCCGATACAATTCCAAACCAATATCTCGTTGAAGAAGAGTCGACAGTTCTGCGGGAATTCATTCCATTTGGCCATTTATACAAGAACCTTACTTAATCAAGCAAAACCAAGACCCGACTGCAAGATTATTCGTTTAATCCGCCCCCAACTGCAAGACTCGATAATGATGAAAGAAAAGAGAATAAGTGTTAGCATCAGACTCGCTCCTCCGAGCACGTATGGAGCCGACGACTTCCATGAGAAAATCGCTTTTCCATTACCATTCTGGGAATTTCATTCTGCATAGTTATCGCCATATTCACAGAGTTCATTGTACGAGGACATTGGGAAACAACATCTTGCAATAAGATTTACCTGCCATGCAATTTATTAGAACTAAAATATAGTAAACATTCTCGATATTTGAACTCCTTTCAGTTTCGATTCTCCACGTCTCCGGTTTGCAAGGAAAATTATCGACACGTTGTATGGTGTGCATTTATGTATGTTAGGACATGCTTGATTTCAATTATCTCTTCATGCAAATATTTGGCTAGGGACACTAGATTTGGTTAGCGCTAAGGTTCCGCCACATGGGATGAATGAGATATCACAACTTCTCTCCATGTGGAAAGGGCACTGCATATAACAATTGGCTACACAAAACCCAATACATTTATCAAATTATAAACTTCTTTTATCACACAAGGAGAGGATTTTGAAAGGAACCTGGTGAAAAATTTGAAAAGAATCTGGTGCAGAACATTGTTTTCATCATCGTTGTCTCTATCTGTCAAAAGAAACAATAACTTACATGTGCAAATTCTGTAAAGCATTGAATAACAATTCAAATGTCCACAACTTTTGATATGGTGGTAACATACTGTATTTTATATCGTGTCCAGGTTCAAATAATTGAAATAATGGAAGCAAAGCATTATTTTTTCATCATAATCCAATATGTAAAGCCATGATAATAACCTATTCCCAGTAATTCAATGTATTGATGCGACTAAAATATGCATGGATGTTTGTTATCACATGGATATTATGCAAGATCAACCGGTGAAACCCCCACATGAGCCTTTGTTTCTATGGAACAAATGGTTTTCATGAACATCGAAGCACGTGCTTTATGCTTTCTTGGCAGGGACTTGGTGCTTTGCAACTCCACTTGTTTATTTTGTGATTGTTAAATTGACTCATAATATTATTCATCAATAATTCGAGTAACACAATTTTATTAATAACATTATTAGCTTTACCAATGATATATATATATATATATATATATATATATATATATAATTGATAGGAAAACATAAATATCAAACGATGCAAAGAGTGGTTTTAAAAATAAATCCATCATAAAAAATTTACTCAATTAGTAAGTATACTTGTCAAATTTAACCTTTGATGGAGATTATACGTTGGACAATTTATTGTCAAATTTAACCTTTGATAGAAATTATATGTTGGACAATTTATTATTGAATCTCTACTTTTAAATCTTATTTTTTATTGAATAAGAAAAAAGTTTCACTAATTAAAAAAATTAAAAAAAATTAAAAAAATGGAAAAATAAAAATAAAAATAGATATTGTGAAAAGAGGATGGCACATTGACTTTTGTACTTTTGAACACCGTGGTATATTAGTGCAAGTAGGTTCATTGATGTTGAAAAAGGAGCATTTTTTTGGTCTTCTCTTTGAAAACTATGGCATACAAGTGCAAGTAGGTCCATTTATGAAGTTCCAATTAATACTAAACCATGGTATAGAAGTGCAAGTAGGTTCATTGATGTTGAAAAAGGAGCATTGCTTTGGTCTTCTCTTTGAAAACTATGGCATAACTATGACATACAAGTGCAAGTAGGTCCATTTATGAAGTTCCAATTAATATTAACTAGTTTGTGAATGCTATTTTGATGAATATGAATGTCGCTTTGAGAAGGTGAGGAAAGGAGGGTGATCCCACTGAATTTCAATTAAAAAATATTTGGACATTTCAAGGTAGAGTTGAAATTGGATGTTTACCTTTACTTGCTAAAAACCCATAGTATTTATATATTTTTTCAAATTATATTCACAAATATTAATAATCTAATCAATTTAAATTTATAAATTTATAAATATAAAAGATGATTGAACGTTAATCATCATCGTCATCAATATATTATTAATAAATATTAAAAAAATAATATTTAATTTATTAATTAATAAGATTAATTTAATATTAAATTAAATTAAATTAATAATAAATATATTGAATATTTCGATATATTTTGGTTTAGGTAAATTTCTATTAAGATATTAGATATATGTTATATTATCTGAGAAGTTATACAAAATTTTAATATTATGTTGGTTAATAGAATTTGGATTTAATATTGTTTAAAAATTAGTTATTTCATATTTACAATTTAAAAAAATCTTACCTAAGAAGAATTTTATTTTTCCATTAATGAAGTCATTCAGAAAATAAGAAATTTATAGAAAATTACTTGCAAATTAAACACGTTTTGTCTTGTCTATTTTTTGTGTATGGTATTATGAACATTCCAATGGAGCAATAAAATATACCTTGAAATTTAAACAATTCCTTTTACACTTTGTATGTGTAACCTCAACATTTAAAGTTTCAACTTCTCCTCTGTAAACTTTAGCAGTCAAATCATTGCGCGGAGGGGGTCCCTTGTCCCACAAACAAGGGGATCTCATACACCAATTTGGTGTTTGGCTTGGCCAAATTAGTGTATGAGAACCCCTTGTTTGTGGTACAAGAGACCCCCTCCACACATGGATTTGATTGCTAAAGTCTACGAAGGTGTACATACCCTACCCCCCTCTGAATTTGAACTCGTGCACTCCGAGGAGAAAACATATCCTTTACCATCATTAGGCCCACTCAAGTTATTCCATTACACGCATATAAGAATTGGTTGATATGTAAATTGCCATAGATTTTTCGCTAAAACAATTCATAATAATAGATCTTACAATATTCTGAATTTTTTTATTATGCAATTTATTACCTTAGATCTCAAATTTATTATTACTAGTGTAGTGCTCAAAATTATGAAATCAAAATGAAAAACAAGAAAATGAACACACCATACACACAAATGAATAAAAGATGTGACTTGGGAAACTCAATATGGGAGAAAACTCGGCTAGAAGGTGGGGCATGTGCTTTGCTCTTTTTTTCTTACTTATGAAATGCAAGTACAAAGAAATGGTCACTCACTATAGAGTTTCCATGGACACTGTGACATAAGTAACTACTACATATTCTTCTACCTCCTTTATTAGGATTAAATATCCCAATCCTAGATGCTCTACTCAACTATGGAATAATAACAATACCAAAAGAATGGAACCCTTTCTCTTTCTAGCGACACGATATTTAACATAGCCCAATAGCCATCTAAGGTTAGGGTTTTTGCTTGCCTCAACCTTCAATTTTGTGTTAGAGTTTTGGACCCTCTAGAATCTTCTTGAAATTCCACACGTGATTAGCCCCAAATGTGTTTGTAATGAGGACTAACGTGGCATCCACTTGGTACCATGGTGATCAATAGGGTATGTTAACTTGCGGAAGACATAACTTACACATACAAACTCCACTTGAGGTGATTTTTGCACCATTGGAAAGATTACAGTGTGTAGAACAACATCAAAGTGGTTTGAGCTATGGTCATAAAGTTTTGACCCCCAAAAATGTCATTTTATGCCTCAAACAAGTTCTAGAATTTTCTAGACCCAAATCACCAAATTGGAACCAACCCCTAAAAGTATCAATTTTTCCACTAAAAAATATCAAAATAAATAACAAATTATATAATGATACATTTTAGATCAATGATATTTTGGATTACCTATATACAACCACATATAAAAACATTCAAAATAAATAAAAATATTCAAATTAAATGTAATATTTTAACCTTGTATGAAAATCAACCTAACAAAAAAAATAGTAATAATAATTTTAAGAAAATTAATTATATATAATTTTAAAAGAAAATTATACACGATTTTCTAAAAAAAAATTCAAAATCCGTTTTTAATTGCAAAAGACTCCATATCCTAAGAAAATCCCAATAAATTGAAAAACCAAAACACAAGGCCCACTAAGTTAAAGGTGTAGGGATAATTTAATCAGCCAAGACTAAGTTTACACATTAAATCAAGGATGAGAGGCAACACTCTTTTATGATCCTAAATTGTATGCATCATAATGGAATTTGAGTGATGTGAGCCTGCTCACATATATGTGAGGTCATAGCGGTGTAACCTTAGAGAATGACCAAACTCGAGGAGAATATTGTTAAGGTCAATCAATGATAATATATTATAATATTATGATGAGGATTTTTTTTTTGGGTGACATTGAACTCAAGTTTTTGTGAATTATACAAATCATTTTATAATTTACCATTTAATCAGTGTTTATTTAACAAAACTATTGTGAATCCAAGCAGAGTAGAGTAGAGTCAATCGTATATGTATATGGGGCTAATGTGGGATTGAGTCAATCGTATATGTATATGGGGCTAATGTGTAATAGTTTTTTTATGGTCTTTTTCTTTTTTCTTTTTTAAGCATTTTGGTGGTTTTTCTTTTTAGAGTTATTTGATTGTACTTTCTTATGGAATATATTTTTAAGTATTGTGCTTGTATATAGGTTTCATCAATGGTCTTAATTTTGAAAAAAATCATTTGTTTTTATAGATAGTTGTGCAGATTTTCTAGATATTTGAGAAATACATCTGGTTTCTTGGGAGATATACCCAACATAATCATCATTTTCCTGAATTTGTTGGTGTACTCTTGCACACTTTGCCCTTGCCTTTGCTTAAAGTGATTCCAACGGATCCATTGATCCTCTACATACTTAATAGGGTAGAATTGGGACTTGATAAGGGTTTTAAACACCTTTCACTTAGTTATTGGTGGATCACACTCTAGCCTAAGTGTCTCCACGTGGATTTCCCACCAAGTTAGTGCATGACCCTCTAGTTTCAATAAGAAAATGAAACATTCTGCTCTTCGTCTATATTATGGACACTAAAATACACTTCTAAATATTGCAAGCAATGATTCAACTTAACAACATCAATCTCACCTTAATAGGGTTTGATGTCCACTTTTGCTTCCATTTTAAATAGAGGTCGTGAAGGAGTGATGGCATTGGAACTTGGTTATTCTTTTTCGACTCCTTTTGTAGGTCTTAACTATCTCCCGTTTATCATTTGATCCAACTTTTGAGTTAGAGCCACCAACCTCCCCGAAAAGTCCAAACTTGTTCGCTAGAGCCTCTATGAGGAGGGCCATGTTGTGAGGGATATCGACAACTTGTTCTTCCAGCCTCACAAAACTCAATTTTGTTGTATCTTGAGGGTTGTTATGACTAGACTCATTTTCCATGGCTAGGGTTTTGCAACTTCCTTGTCAAGCCAATTTCTAGATCCCACAACTTCCCACAAAAACCCAAAGAAAATTGCTCTCATACCAATATGATTTGTAAATTGCCATGACTATTCCACTGGAATAGTTTGTTACAACAGATCTTGTAATATTATGATATCTTTTATTATACAATTTATTTCCGTAGATCTTAGATATATTATTACTAGCTTAATGCTCAAATTGATGAAAATAACTAAAATATGAAAATGAAAGAACAAGAAAATGAACACACCATCCACACAAATGAACTCAATATGTTACCTAGGAAACCCAATATGGGAGAAAACCCATCTAGAAGGCGAGGCATATGCTTTTATCTATTTTCTTCAGTTATAAAATGCAAGTACAAAGAAATGGGCACTCACTATGGAGTTTCCTTTGACACTATGGACCGAATGGATGCTATAGAATCTTCTACCTCCTTTGTTCTGCTCTTAAATCCCACTCCTAGATGATAATTTGAGTTGGATCTACTAAGAACAATTGGCTACTAGAAAAAGTTCTACGGTGATTGACATTGACAATGCATGATACTACAGACGAGGAAGGAGACTAGGTTGTTAGCGTGAAGGGCCCCATGCCATCATGATGAGTGTCCATCTCTGCATTTAATTAAATCATAAGGAAATCATATGAGACGTAAAGTCAAGGAAGAATATTATTGTTAAAAAAATATCATGTATTAAAAAAATAAAACTTTCATGAGACCTCTTCCCCAATGTACAAGAGAAAAAAAACAAAGGAGGAGAAACAAGCTTGGGGAAGCTGAAGGGTTGGGGACGCTTGACCTTCTATCTATCCCCTAGTTGAGCCATACTTGTATATATTCTTTCCTCACAAGAGAAGAGGGGTTCTTTTGGCTAAGAGTAAAGAAGAATATTTCCCATACTTCAATGAGGAGCTTACGAATGAACTAGACATAACCTATAACCTATCCATTGTTGCACAATAAAGAACTTGGTTGAAGCCAATTGAATATTGGTTTTCCTATTAGAGTTTCCAAGGTAAACTCTAAGTTTTTATGTGATTTTATCTTTTTTCTATGTTGTTTTCTCTGTCTATGGATTTGAAATGGAGCTAAATTATATTTTAATGGTTTCATGTGTTGTCTAAAATTGATGATTATTTAACCAACTATTGTTTTGAAGTTTTCTCCATAGATATGGTTCACCTTGTGGCGGATGTCAGCGGTTTGAGAGAAAATAAACCAACCCAATAACTCTTTACTCTCCTCTGTTCATTCATTTTAGATATGGGAGATCAATGGACCTCATTCTAGAGCTATTGCAAATGTATAGGGAGTTGCTAATTTGGTTTCTTCATAGTTGTTAGTGAATTTCTCTCTCCTACAAGTTGCCATTTCCTTCCCTAAGCTGAAATTCATAACTAGCTAAGTGTTCTTGATTCCCACAGGTCGTATGCCCTCTTTGGGTTGTAATTTCATCAATGGTTGAGCGAATCTCACCTACTTGTGTGTCATATGATCTTCCCACATGTTGTATGGACTAGAAATTCAATGCTGACTGAATCGATTTTTCTCACCTATGTACTGTACATTCTTTATCTGGTATGCAATTTCTCTCCTTTGATATAATTCTTAAGTCCCATTGTCAGACATTGTAATTCCTTCTTTACATAGCCAATTTCATCACTTTATCGAATTAGTTCCTTTACTTGGTCAATTGGACACTTCCCTTGTCAACTCAACTCCTCCCTGGTTGACTTGACTCTTTCTTGGTTGAGTGGCCCCTCACCTATTTGACTTCACATTGACTGGTCAAATTCGTTTCCTCGGTCGATCCCTCATCTAGTTGTCTTCACATTAATTGATCGAATTCATTTCCTTGGTCGATACCTTTATTTGGTCGACTTCCATATTAGCCTGGTTGACCTCTCATTGGTTGGACTGTAGGCATTTGTAGTTGGAAAACATAGGACTATTCTCTATTTTTTTTTTTTTTTTTGTGAAATGAAAGTAGCTACCTTGCCTTAGTGTATTGTGGACAATTCCTTGAACTATTAACATATGTTCTAGTTATCACATCCATGATCGACCAGTTCAAGCTCATGAACTTGGACCATCAATTAGAACTCCATCCAAGTAGACAAATTTGCAGTGCAAGTAGAGTCATAAGTTGCCAGACTAAGTCATAATCGTTGTCATTTTCATAAGCATGAAGACACTTGAAGAAAGATCTTCTAGATTAGGGTTGATCACCTCCTTGTAATATCTTAACTTTCTCTTTTCCTCTAATTCTTTATTGCACAACAATTTCTCCATAAATTCAGATGTAATCATATTTTTAATATTATTTTTATTTTATAGAACGATCTCTTCCTCGACACCCCAATGATTTAGCCAAGACTTGACATCTTTATACCAACCCCACTTGAGCCACAAGTAGTTTTGATTGAAGTTTGAAGCAACCTTAGGAAGCCTCTTGTCTTCCATGTTATTTTTCTTGTCCTTGTACATTAAGTGCCTAGTCATAACTATGTTCTCAATGGGGGGAAGACTTATTTTATGAGAAAGATAACATAGGATGTATTGCCTTTAATTTTAAGATTCTAAGTTATAAAATGCTTTTGGATTTGCTTCATTTTTTTTTATAATTCTCTAAAAATACTTTATCCCCAAACTTCACAACCATATAAAATAACAAAAGTGATAAAGATCTAAAAATAATTCTTCTTATCTTAACGTCAAAGTTCAAAAATTCAAAATTCAAAATATATTTAAAAAAAACCTTAAAATATACTAAAATTTTGTTAAAATCATCGCCCATTATATAAAAATAAACTTTGTAAAATAATATTTAATAATTTAATAAAATATATGTTAGCATTAACCATCCCATGTTAGAACAAGAAGGAATGTTAATAGATGGGCCTAATCACATCAAGAGTGTCACCGTGAGTCCAAAGATGACGTTGGAACGAAATATGAGAGAAGAAACACATAAAATATAACGTAATAAAACCATCGCACACATTAAATCGAGAAAAAACATCCACTATTTTGGCGTCCTGCCCACTATTTTGGGGTTAGATGAAATAAAATAGACATCACCATCAAATGGAAATCGTGATAGACCCATTTCACCTATCAAATTCAAAACGAAATGGACATCACATACAGAAATTCTGCAGATTAATTCTTTAGTTATATATATATATATATATTCTAGTTGTCAATAAATAAATAAATAAATAAATGGGGGAAAGACTAATATGTGGAGACTTTGAAACATTGCAAAATGCACTAAAGGGTCCGTCACCTAATACCCCTCCCACACGCTCTATAACTAATGTCGCTTTGAGAATGTAAGGAAAGGAGGGTGGTCCCAGTGAATTTCAATTAAAAAATATTTACATTTCAAGCTAGGAGTTGAAATTGGATGTTTACCTTTAAAAAAATATTTTTATTTTTCTTCCATTTACATTTGCATATATTAATAATTTATCAATTTTAAGTTTAAAAATAATTAAATTATTAATAGATATTTGTATATTAATAATTTATTAATTTTAAGATGTTCCCAAGGTATAGGACAGTCGGTGACAGAGTGTGTTGTTAAGCTACTCCGTGTTGAAAAGTCATCGGTTCGAAACTTGCGGGGACAAAAAATCCAACCATGTTAAGGGTTGGTGTGGCTCAAGCCGGGTGCGATCCCTGGGTGATTTTGACGGCTTAGATGCCCCTGAGTCGCGGTTTCTCAAGCCACAGGTTAATCCCGATGCCAACAGGTTTGGCCACATTAACAAACAATTATTATTTTTTTATTAATTTTAAGATTAAAAATAATTAAATAATTAATAGATATTAGAGAAAGTAATATTTGTCTTAATAAATAATAAGGCTAATTTAATAATAAACATAAGTTGTACTTGGATTGGGTGACAATTGGTTGGAGGCGCTAGGATGATGGTACAAGTAGCAATGACCTGGGTTTTAAAATTTATGTGAGGTTTTTGTCCCTTATTTACACGCTCCTTGCCGCGTCTTTAGTTAATTTAGTCTTGTCTGCCCCTCCTCCACGATCAAATGAACCGTCGGAGGTGGTGGAGGTGTATGAGTTGCAGAGGGGTCGAATTAATGATGGGAAAACTTCCTTTTATGAGTATCAGTGACCAGTTCGGCCTTGTCCTAGCCATCATCCTTGCTGAGTGTGGGGAGCAGTGGCTAAATATGAGTGAGGATTTGTCTCTGGTTATTGCTTTTGATTGTGTTTTTCTTCTTGATTGTGTCTGGAGGCGGTTGGGTCCGTTTCTCTGGGATCCTATGGCTTCACATACGGGTTGTGCCAAGGATTTTGTTGTTAGAAAGAACAAAGCAGCCCTTGTTGTGGAGGAAGCGGTGGTCCACTATCAGTGCTTCATTCCCCTTGCAACTAAAGAGGCCATGCAACCACTGGAGGACGAGGTGAAGCTGATTCAAGCTTACTAGGAGGATGTAGGTGGGTGAAATATTCCTGGACCTTGGCTGTACCAGGAATAGAGATACCAAGTTTCATCGCACTATGGAGCTTTATTGGCATGCCAAAACCATGGTGGCCCAAGGTGTGCTACCAAAAGAATAGGACTACATGAAATTTAGGCAGAGGTTGGAGGCTCTTGAGAGCTAGAACAAGTTTCTTCTTACTATGGTTTCTTGACTAGTGAAGCATAATGGAGAATCTCTTCAACTGACTTAGGACAATGGTCCGCATACGGGATTTCGTTCGTCTACTTCAATTGTTGGGATTGACGTGGGCTTATCCAAGCCACCGAATCATGTTCATGCTCTAGATGATTGAACCTCACTCTATCTCTTCTACACTAGTTTTTTGGTGTTTTATCGTCTCTGTAGGCCTCTTTAGCATTTCTAGAATTTCTAGTTTGATTTTATCATTCTATGGTCCTTATTATGCTACTTCAGACTTAACTGCTTATGGCTTGTTTTTGAAATCTAGCCTGGTTTCCCTCTGGACAGGCTAGTAGACATTTGGGTTACTAGCAAACCTTTGACTGTATGTTTGATATGGTTTCTACCTTGGACAAGTTTGAAATTATGTATATTTTGTTAATATTTGAATAAAAACTTCTTACTTACAATAATAATAATAATAAACATAAATTAGAAATATATTTTGGTTTAGGCAAAATTGTATTAGGATATTAGATACATGTTACATTATCTAAACCATAGAAAATTGGAAGTTATGCAAAGTTTTAATACTAACTTGATTATTATTATATGTTAGTTTGATAGTACAATTTATATTTTTAGCTATTTCACATTTACAAAATTAAAAAAAATCTTATCTATATAAGTATTTAAAAGAGATTTTGATTTTTGAATTAATCAAACCATTCATAAGAGAATAAATTCTTAGAAAGTTACGTGGAAATCTCTTCACGTGCACATTAGACACACGTTGCTTTGTCTTTTTTCACATAGGGCATTTTGGACATTTCAATGGAACAATAAAATACATTTTGAAATTTAAACAATTCCTTTTACACCTAGTACCTGGAACCCCAACATTTAACAGTTTCAACTTCATCTTTTTCTCTCCTACAAAGTGTTTTGTCAATAAATTAATAGATAAATAGTTAATTTAATACTTTTTAGTCCATCTTTCTCCTCATAAAACAACCTTATTTAATATATTAAATAAGGCTGCATGGCAGCGTAGTCCCTTCCAACGAGGTTAGAAAGAAAATATTGGAAAATGGGGTTGAATTGTAAATGACAGAAATGTTGTGTGTAACATGTATATCACGGAACGTGGGGCAAAAGTAAATGACACTTGGCATGTAGAGCACCATTTATTTTTTGAAAGTATATAACAAACTACAAATTTGTTCACAGTGGAAGAACAAATTTGAAAATTTAAATGCATTTGCCATATGGACTGGTGAAAGATAAAAATGTATGAAGACATAAATTTAAAAGGAGATACAAAAATAATTTTATTTGAAATATGTAAAAAAATAAAAGTTTGTTACATACTACTGGAAATTTTGAAATGTATATGACAAAAATGTTGTATGCAACATGTATATCATAGAACATGGGGCATAAGTAAATGACGCTTGGCATATAAAAAATGAAATGCATTTGTCAACATGGGGCATAAGTAAATGACGGTTGGCATGTAGAGAACAATTTATTTTGAAATATAAAAAAAAATAAAAGTCTGTTACATATAAAAATTTAAATGCATTTGTCATACAGACTGGTGAAAGATAAAAATGTATGAAGACATAAATTTAAAAGGAGAAAAGAAAACAATTTTATTTGAAGTATGTCAAAAAATAAAAGTTTATTACATACTATTGGAAATTTTGAAATATACAAAAAAATTAAAGTCTGTTACATATTAATGGGAATTTCAATGCGTTTGTCATGTAGACTGGGATTGGGGCTCCCACAGACCATTAGAGAAATATGTACAAGAAACAAGACTGTAGAAAGAAGATAGAGTGCAATACCTGCAAAATAAATAAATTGAAAGGTATAAGTGTTTGCCTATACATCTCTATTTAAGAAAGTGGAATAACTGGGTTGATAAACAAAGAAGGATGCGATCAATAGACTTATAGTGAGGGTACATATGAGCCCTTTGACTATTTTCTTGCGGCTGCCGTTTCATTGATGTCGTCGATGATTGCGGTTTCAATGATGTCGTTGACAACTGCTGGAATCCTGGCAACTACCTGTTGCCTTTCGTCGATGGCCTGCTTCAATTGCCTTTCGAAAAATTCTTGAATGTAGCTTCTCATTGGGGCAACGTTGATTTCATTCCAGATTTTTATGTTGAAAAGATCGTTTTCTAATTCCCGGAAGTCGATAGAAAGATTACACAGAGCCTGATGATTTTCCTCATTCTGTACTGAATATTTGACTAGCCAGTCGTCGACGTGAGCTTGATCAAAGTGAAGGATGATGTAAAACTTTTCCAGAGACAAGGCCTTAAACATAACAACCTGTTTATCGAACTCTTTCCTGGTTAAGAGCAAGGAGTTTGCGATTAAGTCAGGGTCTTAGAAGTCGTTGGTTTTTCCGGCTAAGTCTATTCTTGACAACCTTGTGAATAATTTATCTTTCTTCGATATGGCTTGTTCACATGACTGAACAATGAGATGCAAGTTCTTCACTTTTTCTTTCCAACATGAATTCAATTGACCGATCCGGTTTTTGGATGGAAGATCTTGTTCTCTTCTTTTTGTTTCTGTCATATTGTTGACAATGGTGCCAAAAGGAAGGACCGTTTTTAAAAAGAAATTGTCTTCATCTTTTAACTCCGCCTGCAAATGTTCGAGTAAACTATGTGCCCTGGTTCCAAGGGAAGTGATGGTTTGTGATGTTTTCCACGCCTCGGTAACTAGTTCCATTCTTTTCTTGATATTATTCTCCACATATCCTCTACAGGATGCCAGCAGGGTGGAGGATGCTTTTACATTGGCTGTAGGGGTGGAAGGCATGGCTATTTCCAAAGGATTGACAAGCAATGGCCTCTTCCAATTCCTTGACCCGGTCCTTTAGTCTGACATTCTTGGTCTCGATGCCTCCAATGGAATCATGAAGTGCTTCTCCGCTCGTGGTGTGAAGTTGATAGATTTGGGACGGCCACATGTTGGCAAGGGAAACCTCTGAACGAGATTTCCCTTTCTTATTTTTAACATCTTTTTTCTCAATTATCAATTTTTTGGACTGGCTATAAAAAACAATGCTCTGGAACACAAAGTTTTCATCTTCGTCAAAATTTTTGGTAACGGATATGTCCATTGGATGACTATGCTAGATGGCGTTTCCGGGATGATCAAGTAAGCAGAGCATGCTATCCAGATCAATGTCAAGTTCCATGTTTTCACTCAGAATTTCTGGCTCTTTCGCCTGTCCCACATTTTTTTTTCTCTTCTTCTCTACTAGAAGCTTATGAGAACTATCAATTTTATAGTGAGGAGGGTTGTTATCTCCTCCTCCGTTTGAAGAACTTTGAGTTTCTTTGTTGCTATGGTGGGCCGTTGGAGCGATGCTCCGGGATGTCATACTTTTTGGAGTGCTATTTTCCGATTGAACACTCTTGTCACTGGGGCCTTTCCCTTGTTGCATGTACAATTTAGTGCATCTTTTCACTATGCCCACGTTACCGACATTAGAGGCAGGAGGCTTGCCACCACTGTCTCTGTTTTCGGGCAAGTGTTTTTTTAAAAAACAATCAACGACGCCAACTATTTGTAAATGTTGTTGAAAAATATTATAGGGGTCAAACCCTCTTATTATTTCAGCAAATTTCAGATTGGAGATGCTAGAATGCACTTCGAATTTGTCAATTTTCTTGACGTTTTTCAACACGAACTCCTCTATTTTCCAAGGCAGAGGAATAAACTGTTTTTTTCTTCTTCTTTTGCAACAGATGCAACCAGTAATTGTATTTCCGTGCTACTTCTGCAACAAACATTATGTCCGTAATGTGACATGGAAGGAGAGCAGGTATTTCCGTGGAGCCAAAAATTCTTATGACAGTGTAATTATCCAAATGTTCGAGTGTCCCCTTCATGTCCAAAAAACAAAAAACTGGTTGCCTGTTCAGATATGCGGGGAGCATCTTCTCCTAACAACAAAACTTTGAAAACTGACACGAATCCATTAAAAAATTCATAGAAACAATGGGAAGCCTTATGCTTCCACAAGGCCTAGTACCAAAACATTACTGGGTGGAATTCGCAGTTGACATTCTTGGAGAGAGACAGTTGTGGAAACCGATAGGAATGCACTATCACAAAAACTAAATAGGATGGCATATAAAATTTCTTTTCCCTTTTGAATCTTGACAATTGGGAACAAATTTCATGGGAAATTAACTTCTACCAATAAAAAATGGCTTGTTCGTTGATTGTGAAATAAAAAATATAAAGATCCATCCGAGAAATAGTTGTTGTGGACTCCTGTCCCGTTATTCTTGTAAACATCCAGGCAATTTTGCGAAATGGATTTCTAAATGAACTAACCTGCAAGCTTGTAATATCTTCATGAATTAGAAGCGGGTTTTCCAATAAATGGGGCAAGAGGTCCAAACCGTTATTATGCTTTTCTAGGAATTGTTTCGAATCTTCTCCTTTGAACGTCAATGTTGGCTCCGACAATCTTATCATCTGGCGGAAGACCTGAGGTGACAAAGAAACAAAAGAGTGGTCCCGCAGTGGAGTAATTCTTTTGTCTGAAATAAATTTATCGGCGCACCAAGAGACCAGGTCCTTACAGTCAAAAACCTCATGGACACAGCCTGCACGAGCAATCCCAGAGGTCCAAATTACTTGGTTCTCTGTGGCAGAGGTTGAGTAATAAGAATATGCCCTGGACCATTGGAAGTTCTGGTCCTCGTGCCCGAAGATGTTCACTATATCTCCATAGAACCGTTGTCGAGATGATGCCATAGGTTTATGAGAACGCTGGTTTTCTCCAGATGATGGTTGAAATGAACAGTTAGAGATGATAATGTAACTCTCCGCTAAATCTTGGTTAAATGCTTATGAATGGGAAAGCTCCTTGAGCCTTTCATTGATTAATAACAATCTGTATGGGTGGTGCATGATCAACTGTTAGCAGTAAAGCTTACTTATTGCATATTTAGAAATGCGAAGGTGGCGGGTACGATGAAGAGCAATTAAGGATTGGAGGTTTCGTGAACGTGCCAAGGCCACGACATGTGAACGACATTTCATGATTTTGAAATCAACACTCTAAAGGGATAATATAACCCCCCACAAATCTCGGTTTAATGCGCATTAATGGGAGATCTCCTCGAGCCTTTCACCCATCATTGATAATCTATACGGTTCCTGCATGATGAGCTGTTACAATTAAATGTCAGTAATTTCATATTTAGAAACAAGATATGTATATGTGTGTGTGTGTGTGTGTGTGTGTGTGTGTGTGTATATATATATATAAATTTTTTTTTTCTTTTATTATAGACAAGTGCGAAGGTGACGAAGATGAGGGAGAGCAAGGAAATAATGGAAAGGTCTGAAATGCGGTCGAACGAGATTCAAAAAAGGGTTATGGGGATACTCAGGAGAGGTGAGTGTTCCACGGTCAAATTTTATGTATCGAAATTTTTGACTGCAAAATGTGTAAAATGGAAGAGATCATGATGGGGCAGTTCAGTGGCCGGTTTGTATATTTGTGGAATTCCGAAAAAGTGGCTAAGTATGGTATAGGGAAACGGTCGGGCGAACTCGTTCTTGGAAGCGAAGATTGAAGTTTTTGTGAAGGGACCAACTCGACGACGCGGAAATGACATTCCATGATGTTTGAAATTAGCGCTTGCTAATTGCATGCCTACAAATAATATCTTATATATAATTGGTAATTGCTAATTGCAAAGGGGCGCGAGCACAGTAAACAACGAATAGGAACTGAATATTTCTTCAACCCGCCAAACCGACGATCCACCAAAGAAATTTGAAGAAATGGCGAAGAATGGAAAACAAACAGATGAGCTTCAAAATGACGTGACAATAAATCCACAGAAGACGTGAGGACCCGATGGTTAAATTGTATTTCTCAGAATTTTTCAGTGCAAAATGTATACCATAGAAGAGGGCATGATAGGTGGAGTGTAATACGGAAGAGGGCATGATCTAAGTCTAGTTGTAAATTTGTATATTATGGAAGTGACAGTACTGTTCGCAGGCCATGGAACAACAAAAGTTCAATCTAGAGCCCGCCTACCGGGAATTCACGGTCGGAGAAGTGTCTTCGTCTGTCAATTTGTCTATCGCTGAACTCCAAGGCATATTATTAGCCAACCAGCTTGCAAGTCCGACTGTCAATTTGTATAGTGCGGAACTGTGGGTGCTGTTTGTAGGGCACAAAACTATAGAGGAAATGATTTTCCTTTTAATATAGCATATGTGGCGCAAATGTGGTATGGATCATTTTAGAACTTTTCCATCCGTAAACAAAGACAATCTTGATCCCTCCAGCTCTGGAGCCCGTGTGTCAATTTGTATATCGTGGAGGTCCGAATGTTGTTTGGAGGTCACAAAAAAGTACAAGTGCAATGTTGAGCCAGTCAATGAGCAAGTCCGCCTGTCAATTTGTATATGGCAGAACTCTGGGTGCTACTTGTAGGACACAGAACAATAGAGGGCCAATTTAAAGAAAGGGGAAGCGCTCGTTGGAAACACGTGAATCCGCCAAGCCATGTAGCAAGGCATTTTCAGAAAAAAATGATTAAGTAACCAGGAAGAGAGACTACATGGAATAAAACAATGGGAAAATAGAAAGGCGGAGGGAAGTTTTCGTAAGATCGAATTGGTTTCAAAGAAGCCCCATTGTTGCAAAACCATCATTTTCTACTAATTGTTGAAGATTAGATTTTATTGCAACCTGTGCGTGTAAGTATGTTCTTGATACATTCTTCCATGACTGTAACATATTAACTTAACTATTAAACTTCATTTTCTACTAATTGGTAGCAAATGCTTTGTTGAAGATTATATTTTATTGGAACGTGTGGGTGTAACTGTGTTCTTGATACATTCTTCTATGACTGTAACATATTAACTTAAGCATTAAACTTATTGCATTATGGGTTGTTAGCATTAAAACTTAATAACTGCATGTCTAGAAACAAGAATGACAATTTTGCTGCAAGATTGTACATTGGTATTGCTATGTTCTATTTGCATTACGAATAGAGTTGAACATTGGTTTGAAACTGTGTATAATCCATTTTTTGTTTGCATAAAAGGCTGGTGGATTGACATAGTTCATTTTCATATAATTGTTACATGTTCCATCTTAGAAAAAATAACCCAAGTAAACACAATATCCAAGAAATACGACATCATCGAACCATGCCAATGAGAACAAGTGTTAAATCCATAAAAGAAGCAACAACGAAGACTCCAATGAATTTTTTTTAATAGCAAATCCATTTAAAAAAAAAAGAAAAAACTGAGTATTGTACATCTATCCTTAGAAATTGGACTCAGTTCTTTGGGCCAAAACATTGAACGTATCTGCCACAAACACATGCACGGGATCCACAGTATGCAACATCTTTACAGTTTTCTCCTCGATGAATCATCCTGTGGTGAAATTGATAGTTTTTAGAAGCTTCCCTTGAGGAAGAAGATGAAAAATGTTGTAAGGAAAATGGAATAGCCCTTAACTGAAACTGCCTTTGCATAGTCGAAAAAAATTCAGGGACACAGGTTGCATGTGCAATTTCAGAGGCCCAAATTAGTCCATTATGGGTGGAAGGATATGACTAGTAGAAAAATTCCTTGCAGCAGTGAGAGTTTTGGACCTGATTCCCGAAGATGTTAATTGTATATCCAGAGAACAGGACAATAGTCCCGCACATGAATAATTTTTTGTCTTGAAATATATCTCTAGGAGCATCAACATATCATTTCTTTATAGTGAAACTCTTCTGCCCAGAACAAACTAATTTCGAACTCTGGAATTCCTGCTTTCACGCTGCAAAGAGGCTATTGCATTCAACGTCAATTTCTTTTCTGAAACTCCTTTTGGTGTTGTCAGGACCACCATCACTGAGCCGAGGAGTTCCTCCCGATAATGTTGATTTCAATTTGGGCACAGGAGTGGGAAGAGTCTCTACAGTTCCATCATCCATTTCCGTATCATCGACCATCAGATCATCTTCTTCCAGCTCAGAATCCATGACATCGACCTCTGCGGCAGCCATGAATGCAACTAGGTAGGTTCTCTGAGCAGGCAGGGTTGCCTTGGAATGAGTTGGCTTGAAATATATCTCTCGGTGTACCAACGGACCATCTCATTTTTTTCTCCTAGGCAGAGGGAGATGAGCAGTAAGAATATGCCTTGGAATAGTGGAACCTTTGGCCATTATGCCTGATTGTGTTTACTGTATCTGGAAAGAATTGTTCCCACAAGCTAACGACAATTTCCGTTTTCTCAAGATGATGTTTGAAATGAAAATTGGGGAGGTATAATATAACCCTATGCAAATTATGGTTTAATGCGTATCAATGGAATATCTCCTCGAGCCTTTCGTTGATCAATGACAATATTCAGGGTTCGTGCGGAATGAGTTGTCACCATTACAACTCACTAATTGCATAATTAGAAAAAAGTGTGAAGGTCGCGGTGACAACAAAGAGAGATTAAGAATTAGAAATTTCTTCAAGGCGGCAACCCACTGGCACACAAAAATACATTGCATCGTGTTTGAAATGAATACTTGGAAAGGATAACATACTTTTGCGCAAATATTAGTTTAATTTGCAGTAATGACAAATCTTCTCCGGATTTCCAGACATTAATGACAATCTTAACGGTCCGTGCAGGATGAACTACTAGCATTAAAGATTAATTATTGCATATCTGGAAACAAGTACGAAGGCAACGATGATGGCGAATTGCGATGAATCATTGTACATTTCATGCACCCGCCAACCCACAAAACCGATTCCAAGAAATACCTTAGTATGGAAAGCGGCCGGGTGGGTTACAAAAGAAAAAGGGCAGAATATATACCCAGGAGATGTGAAGGGCCGATGGTCATATTGCATCTCAGTGAAAAATATCGGTCGTTAATTTGTATGTCGCAAAATTTCAGCTGTTGTTTGTGCATAGGGGAACAACGGAAGAAAAATGGCGAGAGGGCAATTTGTATATATATATTTTTTTGTGTCTGGAGGAATCAACAACTAGTTGGGCACGTGCTCGCGTTACACGTGGCCGTGTTATCCAACCACTACCACTATAACCTCCAGGTGTGCCCACGATGCCCCTTACGTGGCACACAAGGTAAGTCGGGGGGAATTGAACTCGAAATCTCATGGAACTTCATTTTCATGGCACTTGCCAATTGAGCTGCCCCCCAGGGGGCGAGAGGGCAATTTGTATATTGCTGAACTTCGGGTTCTGTATATAAAAGCATGATACATTGGGAAAAAGGACCAAGTAAATAGAAAGTGAAAGCATACGAGATGAAGGGGGGTTTGTTTGCTAATTTGTAAATTGCGGAAGTCTGGGTGCTAGTTGAACGCGGCGGAACAATGGAAATGCATTGTTAAACCCGCCTATGCAGGAACCCGCGATTCAAAAAGGGAAAGAAGAGAGAAAAGAGAAACTAGAAATTTTCCAAAAAACGAGTAATACACACTAAATATGTACTATAAAGTATGAACATGAGATGTTATAGAGCATGTATGGATCCCGCATTCCATACTTGGCCACTTTTTGGATCGCGGGTTCTCGGACTGACAGGCTCTAAATTGGGCATCCATTGTTCCGTGGTCTACAAATAACATCCAGAATTCCGCGATATACAAATTGGCTAGCGGACCTGCGGCCTAGCTCGGTCAACATTGCACTCCTTTTGTTTCATGTCATACAAACAATACTCAGAGTTCCGTGATATACAAATTGACAGACGGACTCCAGGGCTGGAGGGCTCGAGAGTACCATTGTTTACATATTCTAATCCCTATTAAGTATTTAACATTATCTAAAAACATTATTTTGAATACTAAATTATTAATATTAAATATTGATATTGTACAATTTAATTAGACAAGGAGGTTTATACAATATGAAACGGGGAAGTCGTCGGTCGGTCGGGCTGGTGATATAAAAGTAAGTGAAATCTGAATATGTGAATCCGCCAACTTCCTTACCAAGAATTTTTCCGAAAAAATGAGTAATACATAAAATCTACTTTTAGAAAGTATGAACATTAGATTTTATAGAGCATGTACTATTCCCGCATTCCATACTTAAGCCAATCTTTGGATCGCGGGTTCTCGGGCTGGCGGGCTCAAAACTAGGCCTCTATTGTTTTGTGACCTACAAATAGCACCCAAGAGTTCCACGATATACAAATTGACAGGCGGACTTGTTCTGTGTCGTTCAAACAACACTCGAAGTTCCGCCATATACAAATTGACAGATGGACTCCAGGGCTGGCGGGCTCAACCTTGCGACTGTTTACGGATGTTGATCCCTATCAACTATCTAACACTACCTAAAAATATTATTTTCAATACTAAAGTATTAATATAAAATATTCATATTGTACAATTTAATTACATAAAATTATAAAAGGATGCGAAATATTTTTTTTCAAAGAAAAACCCGCATATTCAGAAACTTGTGTTCCAAAATTTTTGTATAATATGAAATGGGCAAGAGGTCAGTCAGGCTGCTGATATAAAAATGGGTGTAAATTTGAACACGTGTATCCGTCAAGTTCTGCACCTAGAAAATTTCGCAAGAAACGAGTAGTACATACTAAAGATGTACTTCTAAAAGCTATGGACATGAGATTTTATAGAGCATGTACAGATCCCTCATTTCATACTTAGCCATTATTTGGATCGCGGGTTCTCGGCCTGGCGGGTTCAAAATTGGGCCTCTGTTGTTCCGTGCCCTACAAATAACACCCACATTTCCACGGATACAAATTGACAAGCAGACTTGTGAGCTATTTTAATTTTAAGGCCCTCTTGTTGATGTCATAGCACACTTGGACTTGGGCCAGTTTATATTCGTTTATTACAATATCAAACGGGGAAGCGGTCGGTCGGGATGGTGATATAAAATTAAGTGAAATATGAAGTCATGAATTCGCCAACTTTTGCACCTCAAAGTTTTCCGAAAAACGAGTAATACATACTAAGTATGTACTCTTATAAAGTATGGACTTGAAATTTTTATAGATCATGTATGAATCCCGCATTCCATACTTGGCCACTTTTTGGATCGCGGGTTCTCGGGTTGGGGGGATGAAAATTGGGCCTCTATTGTTCCGCACCCTATAAATAGCACCCACAATTCCGCGATATACAAATTGACAAGAGGACTTGCGGGCTGGCTGGCTCAACATTGCACTTCTATTGTTCTGTGTCCTCCAAACAACACTCAGAGTTCCGCGATATACAAATTTACAGATGGACTCCAGGGATGGCGGGTTCAAGATTGCCATTGTTCACGGATGGTAATCCCTATCAACTATCTAACATGATCTAAAAACATTATTTTCAACACTAAATTATTAATATTAAATATTGATATTGCAGAATTTAATTAGACAAGAAAGTTTGTAAAATTTGGTTGGGCTAGTGATATAAAAGTAAGTGGAAATCTAAACACGTGCATCCACCAACTTTTGCACCTAGAAATTTTTCGACAAACTAGCAATACATAGTAAACATGCACTTTTATAAAGTATGGACATGAGATTTTATAGAGCATGCACAGATCCTTCATTCCATACTTAGGCAGTTTTTGGATCACAGGTTCTCGGCCTGGCGGGCTCAAAATTGAGCCTCTATTGTTCCGTTTCCTACAAATAGCACCAATACTTCCACGATATACAAATTGACAGGCGGACTTGTGGGCTCTCTGGCTCAACATTGCACTTTTATTGTCCCGTGTCCTCCAAACAACACTCGAAGTTCCACGACATACAAATTGACAGAAGGACTCCAGGACTGGCGGGCTCAACATTGCGATTTTTTACGGATGGTCATCCTATCTAACATTATCTAAAAACATTATTTTCAAATACTAAATTATTGATATTAAATATTGATATTGTACAATNCGACATACAAATTGACAGAAGGACTCCAGGACTGGCGGGCTCAACATTGCGATTTTTTACGGATGGTCATCCTATCTAACATTATCTAAAAACATTATTTTCAAATACTAAATTATTGATATTAAATATTGATATTGTACAATTGAATTACATAAAATTATCAAAGGATGTTAAATTGCTTATTTAAAAAAAAAGGAAGGAAACAAAATATTTTTTTTTTAAATTCTATCATTGGAAGCATAACAAGGAACAATTTGAATTTTAAGGGCCTCTTGTTGATATGATAACACAATTGCACTTCACATAGTATATATTCGTTGATTTCAAATTATTCCAGGAGATTAATTTTACCAAGTTCATGGATTTAACAAAAATGCTAAAACAACGACCAATTTGAATTTTAAGGGCCTCTTGTTGATATGATAACACAATTGCACTTCGCACAATATATATTTATTGATTTAAAATTATTCCAGGAAATTAATTTTACCAAGTTTATCGATCAAGGAAAACTGCCAAAACAAGCCACATACTACATTTGCGTCACAACGCCATAGAAATTATCACGTGGATTTGCGGGATAACTGGCTAAAAAATTCAATTCTATTGTTCCGTGTCCTCCAAACAACAGTCGGAGTTCCGCGATATGAAAATTGAAGCACACAACCAAGAACCAACTAAACTTCAAACATGCCGCAAGCAAGTTCCCACAAGGTTCCATAGAGCAGGACACATCCACCTTTGCACCAAACATTTTGATATACAAATAAAAGACGTCACTGCATTCGTTTTCTCTTGCATCTGGTATATGTTCCCAGTAGAAAATAACCGGGGCCATGGGATATATGGGTTTTTCTGCCATGCTTCCCATTTTTTGGACCGAACAATGTTATGCACGTGCAATCCCAACTAGCCGAGTCTGACGAACATTCATATGGATGTTGAAGAAATATTACAGAGACACATGAGGTATTTTCGTTTCCTGCCAAAGTTTCATATATATTTTTTTTCCCTTCTTCAACGGATATGCAAAATTGCATTGTCCTCCTTTAAGGTGAATTTGCTGTGTATCCGAAGGTCCCGCACCATGTAGACACTGCTTGCCTTTATCTGTAGATACGTTTCATACGACAACTCTGCCAACTTAGGAAGCACATTTTCTAATAGAGGCTGCCTAACCGTACAATGCACGGTTTTTTTGTCCACGGTTCAGATGACAACATTGACACAATGTCCATATATATATGGACATTTTTCACCGCATCGCAGACAATCAATCATATCATCACTTATCAAAGTAGAGTCAGAAGAAGGAGAGTTGCATTTTGCACATACATGTTCAAAGGGGGTCGAGTACACATTGGTTGCAACTAAAACACCTTCAACTTGGAAACGCGAGCATAGGAATTAATACATTGAACAATATAATACATAACTGCACCCCCTCCTCCCCTAAAAAAATAAAATAAAATAAAAAGGCCGCATTAATTTGTTCAAGGCTATTTCTATAAGCAAAGTGAGGATGATTTTGTGGATGTATACGCACAACAGTTGTAGAGATAGCTATTTTCTTCAGATCCCCTACTATATTTGCTCGCAACTCTGTTACAAGCGTTGCATCGGTTGTCTGAAAGATCCTTTCTCTAACATCCATTTTCTTTGTTATATTTTTGAAGAGCATAAGTGGAATATGCCCTTTATGCAATTGTTGCTCCATTGACGAAAACAAATTTGAATATGTATCGAACAATTGCAGATGCAACATGGAACAATGCAATATTTGAGTAACTTACCCAAGATACATGCACATGTGAAAATAAAGGACAAAACTGAATATGAAAACTGATACCATTTCCTTGTCGCTATCCGACCCTCCATCCTTTATATGGAGAATGTGTTGCGAGCCAAGTTTTCTTGCTAGTGTGATAGTTGCGCCAATCGTTCTGATTGGGTAAATGTCAGTGCTCTGTGCAAGCTGGCTGATAGTCGAGTCCGGGACAAAACAATATTCTGAACAAACAATTAATTTTTTTTCCACAATACTTGTTTGGTTGAGCGAAATAATTTGATCACAATCACCACGGTCATATACTGTTTTGGCCAATATATTAAAATTTGTAATGGATATCCCATTACTAGGCAATATCTTTTCTGCATGTTTCTGGACAAGTTGTGGAGGAATAGTCAGTGTCACTGTCATCATGGCCTCCTTGTCTGTCATGTCAGCACACATAATGGATCTACTTTTGTTTTCCTTGTCCAAGTAGGTGCTATAGACGACCATTATGTCCCCGATGAACACTTGTCTAGTTCGACGGCTGTTCGAGCCCTCTATTGATAGTACTTTGGATGTTAGAAATCTAGACCTGGTGACATTTTTTGAATAGGAAAATTAAAGTGAATGGTACTGTGCATTTTTTTTTTTGGTATTCTTCTTTCATTGGCATAAATCTACAAGTACATGCATAGCTTCGATGAACTATGGAGCCAGAGTTTTGCAACCACACCTCTTAGTCTACGAAACATGCAACACATTCGACGTCTTACTTGTACTTGTTGACACTTCTTGTGAACTGAAAACCATGTATTGCAGATGACATCAACATATTCACCATGCCATAGATGAATATATAGCCGAGGATATTTGTTTGGTAAACATAGTAAGAACATAGCGTATGCTTCTTTACCTTTGGCCTTGTCGGCCTGCTGATGTTTGGGATGACTGACTGTTCATTCCCATGTCACTGGTCCAAATTTTTCTGATGCAAGCAAGTGCAGATGAACATCAGGACTAAACAAGCATATGCATTGTATATTGTCCATCAGAAGGACTAAATAACCATAAAATTGTATGCATCTGATTTTTTTAACTGGAAAAATGTTTAACAGTAAACAGGGCGTGAGGGTGGGGCACCACGACCAATCTATATATCGCGAACCCCCGGAAGCCAGGGAAGCAATATTGAACCTGCCAGTCCGGCACCCGCAATCGACAAAGTGGGTAACTATGGAATAAGGTAGAAGAGCGACCATAGGTGTGAAACCGTTAATCCGCCAACCGATGCACCAAGGCATTTTCGGAAAGAACACTAAGTAGATGAATTAGCAAACAAAAGGGATAATAAAAAATGGAAAAAAGTAGAAATAGGGAGGGCAGAAAGGCCCATTGCTGCAAATCCATCGTTTTCAAAGTCTAATATTATATGCCCCCACCCAGTTTGTATATTTAATTTACCAGCACGGTTGGTATACCTTTTAGAAGATTGTACCACAAAACCCTCAGCTGTTGCACATAACAATTCATCTTCCTGTCCAAGCAACCTGTTTTTTCCAAGGCAACAATGTCGAATATGCACTGGACATGAAGGCAAGTTAGTATGAAGACAAACATCTAAAAGAAAGAGAAACAGGTCTATTTACTCGCCAAAGAGTCCATCGCCCTCTCCAACCATTTGATTTGTTTAAATGCAACAATGCAGTGAAAACACAATGGACATGAAGTATGTTAGTATGCAGGAAGGCATGTATTGAAGATAACTTATAATGAAGACATACATGTAAAAGAAAGAGAAACATGGTTATTTACCCGCGAAAGAGCCCGTCGTCATCTCCAGCCACTCTGTTTGTTTAAATGTAGAAATGCAGCAAAAACACAACGGACACAAAGCAGGTTAGTATGCAGTAAGGCATGTAATGAACATAAGTTACCATGTAGGAAGGCACGCAACATGTACATATAATAAAATAAGTGAATACATATATAGACAATAAATGAAATACAAAACAACGCAATATGAAATAACAGTACAAGCATGCACCTTTCTATATCCTCTTCAACCGATGCAGTCAAGACTCCGTCGTTTTCTCTAGCTATTTTGTTTGTTTGAATGTGGGAACGCACAAAATACAACGAGCATGAATGGATGCTGGTATGCACCGGAGAACAAGCAATATGTACATATACTAAAAGAGACTCAACGAATAGTCTAGAATATAGGAAGAAACATGAACCTTTGCACTTCTCCATCCATAGCTGTAAATGTGTAATTTTTTTTGCCCTGCCCAAAATATATTACAAGCCACAAAATATGACGAAATTGCATGGCCGTAGCTAAACGATTTCTGGTTTTCCGTGGCAAATTATCGAGATATGCTTCCATCGATGGAAATACATGTTCTTTATCCTCTACACAGATTGATGTGCCCATGATACAAGTTTTTGGTTTTCCGTGGCAAACTACCCAGACATGCTTCCAGACATCAAAATATAATCTTGCAGAATCTTTGTTGTACATATCATAGCTCAAGTACAACACAAATTGTATCGTGCGCACACCAGTCTGTGTAGAGGATAAAAAACATGCAATGTCATATGGGCACATCTGACCATACATGGTTTATAAATGTACCATGCATATGCTTTATTCTAACAAAAAAATAATGGATATTGCAATTTCACATGTAATCCTCCAACAATTTTGCATGCAACTATTTTCTTTCATGCCAGCACTGAAGCACCAACAAAATCTCATAGCAGAAAAGATACCGACCTCGGTAGACAAGGAAAATAACACAATTGCATGTCGACTCGTTGGTGCAGGGGCTGAACACCATAAAGCACCCCAAAAAACAATAATAATCCCCCAAAAAAGAAAATTTCCAACCACCGATGCTGGACGCCAACCCTGCAAGGCCGAATCAAACAAAAGAAAAAAACAGTAAGCACCAAACCAACGAGAAATCACGAACAGGACGAACTGCACCCCCAGGGCCCCAAAGCGTAAACCCGAGCCAAACAAACAGAACCAACAACACACCAACCAACGAACTAGCAAGAACCACCGAGCCAATAAACAACATATGTATCTCCAACGATTACGAAACTGTAGCTGAAGCATAGAAAGAACTGGAAATATACGACGACCATGCCACTACAAATAAACAAACATTCTTACTTGCAAACTACAAACACTGAACAACAAACAAGGAATAGAAAATGAAACTATGGCATGGAAACTTACTTTGAAACAACGAAATGCAGAAGCGCAGGTCGAATCGAGAACGAAACAACAAAAACCAACAATCGACAAACCAACGAAGAAGAAGCACTCACCGGACCAATAAACAATGTATGTAGCTTCACCGATGACGAAATTGCATTGCAAAGGTAGAAAAAGGATGAAACATACAATGGCTATTCAACTGGCGGTGGACAACAACACTGTGCAAATTCACTGTAACATTGTATGGAAATTTTCGAGGAAAAATGTACTTTGAGAAACGTATTTAGATAAACATTTAAGGTTGTCAGGCTGTCTAAGGACCTCGCGGTATGCAAACATTTAAGCTATCAAGCCTGTTGGAGGACCTCACGTCATGTAAACATTTAAGTTGTCAGGCCTATTGAGGCGTCTCGAAATAAGTGTCAATACAAATACATGCGGCGAGGACGTTATAAACTTTGGAATTCTCAATCACTATAAAGCTTGGATATCAAAACATTTCAATATGATTAGTACAAATAAAAACTTATGGATATATTAAGCTAGCAGAAAATGCTAACACAAACATTCGAACTAATGCTAGCATTAATCCACCTTCAAACAATACATAGGAAAAATATATTATTCAAAAAGACTGTATACGTGAAAAAGTTTGGATATGTTGCCATATAAACCATTGGGAATAACCAAACCGGCAATAAGACCTCCAATCTCTTATCCAATCAGATCAATACATATATGCTACTTTTTATTATATAAAAATATATGCTTTTAATTCCCTAGCTCTAACAATAGATATTATGTAAATATTTTTGGTCAAAAGACAAACTACTGTGTAGTCAACGAATTATCGTTCGCTATAATCCCTCTATGCCTACGACATGGACTAATAAGATTCCAATTTATAAAGAGAAAATCATATATATAAAATTTACTTCATAAAATATTTTTATAAGAAAAAATGATAAGAATATAATTATTTTATTCAAAAAATTTATAATTAATGTTAATAGTTTCCTCTACACAATCATATATAAAAATCATTCAAAATAAATAAATATTTAAATTAAACATAATATTTCAATATTACTTAAAGATTACATAAACAAAAAAAACACTTATAAATTATCTAAATTTTTTGTTATGCTTACTTACATAAAAAAAAATTCCAAATCTATTGTTAATGGTAAAAAAATCCACATCAAAAAATATTCCAAATCTATTGTTAATGGTAAAAAAATCCACATCAAAATCCCTATGAGTTAGGGATAACTTAATGAACAGACACAAGGCTGACCAAGTTAGGGATAACTTAATGAACCGACACTAAGTTTACACATTGAGTAAGGATTAGAGGCAACACTCTTTTATGGTCCTAAATGGTATGTATCACGGTGGAATTCGAGTAATAAAAATTGGCCACCTATTAAAAATTGGCATCTAAATGTTTCACTACTACTTCAATATTGGCAAATCCTCTTTAAATACAACATTAAATTAATGATATGAAACTTTCCGACCATTAAAGTAAAACATGGAGAGACATGAATTCTAAATATGTACACATATATCATTACTTTTAGATGTCATATTTTCAACCCCTCCTTTTAAATTCCCCATAAATACCTTAATGTTTCAAGTAAAACCAAAACCTATGGGAATAACACTTCCCACGATTCGTACCAATAGTTCCAAATTTCAATGAGACCAACTTTGGTAATAATATTATATTGATGATGATTACCATCTATTCAACTTTTTTTTATTAGATATTTAAAAAATTGGCGAGAAATTAAATGATTTGTTTTAATATTTTGTTTTGATAATTGAAAAGATTAGAGAAGGAATTTTTTATCTCTTTTTGGCTTTTACGAGTTAATAAATTATAAAGATCGATCAAATATTAATCATGATTTATTCACACTACTATTTATATTTAATAATATTGTTTTTTTAAATGTTTTATAAAAATATGATCTGTAAACTGCCATGAATATTTTATTGAACAATTCTTCACAACAGATCTAATAAAATACTAAAATCTTTAATGTGAAGGCTAATTTCCTTTAGATTTTAGATTCTTTAATTATCAGTTTTCTATTTAAAATAAATGAAATAGTTGAAATATGAAAAATAGAGAATATAGATAAATACCCACACACCATCCACAAATAAACACAAGATATAACCTCAGAAACCCAATACAAGAGAAAACCCAACTAGAAGGTGAGGTCATTGTATTCTATTTTCTTCAAATGCAAGTACAAAGAAAGAGACACACTTTGTGGAGTTTCCTTTGACATTGTGGCCTGCATGGCTACTACACAATCTCTCCTCCTATGTTATGCTCTCAAAATACCACTCCTAGTTGCTTTGCTCAACTATGGAACAAATACATTGCTAAAGCAACCCAATATTTAACATGCTCGATAATCATCTAGGGGTATGGTTTTGTCTTCCTCAACCCTCAATTGTGATAAGGTTTTGGACCTTCTAGAATCTTCTTGAAAGTCCATACATGGATAGCCCCATATGCGTGAGTAACGGGGGATGATGTGGCATCCACTTTCACCATGGTGGTTAACACGATAGGTCAACTTGCAGGAGGCACAACTTTTGCATATGAGCTCCAATTGACGTCATTTTTTCTTTGTTGGAAAGGTCTCGATATGTAGAATAAAATCAAGGGGTTATGGCTAACACTGTGAAATTTTTGACCCAAAAAATTAACATTTGATGCCTCAAAATGGCTCCGGAAAGTTTTAAACCCCAATTTTCCAAACTAGGACTTGCCATTAAAATAACCCTACAAATTGATTATTCCAATTATTTTCACTCTAAAAACATCGAGATAAACGAGAAATAATATAATGATCCAATCCAAATCAATACATCAACTACATCAATTACATATAAAATCCAAAGCTAAAACTATAATAAAAAACCAACTTCAAACATTACCAAATCATCTTTAATAATCAATATTAATATTATGATACATATTAATAATGAGTTCACAACAATAATTTTTTTATACTCATTTTATAATACACATTAATAATTATTTCATAACAATAATTTTTTTTCATACTCATTTTACTTATATAATAAATTCATTTCAAATAATGCATAACATTTTAATATTAATTTAATATTAATATTAATATTATATTACATATTAATAATTAATTATTTTATAACAATAAATTTTTTTCATACTCATTTTATTTATATAATAAATTCATTTCAAATAATGCATAACATTTTAATATTAATATTAATATTATAGTACATATTAATAATTAGTCCATAACAATAAATTTTTTTCATACTCATTTTATGGTACATATTAATAATTAGTTCATAACAATAAATTTTCATACTCATTTTATTGATATAATAAATTCATTTCAAATAATGTATAACATAATATACTAAATTCATTTCAAATAATGCATAACATAATATTAAATAATATTAAAGGGCAGATATGCATCTTAATAATTTTTTTAATACTCATTCTATTGATTATAATAATTTCATTTCAAATAATACAATTCAATATTTCAATATTAATGCTATGATACATATTAATAATTACTTCATAACAATAATTTTTTCATACTCATTTTATGATACATATTAATAATTAGTTCATAACAATAATTTTTTCATACTCATTTTATTGATATAATAAATTTATTTCAAATAATGCATAACGTAATATTAAAGGGCAGAGATGCATCTTTATAGTTTTCCAACAAGTTATACCAATGATCGATGATGAGCTTATTAATTCATAATCGTTTTAATGATTTTATAAATTTATATTAAGTAATGCATGGAATAATATTGGAGGGCCATAGATGCATCTCTAAAATTATCGAACAAGTTATATTAGTCATTTGTGGGATTTTACAATCCAACCTATGGAATATTGTTTGGGGCAGTGTTACCAGAGCGCGAAGCGAAGCGGGAGCGTTTTTAGGAAGCGAAGCGTCGGGAGCGTCATTTTCAAAAAATCCTAGGAAGCGAAGCGTCCAGGAGGCGTCTATTATATATATATATATAAATTTTTATATATATTGCGTTTATATTAAAAAAAACATGCAGAAAGACAAATTAGTTGCAGAATGTATGAAAACATGCATATTTGTACATTGTAACATTAAAATGGCATCCATAGTAGT
>ML806578.1:30900-69697 GCA_009831015.1 Picea engelmannii | reverse complement strand
TAGAAAATATAAGGTTTTCCCAATGATAATAAAAATTTAAAAATATGGGTTTGAATTAATACCCATAATTAATTCCCCCCTTGGACCCCTCTTAGACACTCCCTAGGAATTCCCCCTTTTCTTGTGGATTCATCATCCTCCATCTCTGTCCATATCCCCAACAATTGGTATCACATTATATTTATTAAATTCAGAAAAATATATTTCACATATTACATTGCTTGGCCATAGGCACATTCATATCTACATTATGCATTAATTAAACTGGGGATTATAGTGAGGATATTACATCCCCCCTCCTCTACAATTGTTCATCTTCCTCGATGAAAAACACCATGCCGAAATACATATATAATTTTACATTACAATATTCAGAAAATAAAAATTATGCAATCTCTTTACTCCCTAACAATAGTTCCAACCATAATCTCTCATTCTTCTCAACCCATTGACCCAAGGAATATCCCCCCTTCACTTCATTCAATCCATCAGGTTGCACCATTCTTTTATTAGGGATATCAACACAAGTGACCAAGAATTTCTGAGATGTGGTTCTAGAATCTAACTGCCCAAAAATGAAGCCTTGCATTTTCAATTTCTATTTTCTTAAAAATTGACAAAAAATTGTGGGTATTCCTCCCACATAGTTTCTTCATGCTCCCATGTTGCATCTTTAGGACCATAGTAGTTCCATTGATCCTTTACCATCCCCATGGATTTATTTTAGAGAACTTTGAATTTTCTGTCTAGGATGCGTACTGTTTCCACCCAGAAATGTCCTTCGTTTTCCACCTGGATCACAGTCCAATCATTTATGTGGTTAGGTTCAGGCACATATTTCTTTAATAATGACACATTAAATACATTATGCAATCTCATGGATGCAAGCAATGCTAGCATGTATGCTACTATTCCTATCTACTATAATATTCAAAAGTCCCACAATATCTCGCTGCCAACTTTGGGCAACAACTCAATCTTATCGAACTTATTTTTGTTTCCACTTTTAAGAAAACATGTTCTCCCACTTTAAAATGTCTAAAAAATTTGTTCTTGTCTACATAATTTTTTTTCCTATCTTGGGTAGCCTTCAAATTATACCTGATCTTTGTCATTTGTTCTTCCATTTCCTTTAACAACTCTGGCCCAATGACATCTCTGTTTACTGGATTATCCTAGCTCACTGGTGTGTTACATTTCCTATCATACAAAGCTTCAAAATGACTCATTTTTAATGAGGCTTGATACCCATTATTATAAGAAAACTCCACTAAGTGGATATAGTCTTCCCATTTTGATGGCCGATCCATCACATACATCTTGAGCATGTCTTCAATTATCCTATTGGTCATCTTTGTTTTCCTATCCCACTCTGGGTGATATGTTGTACTAATATTCATATTTGTCCCAAAGCATTTGAACAAACCTTGCCAGAATTTGGATGTAAACTTGGAATCTTTGTATGAAACTATTACCTTAGTCACTCCATGTAGCCTAGCCACTTCCTTTATGTAGATTTCAACAATGTTTGTTGCCTTGTGTGTTGTCTTCACAGGAATAAATTCACTTCCTTAGTCAATTTTTCCACCACCACCATGATGAAATCATGTCGCTTCATTGTTCTGAGTAGATTTGTAATAAAATCTACTATTACCACTTCCCACTTCCATTCTGGAATGGGAAATGGCTGTAGCAGCCCTGCTAGATGTCTATGCTATGTTTTTATCTTCTAGCACTTTAGACATCAGGCTATGTAGTTAGCCATTTCTTTCTTCATTCCCAACCAAAAGTGTTGGCTCCTTACAATTGGAATGGATTTCTAATATCTTGGGCACCCAATATATGGCACATTGTGCATTTCTCTCAACACTATATTTTTCAACTCCATTGAATTTGACACATACAACTTGCCTTTGTACAAGAGGATTCCATCCTCTTTCAATTCATAATTTTAATTTTTTTTCTATAAATTGCTTTGTTGTAAGTTATTTTTTATTTGTAAATAATGCGGATTTGAATTTGCTGCTTCAAGAATTTTATCTTTTAAATATGTCCTGTACATGATGATGATTGAAACATGCACTTCATGAGATCTTTTGATGAGTGCATCAACCACCTAATTTGTTTTCCTTTGATATTTTTAATTTCAAAGTCATTCTCACTAAGAAATTCCAACCATCTAGTTGGCTTGGCATTTAATGTTGGTTGTCCAAATAAATGTTTCAAACCACAATGGTATGTTCTTAGATCGAATATCCTCCCCATGAGGCAATTTCTCCACATTTTTAATGCATGTACAATGGCTTCCAAATCTAGATCATGTATATCATAATTTCTCTCATGCTATTTTAATTTTTGGGACTCATAGCATACCACATGATATTTTTGGCCAAGGAATCCACCAATCCCTTCCTTGCATGCATCCATGCACACCACAAAGTTCTCATCTGGATCTGCAATATTTAATATGGGCGCACTTATCAAAATATATTTTAACTGCTGAAAACTCTCTTCACGTTTTGGAGTCCATTCAAACTTCACTCCCTTCTTTTGCAAAGAGGTAATTGGGATTGCAATATTTGAAAACCCTTTTATGAATATTCAGTAATAACCCACAAGACCCATAAATTTTCTGACCTCTGACACATTTTTAGGTGTTGGCCATCCTCTAATGGCCTTTATCTTCTCGAGATCAACTGCTATCCCATCTACTGAAATAATATGCCCCAAGTAGTGTATTATATTTTGATAAAAGATGCACTTAATTAGCTTGGAATACAATTTATATTCAATTTAACATCATTCTTAAATCATTCTCATGCTCCTCCTCATACCTATATTAGATGAGAATATCAGTTAAGAAAACAATCATAAACTTGTCCATGTACTCCCTAAACACTCCATTCATTAGACACGTAAAAACAACTGGGGCATTTGATTGCCCAAATGGCACTACCATGAATTCATAATGCCCATACCTTGTTTTGAGTGTTTTCTTGTTGATATGTTCTTCCTTTATCCTCACTTGATGATAACCCTACCTCAAGTCAATCTTGGAGAAGATTCTTTCTCCTTTCAACTGGTCGAACAAATCATCAATTCTTGACAAAGGATATTTGATCTTTATAGTGACCTTATTCACCTGTCGAAAATCAATACATAGCCTTAAGGTCTCATCCTTCTTCTTTACAAAAAGAATTTTGGCTCCCCAAGGTGACACACTTGGGTGTATATACCCCTTCCTCAAGAGTTCCTATGGTTGCATCTGCAACTCTTTCAATTTTGGTGTGCCCATTCTGTCTTGGACATTGGGGCAGCTCATGGCACCAAATAAAAGAGAAATCAACGTCCCTCTTTGGTGGCAATCCTAGGATTTCCTCAAAAAAATATTGAAAATATCTCAAGACTGGATGGTCTTCAAGACTTGTCACTTTATCTTTAGTTTCCTCTTCCATGTGGACTACAAAAATTTGACATCCCTTCTTGAAACTCTTTTTCAGCTGCATGGATGGAATTTCTCTAACAATTACAACTCTTGGAATGGCTTGAATATTTCATTGCCGTCCTTTCTCACCAAGACAAGTTATTGTCTTGTTGTATCAATCTAGGACAACATGGTGCTTTTCCAACCAATCCATACCAATTAGATAGTCATATGAACCCAAAGGTATAATGTTCACATCTACCTTTGTGTTGAGTCCATTAATGTCTATTGGAAAATGTTTAACCAACTCATTGATATTTCTCTTATCCCCTGTGGCTAATTGAACTAACCAAGATTTATTATGCTTACTCCTTTACAAGTGAAATCTTTCAACAATGTTAGAGTTTATGTAACTATGGCTAGCTCCATAATCAATTAAAATTTCTATGGGCTGGTTATTGATCTTACCTTCTACTTCAATCATGGGGGATTGATATTTTTATTGCTTGTTTTCCAAGGATGCATAAATCCTTGGCATGATTCCTCCCATGTATTCCACTATTTCATCCTCCTGAATGTTGTGGAGAGTCCTCATTATCTCACTTTTGTGAGGGAAGTACCTATATAAGTAATTTCCCTCACAACCCCAACATTGTACAGGTTGCTTCCTTGGCCTTTTCCCAAATGAATCTATTGTCTTATGATAATTTTGGGTTGATTGTCCTTTCTGATTTTCTTGGGAGTTGTTCTTGAAAAATGGTGGATTAAATGTTTTTCGCATTTGATCCCTCTTTCCTTTCATCTTGTCATTCCAAGTCTTTTGGAAGACTAGCCTCCTTCTTCTTTGCTTATACATATGCTTTTCTCTCCTTATGGATTCCTATAAAGTCTTGGGGTTATCATATAGTATCTTGTTACAGTAGAAGGAGGTTAACCCACTAAGAAATATTTGAATTTTGACTTTCTCATCTTTTATGAAGTCCAAATACTTCAACAACTCAAATATTCTCTTCTCATACTAATCCATTATCATGCTTCCCAACTTGAGTTCAAAGAACTCTTTCATCTTCCTTTCATAGTAATGCTTAGACAAACATTTTTCTTGGAAATATCCTTTGAACCACCTCCTTGAGACTCTCTTCTCATCAAGATGCTTTGATTGCTTAAGTTGATCCCACCACATGGTTGCCTTTCCTTGCAAGTGGTAGGTTTCAATTCTTTTTTCTACCCTTGAGAGGTAATCATGCAGATGGAAATATTTCTTCATTTCCAACAACCAAGCATCGAAATATTATCCCTTCCTATGCTCACCATTGAAAGTTGGTGGCTTGAACTTCTTGAGTTCACCTTGTAAGATGTCTCCTTCAAGCCTTCTCTTCTGTATCCTAAAATGAGACACACTTGGGATACTCTTGATCTAGGAGGATCTCCACATAAGGATTCAATACTTTGCACACCATGGAGAAGATCAATAAAATGTTGATTGATGATAGGTGACAAAGTTTAAAAGAGTGATTAATGCCCCATTTAAAATTGTAAAAATGATTAATACTTTAAATGAGTGTGAGAAGCTCATGTATTTTTCATTAAAAAATTATTAATACTTGGAGTGAGTGGAATTACTCACGTGTTTTTCATTTAATTTGTAAAAAGGGGAAATTAGTTGTGTGAGAATCCACCTCACAAATTAGTTTCCTAGTTTGAAGGGGAATTAGTTTTCTTAGGATCCACCCTGACACCATCCTTGCCAACAATATGACCTAGGTACTCCACTTCTGAGGCTCCAAAAGAACATTTAGATTTTTTGAGAAAAAGTTGGTGCTGAGAGAGTAGATGAAGAACTTGATCCACATGGGAAAGATGGGTTGTCCATGTTTTACTATAGATGAGAATATCATCAAAGAAAACTAAGACAAAATGATGGAGAAAAGGATGGAAGACACGATTCATGAGCTCTGGAAAGTGGAGGGAGCATTACACAAGCCAAAGGGCATGACCAAGAACTCATAGTGGCCCTCATGAGTTTGAAAAGAAGTCTTAGGAATGTATTCCTCTTTCATATGTATCTGGTGGTATCCAGAATGAAGATCAAGTTTAGTAAAGAATTGGGCATCGATTAACTCATCCAAGAGATCATCAATGACAAGGATGGGAAATTTGTCTTTAACGGTGAGTTTGTTGAGGGCGCGAAAGTCAAGATACATGCACCAAGATCCTTCTTTCTTAAGTACCATGACCACACGAGAAGAGTAGGGTCTATAACTAGGACATATAACACCTATGACGAGCAATTCTTGAACAATTTTCTCAATTTCATTTTTCTGTACAAAGGGATGACGATAAGGGAGAACATTGGGAGGAAGGATGCCAGGTACTAGGGGAATGGAATGATCATGAACACCACAGGAAGGGGGAAGTCCCCGGGGAGTGGAAAAAATATCTTGATGTTTGGATATGATGGCTTGGAGGTTAGGATGAACAGAGGGTGTCTCAGTGGCGTGATGGAATGTAGTTGTGCAATCATGTCAGAATGACCTTTCTTGAGGATATTTTCCATGCGATGGGAACTGATGATTTGAGAGGATACAACAATGATGCCTTGAAGCTTATGCTATTGGACCTCCTAGCTGAATTGCATGGTTAATTCCTTAAAATCCATGAGGATGGGACCAAGAGTATGTAATGATTTTGCACCAAGCACAATGTCACAACCACCCATGTTGATAACAAACATATGAGATTTCATGTGGTACTGACCAATTTCAAGACACACATTTTCACAACGCCCCCCCCATTTCATGGAACCACCATTGGAAATCATGATTTGAAAGTTGTTGAATACATAGATATAAAAATTAGTTTCGTGGACAATGAAACGATGAATAAAATTATGGTTGATGCCACTGTCAATGAGGATGATGACCTTCTGATGTTTAATGTAACCAATTATCTTGAGGTTTTGGGGAGAAGATAAGCTAGCGAGATAATTTAGTGAAATGAATGATTCAACTTCTGGGAGGTTCAAGGGCAGAGTAATATCAATTAGCTATGGTAACTCGACCACAGGGGGGGGCCTCGACCGCTTCTTCTAAAACATCCTCAGATATGGCCATAAAAATATTTTGTTCCTTACACTTGTGCCCCAGAAATTATTTTTCATCACAATTATAACAAAGGCCCTTGAGTTAGTGTTCAACCATTTATGCTCGAGTCAATTTCTGGATCTTCAGTGGAGTGGAAGGAGGGGCTGAAGTGGTGGTTTTAGGGTGGGGAAGAAAGGGTTGTTTTCTAGTTTGATAAGAGACAACTTGTTGTGCATCCTTATCTCTTTTAGTGGCTTCCACCCAACTCTGAGGGAGATCCATGAGGACATGGTCACAAATCTCATCCTCGAGGCCACTAATAAAGCATCCCGAGAAAACAACGTCGGACATGTCTTCCATGCAGAAAGCCAAGCACTCAAAAGAAGATATAATGTCTTCCAATGTGCTAGATTGTTTCAACTTGGTCAAACGACCTAAATGGCATGTGTTAGTGTCAAAGTGTTCATAAAGATCTGCAACAAATCGTGTCCAAGACACATATCCTTGGCGATAATTTTTTCTCCATTTCCACCATTGCCAACGTTCTGAATCTAGATGGAGAACACCATACCTTAGTTTGGACAAGTCATCAATAATTTCGTACAAAGAGAAATAGTGTTCCATTGGAGTGACCCAACCTGTGGTATCTGATCCATCAAATTTGTTCACATCCACGCAAGGGGGATGGAGGTCCTGCTGAAAGTGGTTGGAAGGAAAAGAGGTGGACTGGGAGGATTCAATACCTTCAAGGTTATAAGGTGTGGAAGAAGAGAAGGGATTTGGGGTGGGCTTAAACAAGGCAGTCAAATTTTTCACTGCATCCTGGAATTACTGACAAATGATGATCAATTGAGTGATGGATGTGGGAAGTGATTCAAGTGGAACAAGTTGGGAGTTGAGGTTACCAATACTGGAAGGAATGGAATAAATATCAATCCAGGTTTGTTCATTATATTTTTCCAAGGAAGTGAAACGTTATTCCCAATCTTGGTTGCGAGTGTGGGCCATTGGGATGGGATAGGGGGGATAGTGGGACCGCACATAAAGGGGTTACTGGTGAATGGTACCACTATGATAAATGCAAAGAGAGGAAGTCAATGGGATAGGTTCCAAATAGGGGTGTCGGGAAGGGGTCTGGCACATGGAAAACAATTTTTTGAAAAATGATAGTTATGATTGCGATCAGGGTTAAAAGAGGAATCCAATGGGATAGGTCTCAAATAATGGTGCAGGAAGGATCCATTTACTCCTGTGGAGTTATACTATGATATGAATAATACTGCAATGACTAAATGGCCAAATTATTAACAGGAAGAAATATGTAGGAATTTTGCAACCCGAATGCAGGAGGCAAGGTTGCACGACAATAGATCTTGTCTGTTTTGTTTCTGCTCTATTTTCATCCCAAGGGTTAGGGTGTTTATGGTTTCTACATAAAATGGTTTTCCTTGTGCTATAACTCTTTGATATACATGCGGGATCCAACAATAGTACTCGAACCAATTTCTCAGGTCACAAACTAAGGAGGCTAGACCATGCCCTTATCCGTACTACCCGACTACCAAGGTACTAGAGAGTATCTTCCTGAGTGTTTTTCTCGATGGCACTATAGCGGTTAGGTGATCGATTGGTTTATCTACAGAGGGCTTCGGGATATCTAGGTCGATCCGTATATAGGTGATGTCTGATGCGCTACCACTTGAAGGGGTACCAATAGGGGTTACAAGGGTGGAAAACAATGTGTTCTTAAGTACCACTTGTAGTTACCACATGTATGATTCCTTGACTGTGAATTTATGCGTTGAATGATAGATCTCTGTAGCTTTAAGATGATGAAATACGTCTCTACCCTGAAAAAAAATAACCCATAATTTTCTGCCAAGGAAAGTGCTCTGATACCACTTGTAAGGTACTAGATCTATTATAATAATAGAAAAACATAAATACTGTAGAGAATAACAATGGAACAACACAATATATGAAACCACAACACCAAAATAATATCTTTATTGATAGGAAACCATGTTCACTTGCCTCTTTGAGGGGGCAACCTCCAACAGAGCAGTGCTCTATTACAATGATTCTCAAGACACAAACTTATCATGCCCTCGACTCCTATTTATACTAAATCTATCTACCAAAAGAAAAATATAGAGGAATATATTCTAGAAGCAAAAACTTCTATTAGGTCTTCTTACATTTTACTTATTCTTCCTTATTACTAGGCCTTATTAATATTGGCCTTTATTACATGGAAAATATATTATTCTACATACATGAGGGGTTAGGGAGTTTAGGTCCCTAACAGATTTTCCATGCGACGGGGAGGACGGGAACACCCAAATTATGGCATGATTTTCGAGATAAAACAATCATTTAATGCAGAGTACGGCCTTTGTTGGCACACATTTCAAGGCAGTGAGGCTTGTAGCAACTCAGGAAGCCTATGTCGAAGCATAGACATATTATAGTCAAAATTCATGATTTTTCGAGCCAAATCCAATGGTGCAGAGCTTTTAGTGATATGCGTAGTGAAATTTGAGGGCTATGGTCAAACCTATGACTTCTTGGCATGCTTTACGAGGGAAAGTTGTACTCTTTAGAATATGGCCAATTTTATAGTCAAAAGTTGCAGAATTGCGAGACATACCTGCTAGTGTTGTGTATGCTGAGTTTTGAGCCACAGATTGAGCGCCTTTGTGTAGAAACCAATGTAAGTCTCATGTAATTACGTTTTTACCTCTTTTTGAGAATTGTAAGAGGATATAAATGTATTTGCAGATTCTGGTGGTCTTTGATGCTGCAACAAGGAAGCAAGATCTGAAATATGCAGGGAATTTTTGCCTATGCCTATGTTGGAAAAATGGAAAAACCAAGGGAGTTTGAAATTTTTTGATATATGTTGCACATTCTTTGTAGTGGATTTGGAGACCATAGAGTCTACCACTAGTGTGTTTTTTGCATTATACGTTTAAAGTTTATGTTGCTTGGGATTGTAGCCATTCTTAAAGTGATAATGAGAGTGAGAAGAATTTTATTCTATGCTTAAACCTTGTAGGCTTGTTTAGAAAACATTGCAATGGGTCTTGTAGCCACTGTTGTGTGAGAGGCATTATTTTTTCCTAGGCCTGTTTTGGAAATCATTGTAAACTTATCCATGAGTGTTTTATAAACTCTTGGAAAGTATGGTACTACTTTGAAAATGTTGCAAACGTTGTAATCCATGTATTTTGAGCTACAAATTTGCATTGATGCAAGTGTTGGCATCGACATCCTCATTTTGAAGTACAAAGGTGAAGGAGAAGAAGGGTGCGACATTTCAGAGATATTTGTTATGTGGATCAAGGAATCAACTACAGATTTGGATTGATACAAGTGTTGACACAAAAATCCTCATTATGAAGTACAAAGTTGAAGGAGAAGAAGGGTGCGGCTTTTCATAGACATTTGTTATGCAAATCGAGCAGTTGGGAAGTGCATCGTGGAGTGTAATACTCTTCTTAGAAGTTGGTTGCAGAGATTCAAGTTACAGTTTCTCTCTATACTTTTGGAGGAACAAAATTGATTTTTTTGGGGAGGTATTCAATTCTTAATGATTATTTTCTAATGTTCACATGCGATTAAGCGTCAGTAAAATATCCTCATCATAGAATTTTTGTGGAGAAGGATCTCACAAAAATTCTCCAATCAACTCCTTGGCCCTAAATTGGCATGAGCTATCCTAGTAGAATGCTCTAGGGAATGATGGTGCATGCTCCTACTCCTTTAATTCCTATCATTCCCATGCTCATCCCTTTTTCTATGGGATTTGGATGTTGTCACTTATCTAGCACTAGCTTCTTGCATTGTGAAATAGTATTTATTGGCTTGATTTTGCAACATGTTCAAGATATGAAGCATTTCTTCCTGAGCCTTCATAATATTTTCATTATCATCCCTATCAATTTTCACTTCTCTCTGTAGGCTCCTCATAGTTATAGGCTCCTCTTGCCTGCCTCTTCTTCCATTAGACTCGGTCTCAACATTCTCCATACTGACATGCTAACCTTTGAATTCCTCCCCATGGATGTAGGACCCTTGGGCATATTCCATTGATGTGGTTCTCATATAGGAATTAAACTACTTTTATGAACCTCTAATTCTGCAGAAAATGTGCATGCAAATAAATTTCTATTAGACAAAAATATATACACACAATTTTGGGAAAGAATCCATAATTTTTTTTCCCTTTAATGCCACCAGTCATCTTATTTTGAGTTGGCTACAAAATTTACTACTGAAATTAATTTTATGGGTTGAAAGATAGATTCTCCTCCTCAATACATTTCCATTGACAATTCATTTCCCCAATTCTGAGTTTTGAGTAGAAAGTTATAGTCTTTAGAAGTTTTAACCATTTTCCCTTTTTCAACCCTACATGCTACATCTGTCCCCTCTCTCCCAACACATTTTTAGATACTCAAAATTCAAATTTGGCTCCATGGTTGACTTCTATAGTCCACAAAATTTCCTTAGACTGCTCATGGGCCCCAAACTGACTCATGAGCAAGAAGTTATGCCCTCTAAAATAAATTTGATATTGAATTTTACACTTGACTATTTAGGCTGTAAATTCTTCATACACGATTTGTTTTGTGCGCATAATATCTCATTGGAAATCTCTCCACGAGATATTTCATTTTAGAAGTATAATGTTCATGCACTACAAGGACACTCAAATTTGTAAAATTTGATTTTCTAAAAACGTTGTTTAGGCCCTAAAAAATGCCCTACAAGATGAAGACCTTCAAAAACTGGAATTTTCATGGAAAGTTCACTAATTTACTGTTGTAACAACGTGTTAATTCAAATCCGAATCCTCTCAGAATCATATTATTTTTGGGTTCTTCCCATCAGAACATATGATCCATATGGATGTTGGTGGCCTCCCACCTATTCCAACTGGCTCATTTTGACAATTTTCCAATTTGACAGTTTTTTTCCTATTTTTCGGGTCCCTAACTTGCAGGGCCATTTTGAGGCCCTAAACAACATTTTTAGGGCTCGCCACAGTGAAAATGTCCTTTGATATATAACAATAAAATGTGCATTCCTCAGATACACCTTTCCAACGGGCTATCATGCACCTAAAACATAGATTGTATGCAAAAGTTACGACCCCAGGAAGTTGATGTACAAACTTACCCAAACGGGGCCCACATGACTTTTGGTGCTTCATCTCCTAGGGTTAGGTTTCTGGATGTCTAGGGTTTTTGACATTCCTGTTTATTGTAAAAAGGCCTTCAGAGCCTCATTGTAATAATCTTACTATGAATGAGCACATTCGTCACATCTCTTCTCAGAGATAAGTTGCCACCATTCTAGCAATCTTGTTTCCGCTGTATTTTACAGTTTCAACTTATTTCCTTATTGAATAGAAACCAATTTTACTATATATCTGTTATTATGTGTTAATCATATTTTTATAATAATCTGTATTCATTTCGTTCTGCAAATATATTTCAGATCAGTGGTATAAGAGCGGTTTTCCCCTTGTCGTTCTTAATGCATGTCCCCAACAAGGTCAAGGTACAAAGAATTGGGTCTCGAGCTTGTTTCTCTTGAGGAAAAAATCTCTTGCACACCCAAACGACCTCTCATGGCGGAAGAAAATAAAAAAGACAGGACAAGAGATCCCTTCAAAATGTTGCTCGAGGAAGCCCTCACGCAACAGAGGAATGAGATGATGGATGGTTTTGCGCAAATCATTCAACGACTACCAACATGCGACACATCTTCCTCAAACGGAGGCCCCACCCCCTTCAAGGTACAAATCAACTTTGATATTCCTATATTTGAAGGTAAGATAGATGCAGATGCGGTAGACAAATGGATGAATCTGCTAGAAGGGTATTTCTCTATCCATAACTTCTCGAATAGAGAAAATATTATTTTTGTGCTCCTCAAAGCCGTCCCCCATGTCAAATATTGGTGGGAAACTTTCTGTGAGCAAAAGGAAACAGAGGAACCCTCATTATTTACAGTCCCAGTCACCTGTGAGCATCAGGGATGCTATTAAGGAATAATAATACCCTGTTGGATGTTATGATGACCTATACACAAAATGGACCATGCTGCAGCAGGAAAGAGACCAAGCGGTACCCGAGTTCACAAATATCTTCCATACCTTGTGCACCAAGATGGGTATCAAATATTCAGAGCAACATCCGGTGCTCAAGTATTGCGACGGTCTGCATAGAGACATCCCGACCGAAATGAAGTTTATGGACGTCTCAACCTTGGGCGTGACCTATCAATATGTCATCAAAATTGAGCATACGCTCAAACAAAATACACGACAATTTGGCCCTGGGAACCCTTTACAACAAAATCCAGGAAAGGGTGGCCCCAACCCGTAGAACAAAGCATAGAGAAAATACGGACAACCTCAGGACAACCAGTCCAGGCCACAAGAAAAGGACACCAGAAAGACAAAGAAAGATACCAGGAAGTGGTGCGACTTCCATAAGAGCCCCTGGAATAACACTGTTGATTGCCAATCAAAGAAGTCGCTAGTGGCTCAGGTGAAAGCCTATGAATCAGATGCGGGTTCCGACTCTGAGTTAGAAGCAGAAAGGGGGAGACAGATCATTGACACAGAATCCAGTGCTATCGTTGCTACCATCAAGCTCCATCTCGGTGAACTAGACGAGCCAGAGGAAGGCGAGCACCTTTTTCATTCACAGATGTGGGTGAAGGGTACCCCGCTTCACTTCATCGTTGATAGAGGTAGTGAGAAGAACCTCATCTCAGCAGAGGTTGTCAAGAAAATCTCCCTACCGACCATGCCGCACCCGCATCCCTACACCATCGGATGGCTCTGCCAAGGAAGAGACATTCGCGTCAGCCAACAATGTCTCCTTTCATATGACATCAAGCCCTTCAAAGACAAGGTATTGTGTGATGTTGACCCTCTCGAAGTTTGTAATTTTTTGTTGGGAAAACCATATTTATGGAAACATCATGCTATATATGAGTTTAGGCCTCGCAATGTTATTATTACTTTTAACAATAAATTGTACAGGATACCCGAGGCAGTATCACCTAGTGCTATTTCTTTGATATCTGCCAAGAAATGCCGAAAGGTCATCTCTAAGACAGGGAAGTTTTTCTTCTTCTCGATTCGCTCTCAGAATGAGCGAAAGATTGCAGCCACATCCAGGGTCTCCATAGCCAACCTCTCCACACAATAGAAGCAAGTGGATAAGGTTGTGGAAGAATACTTAGATATATTCTCCTCCCCTACCGGGGTACCTCTGTATTGTCAGGTCAAGCACCCCATCAATCTGACCCCTGGCACACAGCTTCCCAATGGGCCAATCTACCGCTGCTCTCTGTTAGAGAATGAGGAGATCAAGAGAGAGATCCAAGAACTTCTCCACAAGGGGAACATCCATCCCAACTCATCACCTTGTGGAAGCCCAATCGTGCTGGTACAGAAGAAAGATGGAACCTGGCAACTCTACATTTATTACCTGGCCCTGAATAAAATCATAGTCAGAAATCGGTACCCGATTCCCCGAATCGATGGCCTCCTTGATTAGCTCACGAGGGACAAATAATTCAGTAAGATTAATCTGAAGTATGGCTACCACGATGTCTCGATAGAAGATATAGATGTATGGAAGACCTCCTTCAAGTCAAAGGAAGGTCTTTTTGAATGGTTGGTCATGCCCTTTGGTTTGACAAATGCACCAACCACTTTCACGAGGATGATGGAAAATATCTTGCGGCCATTCACAAATAATTTTGTAGTGGTGTATCTGGATGACATCCTCATTTACAGCAAGACTTGGACAGAACACTTGCAGCATATTCAACAGGTTATGCACACCCCGCGGCAGCACCATCTCTACGCCAACTTGGAAAAATGCTCTTTCAACATGGACAAGGTTCATTACCTGGGCTACATCATTGATCATCATGGTGTACATGTGGATCCAGCCAAAATCCAAGTCATCTGTGATTGGATAGCCCCAACCAAACTCACTGAGCTTCAGAGCTTCTTGGGCCTTGCCAATTTCTATCGCAGGTTCATGTTGGGATTATCCCATATTGCATGGGCCCTCAACCAAGTAACAAGGGGTGGTGGTAAGGAGAAATTTTTGCGGGGCTGGTCCCAAAAATAAGTGTTCGATTATTTGAAGCAACACTTGTGCTCAGCCCCGATACTTTCACTACCGGAACTGCAACAAACCTTTGAGATCGAGGCAAATGTTTTAGACTATGTTGTGGGCGTCGTTCTCACTCAGCATGACCACCCCGTGGCCTATCATAGTGAGACACTATCAGATGTTGTTCGTAAGTACCCTACTTACAACAAGGAAATGTACTCCATTGTGAAAGCCTACTGCCAGTGGAGACATTACATTCTTGGGAAGGAGACAATCATCGACAATGATCATAAGCCACTGCAGTTCATGCAGACATAAGGAAAATTGAAAAATGACCGCCATAAGAAGTGGTCCACGTACTTGCAACAATTCCACCTCAACATCAAGTATAAAACGGGAAGCACCAACTGCATCGATGATTTCCTCAACTGACCACCAGTCGTGACACTCACCATGGTGCTAGACTCTTGCATACATGAGACCTCTGGATGACCCCAACTCTATGAGATAGACCCGAAATTCACCACAACTTACCAAATGTTGGGTGCAAACATAATTATCGCTAATTTCCATCTGTAGGATGGGTTATTGTGCCGTATGGGCCATATTTGCGTTCCATAAAGCAAGCGAGCGAAGCTAATGTAAGAAGATCACTATAGTCAGGTGGAAGGACACTTTGGTGTCGAAAAGGCAGTGACAATGTTGCAAAAACATTTCTACTGGCCAAAACTTCGATAAGAGGCCAACAAGTATATCAAGTCTTGCAGTGCCTACAAGATTTCCAAACCGACCACTGAGAAGCATGGCCTATACACCCCTCTTCCTACTCATGATAGGCCATGGGAATCCATCTCAATGGACTACATGTCGGGCCTCTCGTCCACCAAGCGGGGTAATGACTATGTTTTTGTGCTTGTGGATCGCTTTTCTAAGATGGCAATTTTGGCCGCCTGCAAGAAGAGCATCACAGTAGAGGGAACTGTCAAGATCTTCTTTGAACGAGTCTGGGTACATTTTGGAATACCACAAACCATTGTCTTAGATCGGGACAATCGATTTCTCAGCAAATTCTGGTCAAGCCTCTAGTCACTACTGGACACCAAGCTCACCAAATCCACAACCTTCCACCCCTAGATAGATGGTCAAACCAAGGTCGTGAATCAAATGATCATGCATATCCTGCACATGTATAATTCCAATAACCCTCGCACATGGTATGAGAGTCTCCCCTATTTTCAACATAGCTACAACTGAGACTTGCATAGCTCAACCGACCACAACCCCTTTCAGGTGGGGTTGGGATTCCAACCATTGGGTCCCATAGATGTTGCACTACCCCTTGCGGTCACCTTGACCGACTCATCTCCTGATCCAAATGAAGTTGACAAAGCCACTTGATTCATTGAGAGGATCTAACACATCCACCAATAGGTTCAGGATATCCTACAAAATTCCAATGAAAAGTATAAGCAATGCCATGATAAACACCGGGTGCCACATAAGTTTCAGGTGGGTGACAAAGTTTGGTTGCACTTGCAGAAAGAGCACCTTACAGGACCCCATCGGAAGATTTTCCCACTCCGTTATGGGCCATACACCATCACCAAGGCTATGGGTGATAATTCTTTCGAGCTCAACATTCCTCCTTTCCTTGGCTTAAACCCAGTGTTCAACGTGGATATCCTTCGACCATATTTCCCACCATTATTGGACACCTTAGAAATAAAAAAACAATTGAAACCAATAGAGCTCAACCCTGATTGCATACAACAGACACCCAATGATCATATTGTGGACAAATAGATCAATGGCACTCGCCAACAAAGGATCCAACTTTATTGAGTTGTCAAAGTAGGGTAGCTTCTGTACCAAGGAAAGTGGCTCAATCGGGGCCAAATTCAGCAAAAATTTCCTCATCTGATGAGGGAACTCAACACAATGGAGACCATTGCTTCCTAAGGGGGGAGGATTGATCCAGATGGATTTCGGTGGCCTCCCACCTATTCCAACTGGCTCATTTTGGTATTTTTCCAGTTTGGCAGTTTTTTTCCTAGTTTTCAGGTCCCTGACTTGCAGGGCCATTTTGAGGCCATAATCAACGTTTTTAGGGCTCTCCATTGTTAGATAGCAGCAAAATGTGTAGTCCTCAGATAGAAATTTCCAACGGGCTATTGTGCGCCTAAAATGAAGATTGTATGCAAAAGTTACGACCTCAGGAAGTTGATGTACTAACTTACCCAAACGAGGCCCACATGACTTTTGGCGCTTCATCTCCTAGGGTTAGGTTTTTAGATGTCTAGGGTTTTTGACATTCCTATTTATTGTAAAAAGGCTTCAGAGCCTCATTGTAATCATATTCTTGCAAATGAGCACAACCGTCGCATCTCTTCTCAGAGATAAGTCACCACCATTCTAGCAAGCTTGTTTCCGCTGCATTTTATAGTTTCAACTTATTTCCTTATTGAATATAAACCAATTTTACTGTATATTTGTTATTCTGTGTTAAGCATATTTTGATAATAATCTGTATTCATTTCATTTTGGAAATATTCCGGATCAGCATATAACTCCCCCCCTCTTGCAGATCCTTCCAAAATCTAGAATCCAAACACTACTAGACTCTTCTCATAAAAAAACTCCCATGAGAAATAGGGTTTGCCTGGCTTAATGACCTTTCCAAATTTTGAACTCTGATATCTTATCGGGCTCACTCTGTTAGAATCACCCATAAGAAATCTACTCCACAAATGAACCTTCTGACAACCTTCTTCTGAAGACTATCAGGAACCATCCCTTTCAAAGCCATCATAAACACTCCTTTCTGAAACCATCCATTCGAGGACCTGCACTCGACTGTTACGTGGAAGTCTTTGATTCACCAACCCTTGATGACATGTCCTCTGAAATGGCACACTAATGTGGCAGGTGACTTATAATTCTCTTCCACCCTCGGCCCTTCCAAGACAACATGCTCATCCAATAGATTGAACATTCATAAATCATGTCAATCAACGACCACGATCATCTCAGGTTCCCAAGTTGCACACATGTTACCTCAGTCAGACTGACTTCATCAGAAAGTGAATCTACCCTTGATATTCCCGAATGGAACTTTTCAAAGCCACCTTTCCAAGAAATCTAACGACAAATATTTCTCGCACCTGATGGTCCAGATATTCATAGACAATTAGAAAATCCTGACATTTAACTCAGGCAGATGAACTTCTTTGGATTCCAAAAACATGCCCAAATTTACTTCTCCTCTAGATCTAACAACTGAGGAAACTGTCGATCAATGACTCTGTTTATTTCGGGTTCATTCCATTGGAATCAACCTCATGCACGTCTCCAAGGATTTTCTGAAACCTTCTTCCCGAAGGTCTATCAGGAATGCTATGTTCGAACCATCTACGATTGAATATCAATTGTGGATCTTCATGGTCGAATTTAATCTGGGTTGTCGATTACTAAACTTGATGGCCTCCATGATACACATATTATTTCGAACCTCCAGGACAAATCCAACTCTGCAACCTACAACTTGATTCCATAAACTTTCTTCTTGCTTGCTTTGAAGCATTGAAACTCGAAATATGCTCATAATTTGGGGATTTCACTTCGGTTTACCATTTTCCCCCAAATTCGTCACAAGGCTAATTCTACACCCATGAATTTGTTCAATTCATGCTGTCTCCTTGCCCATACAAGATTAGTGTTGAAAATTGAGCTTTGATACCATTCTGTAACGTCCCCCAACCTTATTGAGGAACATTACTATGCATAATACATAGTAAATCAAAATTTCTCTTGCTAATTCATTTCCTGTAGCTTACTGTTCGACAACACAGGTATTCCAACAGAGGACGAACACCTTCAATAACCACTCACATAACCAGATCAAAGATCAACACACCGATGTTTTCACGTGGTAAAACCCCTATGGGGAAACATCCACGGACCTAGCCAACGCGGCCACTTGGAGCAGTTTATTAATGAAAAGAAAAAGATTACAGAGAGATTTTACAAGAGAGTTTCTCACAATCGATCATCGGCAAATGACCCTCCATGCTCTTTAAATAGAGATCATGGACCAATCGGGTGTTAAGCCATAGATCAATGGCCGTTAAGATCGAGGAGAGTATGAACCGTCGGATCACTCTATGTCGGGAACATATCATGACCATCGGATTTCCTAACTACAAATGCATACTAAGGAAACACACTTTTACCTAACGACATATTAGACCAAGTAGATCTTAACTAACTCCTAAGTGTCTAAATATCCTAACACTTACCAACAATGATTTATTCACATTTTTAACTAGATCTTGATACCCAAAATTAAATCCATCTACAACATTCTAAAATTCATTCACAGTAGCAATAAAACATTCACATACAAATAATTAAGAACATGAATTAAACTCGTGAAATAACTTAGAAAAATATATAAACACTTATCTTTCAAAACACTTGTGCAACCAACTGCTTGGGAAGGACGTTCCACCTAACCATAGAACCATTGTTCCAAATCTCAACAAAAATTTACCCTAGAGTTGGGGCTAAGAATCCATAAGAGAAGGGTGCCTTTAACAATCCACTCACAACTCATTATCCCAAAACCCACTAGTACTCTCCTACAACTATCCCAATTTTCCTCCATATCTCTTTGTTAGAAAAACAGGATCACGGAGAAATAAAATAAAACAAATGTGGAAATAAAACACAAAATATACACAATACAATAGAGACATAGATATATGTGGTTCACCCAATGTGGGCTATGTCCACCAGATAAATTTCCAGGTCCTTCCTTTTATTATCCAGCAAAATGAAGGGATACAACCTACAACACACCCATTGTAACTTCCTCTTCTTTCTCTCACAATATACTCTCTCAGAATACAATATTCATAATGATACACAAATGAAATACAATTCCTTGATAAAAGAGGGTTTCCTTCTAGGGAAAAAAACCTAATATAACTTCTACCATCAGATCTGCGACCTTATAATGAGCGGTCCAGATTTACAATGAAATTACAATATACATTTACAAGGAAAATTTTCCTTCGGGGGCTTTGCCCCTGAGCACCCATCGGGGGACGCTTCCACCGAACCCCCGTCGGGGGAACTCTTGCCCCCAGACCCTGCAGGGGGGGAAATCCCCCCCTGCAACCCCCCCACGTGGAGGGGTGTACAATATTCCAGGGTGTACAATCTTCATGGGGTATAAACATGGCTGAAAACAAAGAACTATGAATCAAGAAGATAATCAGGCTCCATAACCAACACTCTTCCCCTTGACCTGAACAAACCAAGGAATGTACCCCTTCACTTCTCTCAGTCCATCATGCATCCCATTCATTTATCAGGGTATCTCTAGCATAGGTAACTAGGAATTTCTCTACTAGGAACTCAAGGGAAATCACTGCAATGAAAACCACCAACAAAAACAATAACAACCACTTATTGTTGCATTTCAAATCAATCAAGAGTTCACTCTTAAGGCTCGACAACTTGGCTTTGCAATATTCAACTCCAAAATTCTCCATAAATGCTATAACATGCTCCAAAATTTCCCCAGCCTTCTTGCTTCAGTTCCCAATCTCTTCTCCCATATTCTCTGTTTGTTTTTCATGTAAAAATCATGTGTAAAAATGCCCGTTGTTACCCATACAAATTTCCTCTATTTTCCCAAGACAATTGATTGCTTACTCTACCTAATGTTGATAGTACCTCAGCCCCATGCTTCCAATAAATATGGGATGTGGCTCTCACACCTACCCTCTTACATGAGTTTGATGATTCGGTTCTCATACACTAGTCTCTGAGAGGGGGGTTCTCTTTTTGACTTGCCAGATGCAAGTTTTTTCAAATCTTCCTGGAGACATTTTGAGCTTACCATTGAGTTCAGAGTAGCTAAGAGAACCATATTTTCCTTTCGTTTCATCCTAGTTGGACACCAGAGGCTAGACCTTTGAGGGTTTGAAGCTGGAGGTTCATTACCAAATCCAACAGGGAGCCACCATTTTGGTGCTTTTTGGGTCAAATACGACCTTTGTTGGGTTGTTATATTATTTGCAGTGGAAACTTAGTCTAATTGACTAGTTAGTCGAGGTGGATTGACTAAGTGAATGTTCGACTGGATGGATAAGTCAATTCGATGGTTAAGTCGAAGGTCAAAGTGGTCAAATGGAAGGTTGAAAGGTCAGTTGATAGGAGGTCAACAAGAGGTCGAGTGGTAGCCAACTAGAAGATTGATTGGAGGTCAATTAAATTTTGAATGGTAATAGACTATAACAGAATCCCAAGATTTATGGGATCACAACCAATCATCTACATGGATCTCTAATCGTTTTTGGGTGCCATGAATTAGGGTTTTTCATGTTATAAATCCATAAATATGGAATCATGTAATAATATGAAAGGTGATTGAAACCCTTAGATTGAGAGGTGTGGAATGGTTATGTAGAAGTAAGACAAATTGGTTGGAGAGTTGTTCTTGCATTTAAGAAAGAGAGTTGGTTGATGAGTGTCTTAGGTGTGGACCAAGGTTAGTCATGTAACTCTTTATTCATTGAATAAATAATTCAACAAAGAGCGAGAGTCGTTTAAGGAATGTTGATTTTCCTAGTTAAGGGTTTCCAGGGTAAATCTCCATGTATTGTGTGTGTTTTCCATTGACTGTTTGTTTGGTTTAATGATGTCTTCTCTCTCATATTTGGTTTAGTATTTCTAACAAGTGGTATCAATAATCAAAGCTCATTTTGTTGCGTTGCGAACAAGTGATATTATAGCAAGGTTAAAAATATATTGGATCAAAGATAAACTTAGGTTCAGTGGGAGTTGTAAGGTAGCGATTCATCCTTGAAATAATAGTAGACAGTTCTAGGATTGAGATTGAAAATATTAATGGCCACAATCGACAGAGGTAAGGGTAAATTATATGGTTGATGGTCTAAGTTGAAGGGTAGATCTAAATCCCTAGTTCATTCGACAATAAGATGTTGGAAGTGCATTAAATACCGACATTACAAAAGAGTATGCAAGTCGAAAGTTGGTGAGAAAATTCAGGGACATGAAGATAATCAATTGACTAGAGGAAAGACTCCTCCAGACAAAGGAGGATACGTGTATCTAGCATCGACTAGTACACAATTGAAGCATGACATTTTATTGATCGACTTAGGTGCATATTTTCATATGACACCTCATAGGGAATGGTTATGTGAATATGAGAAATATGAAGGAGGATATGTATTCTTGTGGGACAACTTGAAAACTAAAATTTCCGGACAAGGAATATTCTAACTGATGCTACAAGATGGGAGGAGTAGAACTCTTCCAAGTGTGCTACATATTTCAAGTTTATCAAGAAATCTAATATCTATCATCAAAAATACTAATGCAGGAGTGCATACTTAATTCCAAAAGGATATGTGTAAAATGGTCAGGGGATCAATGGTATTGATGAGAGGAGTTCATATTGGAACCCTGTACAAGTTGTTGGGAAGTGTCGACTCGACTAGATGCAACAACACAATTGTTCCTAAAGTCAACTCGACTATGACAGACTCGAATGCAACCGACTCAACTACAACTAACCCAATTGTTCCTAGTTGATTAGACCCGACCATGTTATGGCACTAGAGGATGGGACATAATGTGGAAAAGGGACTTCGTGATATGCACAAAAAAGGTATGGTTGAAGGTTTTCCTATTTGTAATTTAGAAATCATTTTTTGTGAACATTGCATATATGGAAAACAAAATCATGTGAGATTCCCATTTGGAGCTACAAGGGCAAAAGGGATTCTGGAATTGATACATAGTGATGTGTTTGGGCCTATAATGGTCTCTTCACTTGGAGGATATTTGTATTATGTCTCCTTCATAGATGATTTCTCCAGGAAGACATGGCTATATTTCCTAAGGAAGAAATAATAGGTTTTCAACAAGTTCAAAGAATTTAAATATATTGTGGAAAACAAGATAGATAAGAAAATCAAGGTGCATACAACTAACAATGGAGGTGTGTTCCATGGTAAGGATTTTGAGAAGTTATGCAAGAGATGTGGCATAACACACCAAAATACCACACTATATACCCCCCAATAGAATGGAGTTGTTGAAAGAATGAATAGGATGTTGATGGAAAAGGAAAGGAGCATGTTTAGTGGTGTCGGACTCACACAAGAATTGTGGGACGAGGTAGTCAACACTACAATATATTTAACACATAGCTCTCCTTCATCAATGCTAGTCGAATCAACTCCACATGAGTTATGGTTTGGTAAGAATCCTTCACTTTCACATCTTAGATACTTTGGATGTGATGCATTTTTACATGTTCCCAAGGAAAAAAGAAACAAGCTAGACAATAAGGCATGACAATCAAGTGTATTTTTATTGTTGACAGGGATTGAATGAAAGGATATAAGTTGTGGGATCTAGTATTGAGGAAAATAGTTTACAACCGAGACTAGGTATTCAGGGAATTCAGAGGAACTTCCAAGTCTAAATAGGCTCAAATGGATAAAGAACCAGAGAAGCTAGTGTTTGAGTTGAGGAACGAGGAACATGACTCATATGATTCAACTAAATCATATGAAGAGGTGGAACCACTAAATCTCGTTGTAAGGAGGTTTAAAAGATTAAGGAAACCAATTGAAAGGTATAGTCCACTTGATTTACATTATTCATTGTTATTATCTTCCATTGATGATGATCCCATGTTAGTCAGGGAGGTAGTCAACTCAACAGAGGGTAAAATTTGGAAGGATTCCATGGTTGAAGAATTGGAATCCTTGTACAAGAGTGAGACATGGGATTTGGTAAAATTACCTAATGGAAGAAAACTTTTTGGTATAAAGTGGGTGTTCAAGAAAAAATTGAAAGAAAGAAGTCAAGTCGAGAAGTTCAAATGTCGACTGGTAGTGAAAGGGTATTCCCAAGTTGAGGGAGCGGACTTCGGTGAGATTTTCTCTCATGTTGCAAAATTAACTTCCATTAGAGTACTAATGTCAATGGCTACAACATTTGATCTTGATATAAAGAAAATGGATGTGAAGACAATGTTCCTAAATCGGGATCTAGAAGAATAAATCTACATGAAACACCCTCAAGGATTTGTAGTAAAGGTTAAAAAAGAGTTGGTGTGCAAACTGAAGAGATCCCTTTATGGTCTAAAGCAATCACCAAGGACGTGGAACCAAAATTTTGACACTTACATCCTCATTTTGGGATTTGTGAGAAGCAAGGATGATCACTTTGTTTTTTCCAACAAATAAAGAAATAGTTTCATGTACATAGCTTTGTATGTCAATGACATGTTACTGGTTAGAAATGACATGGATGTAATAAAGAAGGTGAAGATGAAAATATCTTCCAAATTCAACATGAAGGATATCGGTGCCACTAACTTCATCTTGGGAATGAATATTAAGAGAGATCGAGAAATTAGAAAACTTTGGTTAAATCAGAGGAAGTACATTGAAACAACCTTAAAAAATTTCAACATGCATGAGTGTAAACTAGTCAAGGCACTTATTCTTATAGGGATAAGACTAAATATTGAACAATTTCCAAAGACAGAGGAAGAAATAAATGACATGGCATGTGTTCCCTATGCTAGTGTTGTTGGTAGTCTAATGTATGCAATGTCTACACTCAACCAAATATTTCCCATGAAATGGGGGTATTGAGTAGATAGTAGATACATGTTGACACCCATGAAAGAGTATTGGATTGTTTTCAAGAGAGTGTTTAGGTACTTGCATGGCACAATAGAATATGCTAGATGTTACCAATGGAAACTTGAAACATACATGGAAGTGAATGTACATGGATTTTTCAATGCCGACTAGGTTGGATACATTGATTAGAGGAGGTAGACCAATGAATATGTGTTTATATTGTTCGGTGGAGTAACTGATTGGATGAGTAAGAGACATATGGTAGTAGACTTGTCGACAACAGAAGATGAATACATGAAATCCAACCATGCAAGAAAAGAAGTAGTATGGTTGCATATATTGTGTTTAGGGATTGGGTTTGAACATTATACTATGAATATAAATTGCGATAGTCAAAGCGCAATTTTCATGGCAAATAACCCAACTTACAATTCTAACCAAATTATTCTAACCAAATAGCTAGTTGATGTGGATTGACTGGGTGAATGTTCAATTGGATGGATAATTAAAGTCAATGGTTAAGTCAAAGGTTGAAGTGGTCGACTAGAAGGTCAAAAGTTCAGTTGACAAGAGTTCGTGTGGTAGCTAACTGGAATATTGACTAGAGATTGACTATAAGAGAATCCTGAGATTCACTGGATCACAACAAATCATCTGCATGGATATGTAATCATTTTTGGGTGCCATGAATTAGAGTTTTGCATGATATAAATCCTACAAATATGGCATCATGTAATACTTTCAAAGGTGATTGAAACCCTCAGATTGAGAGGTGTGTAATGGTCATGTAGAAGTAAACCAAATTGGCCACATAGATATTCTTGCATTTAAGCAAGAGAGTAGGATGAAAATTGTATCTTAGGTATGGACCAAGGTTAGTCATGTAACTCTTTATTCACTGAATGAATAAAACCACAAAGAGTGGGATTTTCTCATGGAATGTTGGTTTTCCTAGTTAAGGGTTTTCAGGGTAAATCTCTGTGTATTTTCTGTGTTTTTCATTGGCTGTTCATTTGGTTTAATTATGTATTCTCTCTCCTATTTGGTTTAGTGTTGCTAACAACCCTGTCATCATGCTCAAAAGTCTTGAAAACCCTAATATTGTCTATCCATTCATCTATTTTGAGTAAATTTTTCCAGAGAGGGAATTTCTTTTTCCCAGGGAGGCATATGCCCCCCCCAACTTGCACTTCCATTTGGCAACAGTTCCGCTAAATTTGGTGGAAGGTGAATTTTTTCTCATTAAGTTTGGCAGTAGTTCCACTAAATTTGGTAGTTTCTCTAATTTATATGGAGGTTTCTACAGTTGGTGGTTTCACTAAGTTTGGAGGTAGTTTCACTTAAATTGGAGGTTTCACTAATTTATCTAAATATTTTTGTAGTTGGTAGTTTTGGTAAGTTTGGCAGTAATCACACTCAATTTGGAAGAAGGTGAATTTTGAATTTCCTAACCCCCTCGTCATTGTCAGGTTGGGTTTTGAAGATAAATTATGCAGGCTCCTATCTCAAGTTTCCAACCTCCTTTTGTCGAACGCTATTTTTTATTTGGGATCATTTTTAGTGCTCTCTTAACTGGTGCAGATGAATCTGATTTTGGTGGATGGATTTTCCAAAATTTGTAGATTCTCACAGGTGACACTGCACAGTTCTTGTTTTGAGAACTTTGAATACTCATATCTTTTTCATATGACCTCAGAACAAGGTGATTATTTTTTTGAAAGTGTATGATTTTTCGTTTACTTCACAATGGTTCTATTCATTTCACTTGATACCGTGACAAAATTTTACTTTAAGCACATACTCATTTTTTGAGGATTGGTAAAGGCATTGAAGTCAAGTCCAATTAATGCTCTCTTGCTAGTGGAAATTGTAACCACACTAAATATAAAGTGCTAAATAATTTTTCTTCGTGGGGGCTCTTTGACTTGGGAGGGGTATCTTGGTGTGATTGTGCTTGTGCTGTCTTTTCCTTCGCAAATGGGTAACTTTAAATTTCCATTGCTAGCACCATACAACTGCAACACATGGCATCAAAATGCATGGAATGCCTTAACGCAAAAATGATATACACCTTATGTTTAAAAAGAGGTAATTGAACCCAAATATGATAAGGAAAATATACTCTAAATGATAGAACAAATAAAATCTCCTGGTTTTATTAGGAGTCTAGTTTCCCTTGATATAATGCTTCAACTTGATGGATGTGTTAGCACAAGATTGGTTAAGGTGCCAAGTGTCAAGAACAAGAATTTAAAACACTCTCACAAGGTTCCAAGAATCAAAATAACCCACGTATTTACGCTACCTAATTGGATGCAGACACACAGGCGGGTGCTACCGAAATTCTGGCAGAGGCTGAATTGTGTAGAGTTATTCTGCTAGTTTTGAGTCACTAATTTAAAGCTAGGATTGTGAAAAATTGAGAAGGTATTTTTGAAAACTGGAGGAGGTTTTTGTTTATAACATTCCAAATAACAAAAACCTCTCTCAGTTTTTCAAAATGTGTTATTTTTTGAGTTATATTAGAGATAGAAGTGGCTCTACCAACTGTTTTAGAGCGGCGCTACCTAATTTCCTGTAGCGATCACGGTTTTGATATTCTCCTTGTTGGGAGGTTGCCACCTGTTAAGGAGGATTCAAATGTCTTCTCAAGGATTAGTTATATGTAAAGGTACACCTTCAACTAATATTTAGCTCCAAAAAAGGCCTCATGCAATGAGGTGGAGACATTTTATTAATGACTTCCAACAAATTCCTGAAAATTAGTAGTTTGTTGGATTTTTGTCTCTTTGATTGTTGCCACCTATCTCCAAGGTTTAGAATCCAATGGAGGAGATGGGATTCGACCTCGTAAGGTTATGAGGATTCTATTTTATATTTAAGGAAGGAAATATATCTTTTAGAGGGGGATTGATGAGCCAAGGGAGGCCGAGAGGCTCTATTTTTGTACTTTGATAGTTTAATTTGAAGATAGCCTATCTTATCATTTTCTGTGTTAAGAATTCATTTGTAGAAGGAATTGATGTTTAGCTATGTTTTTTCTTTGTTTTGACTCTTAAGCTTTGTTCTTATTCAACAACAAGTGTGAGAGGTTTTCTTAGGAGGATCATTTCAGATCTTCTACCTTGTGTGTTGATAAATCTCTCCTGAAAAGTATCTTCAAATTATGATTCTTCTTCTACTGTATCAATAGTATTCTTGAAAAGGATTTTCACGTCTTTCTGTTTGCATTTCTATGTTTTCTCATAAAAGTCTTCCACCTGAAAGCCTTGAAAGGCTAAACATTTCTTTTGGATGATCTATTTTGCTGCATATAGAAGATGATTTGCAGGGATAAATTCATATGATTTTTCAAGTCAAGTAGATAGCTTCAACCCTACGTCTCTCATAATTTCAAAATCAACTTTCTTTTCGTATTTCTTGATGTGTAAGGCTTACCCCTATGCAGTCATGGGGTGACTCCTTGTGCTAACAGGATGTACAAATTCACACGATATATGGGAAAATTAAAAACTCTCTGTGGGGCATTTGATGAAGTTAGGTGATATCAACTAAAAATTGAACTAATGAGTCTTGATCCTAAGTATTTTGACAACAACCAAGAATATGTAACAAAGTTTAATGACCCAAGAGCCTAATGTAAATCATGTGGCGTAGAGAAAACAAACATACAACTTGTCTTAACTAATCTCTCTAAACTTGTACCTGAATATGTTGCATTTGTTTCTAGATTTCACACTCATAGGTTGACTATGGGATCTACATATACAATACCTTATTTTTCTTCCTTTTCAAAAATGTTAATGCATGAGCAAGGGAAGCTTCTTTCCATGGGTCTCCTTAAGTCATATTAGTCTTAATATTTCTTCGTTGGTCATCTGAAGAGACAAAAAGAGTCAGGGAAACCTGAGAAGAAACAAAATAAGTCCAAGAAGAAGTCACATAAAGATCAGGCACAATCATCTTCTGGCCCAAAAGAAATCTCCAAATCCTCTTCTTCGAAGGGGAATTCTCAGAAGAAGGATAGGACAACTTGTAGTTACTGCAAGAAGGTTGGTCACGAGGAACATTCTTTTCATAAGAAGAAGATCGATGAGATGAAGCATCTTCTAAAATAGAAAAACATTAATTTGCCTTCTTCACAACAATTCTCTACTCTTTTTTCCAAATCAAGAAAAGGGAAAGAAACTACACTTGTTGCTATTGTAGATTCTTGTCAGCAATAGATTCTCAAATTGGGTGCATCACATAATGTGGTTTCTATCAGAGAACACATTTCTTTGTTGGAGCCTTGTTCAATGCCCCACATTCTCATTGGGGTTGACTCTTCTATAGATGTCATTGGGAAAGGTTTTATTGATGTTTGCACTGATACGTTTGAGGATGTCCTCTGTGTGAATAATCTGTTATCCAACCTTCTCTCTATTTATCAGATTTCCCATAATGGAAGAAAATTTGAGTTCACTCCAGATTCCATCACCATTAGGAATATTGAAGAAAATGCACTTCTTTTAGTTAGTAAGGATGATCACGAGTCTCGCCTGTATGTTTTCTCTCATTTTGTACATAATTCTAATTCTAATTCTTTTCTAACCCATTCAAATTCCGTGAGCAAGCTATCGCATGAGTGGTTTGGCCATCTCAACTTCCTCTATCTTCAACAGATCAACATGTAGGAAATATTCACAATTCTTCCTCATCTAAGTTTCTTATATGGAGTTTGTTTGGGTTGTGCCTTGGGAAATCATCTCAATAACAAGTTTGAAAAAGGGAAGGCTTGGAGGGATTCATAATTCCTTGAGCTGGTTCAAAGTGATGTGGTAGGTCCATTTCCATCCTTGTCTTTCAACAAGGCTCACTACTTAGATCACTTTTATTGATGACTTTTTTAGATACACCTAGGTCTACATTCTTTGACAGAAAAAATAATCTTTTGATAGATTCTAGGAGTTCAAGGTTCGTGTCGAGAAACAATCTAGGAAGTGCATCAAAATTATCTACATAGATAATGGCAGAGAATATGTGAACCACTGCTTTGAAATTTTTTTCACTCTTGAAGGAATATATCTTCAGCATATTGTTGCCTATACACCTTAGTAGAATGATGTGGCAGAGAGGAAAAATAGTTCCTTGAAAGAGATGGTTGGTTACATGATCCATGCATGCTCTCTTGCACCTAAGTATTGGGAAAAACCTATCAATTGTGCTGCTCACATTCAAAACAGAGTTTTGCACCCCTTCTTAATTCACAAGTTAGATGTCTCATATTGGTTAGGACATTGTCAATCTTTATGTTTGGAGAATAAGAGGCGCTGGGGCATGTGGTTTTGTGATTCAAAATGGATCATTATATAATTTTTCATCTATATTGGTACTTTCTGGGTGGAAAAATAGGAGGAATTGGCTTACAGGGCCCATTTTAGTAGCAAGTTCCAGTTTGGAGTTTTGGGGACCAGAACCTTCTAGAACTATTTTGAGGCATAAAATGACACTTTTTGGGGTAAAAAATTTATGAACATAGCTCCCAAACACTTGACACTGTTCTACACACCAAGATATTTCTAATGGTGTGGAAATCACCTCAATCAAAGTTGGTATGCAGAAGTTATGCCTCCCGCAAGTTGGCATACCCTATTGACATGGATGCCATGCTAGCTCCCATTACTCACAAATGTGGGATTCAACAGGTCAGTCAAAACCAAATTCCTCACCATAGCTAGTAATGTGTATAATTTCAAGAAGATAATAGAAGGTCCACTAAATGAGGGTTGAGGCATGCAAAAAACTAACCCTAAATGACTATCTGCAATGTTAAATACTGGGCCACTAGGAAGAGAGGGGGTTTTGTTATTTTAGCATTATATTTGTTCCATAGTTGAAAAAAGAATTTAGGAGTAATATGTGAGATTTTATCTTCCCAGGTAGAGATATAAACTAATATGTCATTCAAATACACTATTAAAAATGAATCTAAATAGGGATGTAATACATCGTTCATCAATAACATAAATGTAGTGGGTGCATTACATAAACCAAAAGGAATTACCGACCATTCATACAAACCTTACCTTGTCTTGAAGGCAATATTATAGGTGTATTCTTGTTCAATGCATACCTAGTGGTATCCCAATTTGAGATCCAACTTTGTGAAGTACTTGGCATACTGCAATTAATATAAAAAATCATTGTTCCTAGGTAGAGGGTATTGATTCATGAGTGTAATACTTTTCAAAGATTTCTAGTTGATATACATTCATCAAGTCCCATCCTTCTTGGGAACTATGATGATAGGTGAACCACAAGGTGAGGTCATTGGTTGAATTATTTCCTACTCTAGAAGCTACTACAACTATTTGTTCACTTCATCTTCTTCTAGGATAGCTTGTCTATACAACCCAATACTTGTTAATGAGGAGGAAGGAAAAAAATGCATCTCGTGCTCCACTTCCCTCTTAGGTGGTAACCCTTTCGTCTCCTAGAACACTCCTCTGTATGCTTGCATCAAATCCTCCAACTAACATTTTTTCTCTTTAGTACATCCCTCTATGAATTTCTTTACTCTTACCGATTCTTCCCTTGGTAGATTCCCTCTTAAGAAAAGTGGTACACATTTTCTATTAGAACTGATCAACCTTTTGGCTTGTTTAACACTTACCAGAGATATATTCTATTAACCTTTGAGTGCATTAATGATGAAATAATTCCCATCCTTGACCAGGTAGTATTGGTGTTCTCTCCTCATGAAGATCACATCCCTCATATACATGTAGGGGCTTCCAAACAATACACTACACACATCAAGGGGTACCACATCTAAGTCCACCTCATAAATAAAATATGCACTTATAGAGAATTTGATGTTACACTGTCTAGTGAACTTGAGATCCACATCTTTATTTATCCATCCCAATGGATATGGGCTAGGATGATCATGCACTTCCAATCCAAGCTTTCTAACCAGACCGGTTTTTATGAGGCTTCCTGTGAACTGGAATTGAATAGAGCATCCATCTTGGTATTTTTTACCTAGATCTTAATATGGAAGAGTTTTTCCATCTTCTTATCTTCCTTGTGATGAAGGATACTCAAATTCACCTCCTTTTGTATTGAAGTGAAAACAATCTTCTCATCCACATCTGAGTTTCTCTCTACCAGGTTGCCTAAATCCATCCCTAGTAGGTTCTTCTGCTTGACATACTTCTTATGGTTCTTTGGATTCAACTCTAGACGTAGCTTCCAACACTTATCTTCGATGTGAGCATCAATATTAAACTTTTTCAATGGTTGTTTGGTTCCTTGCACTGATATGTAGTAGCTTTTGTTTTCTTATACGTTCCTTTCCATTTCTTCTTCCCCTCCTTGGAAGCATCTTGGTGGTATTTTTTTTAAACCACTTGGTTTCCCTTTCTTATTGCCTATGTTCTTAGGCATCCTGCTTGCACAAAATCCCCATCAATAGTCCTAGGTTTGAATAAAATCACTTGTTTTCATAGATGGTTGTGTAGAGTCCCTAGATAATTTAGGAGTACATTTGGATTCTTGGGAGATATACCCAACATAATCACCATTTTCCTAAACTTGGTGGTGTACTCTTGCACACTCTGCCCTTGCCTTCACCTAAAGTGATTCTAATGGATCCATTGGTCCTCTACATACCCAATTGGGTAGAATTGGTACTTGATGAGGACTTGGTAGTGTAATATTGCACACTCTACCCTTTCCTTTTCCCGAAGTGATGCCAACGGATCCATGGGTCCTCTACATACCAAATACATACCCAATAGGGTAGAACTGGGACTTGATGAGGGTTTTAAACACCCCACTTAGTTATTGGTGGATCACCCTCCAACCTAAGTGTTTCCGTGTGGATTTGCAACCAGGTTAGTGCATGGCCCTCTAGTTTTAGTTAGAAAAATGAAATATTATTCTCTTTGTTTTAAGTTCTCAGATATGAATATAAAAGAAACCCTTAAATTCAATTAGAAACTAAGTCATTCACTCAAGATAATCAACATAATATATGTAGACAGAAAACCCTTGAGGTAGGGTAACACCATCTATTATTCCTTATGGAAGGAATTCACTCCTAAGAAATACTTGCTTGTTACAATAACAATATACTTCACCATGCTCCAATGTATTGCTTACACTTATTTATATAATAGTCTCTATCTCCTAGGAACATTCTAGATAAGTAATATTCTAGTAGGTGGAACCTTCTCACCTTTATTGTATTCACACTATTACATGGGCCTTATTTACTAGAATTGGCCTCCATACATAACAACACATAACCACATTCCCATTGGGTAACTCCCTAGGGAAGATTAACATGATGTCCAACTACTGCCTTGCCACCCTAATCTTGATCCTTATCATGCCTTTGATGTTGTGGGATTGTTGCTCTATGCTGATATCTTCCTGCAATGATATTATTCCTCCATGGACCTCTTGATTGGTTTCCTTTCTGGTGCCATGCTAGTCCATAATAAGTGTGTTGATGCTCATACCTCTTCCTTGATGACTGTTGTTTCTCTATGTGGTGTGGATGGTGATATACAACAACTTTAAAAATCAGTTATTTTTTCTTCAATTCTTCAACATGGTGTTCCTTTTAGTCATTCATCTCCATGGATTCTTTGTTGTGTCCTTCTTGAGGATTTTATTCACATTCTTTTGTAGAATTAGCCTCTGATTCAACTTTGGACTTTGTAATAACTTATTTTCTTGCCTTTGTGAGCCCTTATTTTTTACTTAAGAGACATATCCTACAATTTTGTTTTCTTTTTCTTATAGAAAATCTTGATAAAATTCTTTGGTGCATTGACATTAACTGTACCCATTGATTCTATCCAAGTATATCTAGGAATAATATCCACATCATTCATATTTATGGCGTGAAAATTTGAATGAAACACACATTTTTCCATTGTAATATTCAAATATTTAAAAAATTGAATATTTTCACCTTCACTATGGTGAAAATAAAAGAATGGGTCCATCTGCACCTGCACCTGAAAATTTTTCTTCCTGAAGGATGGGGAACTAGATCCCAAGTCTGGTTCTCCAGGAGGGAGTTGTACTCCTCTTGCATGGAGGATTCCCAAAAGAGATTCCCAACAACCCTGCCATAGGACTGTGGATCTTAATACTGAACCAAGAAAAGATGCCTGGGTGGCATCAGTTCAGTGGAAATGAGTGCAAGAGGAGGCTCCTTGAAATCATATCAAGTCCTCCTGGTATCAACTAGATCCCCAAAAATATCTCCAACATCCTGAAGAGTAGTCTTGGACCACTTGAGCCTCGACTCTGGCTCTGCATCTGTATCTGCGTGGACTGACTCGACATTTGACTGCACTGAATTGATATCTGAATCATCTGAATCAAAACTCTCATATGAAGAAGAGTCAACATGGTGCAATAACAACATCTAAAATATTAAACTAGTGTAGATCCATCTTAAGCCCAAATCTATCAAGCAATGAGACATATCAAATTTCGCAAGGTGCAATTTTTTTTTTATCATTTAATATGAAAGAATTAATACTTGACTTGAAATGAAATGATAAGAAAATTTACACCTTAAGAAATTTGATCCCTTTTAATGTTTGATAAATTCAAGTTTAAGATGTATTTACACTGATACCTATCTAATTCAAAACAAAATAGACATCACATATAAAATTATATAGATTAATTCTTTAGTTTTCAAAATATATATTGTAAATGTGAATGAACCTGCACAGATAAGATCTAGCTAGCAAAGGACATACACAGTTTGCAGAAGAAATGAGAAAAGACGGAAACGAGAGATAGAGAATCAAAGAACTGTATTAAATGAATGAATGAATGATAATTTACACATGATATACTTTGTATAACTCAACTAATCCGTATTGGAAGAGAATCCAATGCGCCATAGTGGTGGTCTCGAGTGATCTGACACACACCGACATTTACGGGAGTTAACTACAACCTAGTCTAAGTCAACTAGCCTCTCAGTCCTTAGTTAACTGATTGAAAGCATCAATAATGCACCACTTTGACAATAATCCCAAGGACAATGCACATTAGCAGTGATGATACCAATGCTACATGGAGATGGAACCAATGTGGCATGAAGACTCCACTCAACTGATCCAATTGAAGTGTGAATTGAAGAGAATATTCCCCTAGAATGTAGGAAAATGGATATTCTCCCTAAAATGTAGGTGAATCGATAATGAATAATAAACATAGGGAAACCTTAGGAAAAAGAAATCCTAGGTGTGTGTGAAGTATCACTATGGTGAAAATAAAAGAATGGGTCCCGACAATGAGGCCATGTTAGGTGTTATCACCCTATAAGTTATAGGAATCAACTAGTGACTGGGATATTATCTGTCTCTAGTGTTCTTGTTGACAAATGATTTTTCATTTTGCAAATAATTTGAAAAATAAAAATAAAAGAAAAAGAAAAAGAAAAGAAAAAGAAAAAAAAGAAAAGAAAAAGAAAGAAAAGAAAATGAAAAAGAAAAGGAAAAAGAAAGAAAAGAAAAAGAGGGCATAAAAGAATTGAAATAAAGCCCTATGTAATAATGGTAACTTGGTCCATACCTTTCAAGCATGGCCAAGTTCTTTTTAAATTTGATGTTGATAGGGTAGTGAATGATTTGGCTAAACAGTTTAATCTTAGCCAAAGTGTCTAGGTTAGATTAGTGAATAAATCTGGCCAGATTGTCTAATCCTGGTCAGATAGCCCTAGGGTAGAGTAATTTCTTAACCCAACAATTTAATCTGGGTTAACTGTCATAGGAAACTAGGTTAGAACATAGGTTAGTTTCTTTATTGTTCCATTCCAATAAAACCAGCTTGATGTCAAGATTGCACCATGTTCCAAATGCTTAAAAGATAGTTGGTCGAAGTCCCTTGGTAGCGTCTATTTGAAAAGTTTGGGAAAACCCATAAAAACGCTTTTATCCTAAGTTTTCCCAATGCATGTGTTCTTCGCGCCCCAGTTTATGCTTCCTTCACATTTTGACATTTCTGATCATGGCGCCCAGATATACGGTGCACAGAGCATTCTGGACCCCCCCGACCGTTTTGCTTTTAGCCCGGGGGGGGGGATGGAATCGGTAATAAGATTGGCGCACATCTGAACGACCCAGGGACGAGCGCTTAAATCAACGGTCCAGATTGGATTCTAGACCCCCCCGTCCATTCTGCCTTTAATGGAGGGGGGGGTCCGGAATGAGTGATAAATAATGCACTTGGATCTACGGCTCAGAAACAGGCAGGCAGATCAATGGCCCACAATGGATTTCAGACCCCCCCGGATGATTTGTTTTTAATCGAGGAGGGGGGAGGTCCGTAATGGTTATCTCCCTCTGGCGGGCCCCCTGTCATATGTGGCATAAATCTATTTGTCCCGAAGTCCCATCACCATCTGCTATCTGACAACCCCCCGTCACTCATGGACGTCATCTTCCACTTGTTCCACTTGTTCCCGAGTTATGTCCCATCCCATAACTACTGTCAGTCCCCTACCCCCTTTTCACTCATGACCAACCCCTTATTGCGACTTTTACCTCCAATCCCTAGCAACCACGTCATCTGTCCGTATGTTTCGGCCACCGTCACCTGCCATCTCACCCCCAAGTGGCCCGTTGTCCATTTATTACTGGATAACCTATCCGTTATCCAGCTGACTTGTCTCCCGCGCCCAACCGACCCCATTTTTTAAATAAAATTACCATTTTCCCCTACTTTCGCGGTTCACTCGACGCACCAGAGAAACTCATAGCTTGCTCCTCCGTTACATCCCGTCGCCTTCATCCACAGCCAGTCGACCCCACTAACTTCGTGTTTATTGCAGGTACTGTTGCAGAGATGGTGCCAAAGCCAAGACAAGCAGAAGGAGAGGAGAATCCTTTTCTCCCACCTCCTGTTGACCTGGACAAGATCCCACTGGTTGAAAAAGACAGATTGATCGCAGATACCAAATTTGATTTCGATTTCTTAGACCTCCAGTCATGGCTCAAGGAGGTTTTCCTGGACCAGAGCGATGAAATTGGACTCTGGGAGTCCAATTTACCCCTGTACCTTTTTCCCCAGATCCACCATTTTCCCGAGTTCGCACTTAAATGCCAAGCTCACTATATTCCCGAACAGAGAGCCGTCATATCCTCATCCAGAGACACCCTATTCCTCATCACGCCCGAAGACATAGACCAAATGATGCAAATTCCCCGTGCAAACTCTGTGTCTCCTTTCAACCTGGAAATCCTTACAGAGTTGTATCAGAAAATGACTTTTCCCCAGAGAGCTCAAATATTCGAGCTTTTCCTTCCCACCTCTGCTCAATTCCCTTCCACAAATCCCCCTTACCCGTCGTCCATGTTCTCCACCAAGGGAAACCAGGTCATTTCCTCCCTTTGTGCTCTGTTAGGGTACTATTCCGACCAATGGGTAGATGAGCCCATTCTGGGTTTTCTATCCATTTTCTCCACTGATGAAAATCCCACCACACAGTTTGATTTCAGCACCTTCTTGGCAGACAATATTCACAAATAGTTCATGAATTTTGGCACGGAAGGCATGTTCAGATACTCGTCTATATTGGCCTACATGTTTGTTTTCTATCAAGCAGATAAGTTTAGTTTTTCCATGCAGAAAATGGACGTAGATGGAAGGCCTCAGCCAGTCACAACATGGACCTCTTTGCTGAAGCATAACTCCACAGAATATAGCTTCAAGGCATTCATCGATCTGTTCTACCACCCTGTGGTAAGCATGTTGAGCGGCAGGCCCGAGCCTCGAACAAACGACGAAGTCCAGAGAATCCTGCATCTCTCGGACAACACAAAGACCAGGGATTGGTACCTGTATCAAAACCACACCGAGATCAGAGTATTTGGGTGTGAGTTGGCACCCTACAAGCTGCCCAAGTATTTTCCGGTAAGAATATTTGCATTAGAATATATAATACAGATCATGAATTCAGATGACATCCATTTTGTATCCTTGAAGAAAAAGCAACAACTTAGAATCAAGGGGCAGATTGGCTCCTTCATCTGCAACAGTCGTGGCGCCGGAGAAGAAGCGGACCTGATGCTGAGAGAGATGAAGTTTTTCTTAAGCTTCCCATGGAATTATGATCCCTGCGGGATCATCTCAGAAATGCGGGTGAAGAACAAAAACATCCCGTACGTTCATGAAGCTAATCCCGAAATTGAGAAATTTGCCAATCAGACTGTGTGGGTGCCTGACACCTTGGTCGAAGTGGAACAGCAGGTTCCCCCGACCACTGTGCCACCAACAACCACACCACAGGTCCCTAAGGAAAAAAGGCCTCGACAAGAGTTATCTCCGCCTGTCACGGAGGTATCGTCTGAAGAATTCCAGTTGCACACTAAGAGGCCCAAGACAACCACAGTTCCCGGCCCTACGGGGGAGAAAGAAGCCTCGCCTACCATAGTGGTCAAATCTGTCATTCCACCTTTCGGCTCGAGCCTATATAAGGACATCACCCCAGCAGTGCTAAAGAAATCCTCAGACTCCCCACTGGACACTCAATCAGGCAAGACTGGGCCCAAGTTGAGCATTTTCGAGAAGTACGAGCTGATTAAGAAAAAAAATCAGACCCTTACCAGCAGTACTTATGCTCAATTTCGGAAGCAGACGTCGACTGCGCAACATAGGCTACTTTCGGCATTTGACACAGAAAAGGGCAGGATGTACATGGCCTTCCTCTAGGCGTAGGTACCAGACCCCAAGGTGATCACAGACTACAAGAGGGCCACCTTCGAATTCCAGATGAAGGACTTGCACCCAACAGATCAGATGGATCTGCACAAACAGACATGGGAGATGGTATTCCATACATTGGCGCATGCTTCTGCTTCTGCAGCCAAATTGCAGGTGTCGCTCAACAATGCTCAAACGCAGCTCAAGCTGGAGAAGATATCGTCCTTTGCAAAGGACAATAGAATCAAGACTTTGGAGGAGCTGGTCCTCAAGATCGGCTATGATCCTTCAAACGTCAAAGCTGCAGAGGAGATGATAAAGAAGAAAAATGCAGACATCACCTCCTTGAGGAAACAACTGAAACTCCCACCCACAGAGGACTCGCAGGCAAAGGAGATAGCAGAGAAAGAAGGCGAGAAGGACGAAATGCTCAAGCTTCTCATGGAGCAGAATGCACAGCTCAAAGAAATGGAAGCTGAGATGGAGAGATTATTAAAAGAAAAGGAGCATATGAAGCCAATGGAAATCATTCCATTGAGTGCCATTCCGATTTCAGGAGCAAGCACAGCAGCAGTAACAACAATCCCATCCGCAACACCAGTGACACCACAAGAGGGGACAACCGACCTCGCCAAATCCATGGAAAAGATGAACCTGCAAGAGACAGAAATCAGCAGGCTTAAGAAGGAAGTTGAGAACCTCCAGGAACTCAAA
>ML806578.1:0-29759 GCA_009831015.1 Picea engelmannii | reverse complement strand
TATCTTGGATACCCTGTTTCTGACTCGAAAGATTTTAGTGTTTATCTTCTGGTGTTTTCAATTAAGAAATTCTTAACTGCTTCTTAGTTGAATTTATCTTTCTCATCTTTTCTTCTATCCATCATTTAAGCTACTAAAAGATCCAGTGAGTATATTATCTCGCCCTGTGGAAGTCTTCCTACACGTTTCTGGTTGTATTTCATATTTATTTAAACACAGACCCCATAGCCCAATGGATGTGTAAACTGTCTCAACCAATTCAAAAAACGCTTTGACAACAAAACCTACCTATTTCTTTACCTAGCCTAATATCTAAAATTGGAAACATAGCTAAATCTTATAGAGAGATCCCTCTTGGAAGCTGGAAGGGCTAGATCCCAGCTTTAAAAGTGGTTGGATAAAGTTACCTTTGTAGATTTCTTCTTTTTCAACTTCTAGGAAATTTACCAAGTGCTAACATTAGGTACTCGAAAACAAAAGACACACTGAAATAAACGAGGAAAGAGAAAAAATCTCATTGGAAACTGCCCCCCCCCCCCNCAAGGTACAATCTATCAAAACAAAACTGTCAGTTGCTAGGAAACTATGTCCTTCACTCTAAGACGATTCTGCAAAGAATGGAACTTCTGCTCAGTGAAGGTCTTGGTGAAGATGTATGCAGTCTGTTCTGCTGAAGGAAAAAAATGCAGGTCGATGATCCCCTCATGTACTAAGTATCAAATGTAGTGCATGTGGATCTCGATGTGCTTCATCCGTTTCCTCCGAAATAGATCTCTGCAGAACTTTAGAGTGCTTTGGTTGTCACACCAGATGACGATTGGTCGGTGAAACTGAATGGCCAACTCAGTGAGAAAATTTTGTACCCACATAGCCTGAATGGTTATGTTAACTACCCCTATGTACTCTTCCTTGGCTGAATATAGAGCAATAACATCCTGCTTCTTTCTCGACCAACAGATGGGCCCGAAACCCAGATTGAGTGAGTAACCAAATGTGGACTTGTGATCAATGTTTTTGCCAACCTAGTCATAATTAGTGAACCCGATGAGGTCCAATGCAAAGTTTGCTACATAGTGAATCCCAAAGGTGATGGTGCCCTGTACGTATTTAAGGATACCTTTTGCAGCCTTCCAATGTAGCTCATGTGGCTCTTGCATGAACTGGGAGACTTCTTCGACTACAAAGGAGAGGTCTAGTCTGGAGTGTGTGAGATACACCAAGATCCCCACTAGCTATCTTTATAGTGTGTTGTCCACCAATGGAGTGTCCCTTCCATCCTCAAGTTTGACTCATGATAGGAAAGGAGTCGGTGAAGACTTGCAGTCTGTCATGTGGTATCTCTTGAGGCGATCTCGTGCATACTTGGCCTAAGACAATTTGATTCCTGATGCATCCTGACTGATCTCGAGACCAAGGAAGAAATGTAGCAGACCCATGTCCATCATCAAGAACATGTCATGCAAAATCCTCTTGACTACAACAATCACTGAAGTCGAGCAACAAGTGATCAACAAATAATCAAGATACAGAACTAGGAGTAGAAGTGAATCAGTTGTCCTGAGCATGTAAACGTTCGGGTCTAAATTACAACATACAAAGTTTTGTGACATCAGGTAGTAGTCCATCTTGGCATACCATGCCCTCGGGGCCTAATTGAGGCCATAAAGTGACTTCTTCAGTCGACATACCAAAGATGAATCCTGCATGAAGGCCCGGGGCTACTCCGTATAGATCTCCTTAGAGAGATCTCCATGAAGAAATGCATTCTTTATGTCCATTTGATGGACTTCCCGGGGCTACTCCGTAGAGATCTCCTTAGAGAGATATCCATGAAGAAATGCATTCTTCATGTCCATCTGATGGACTTCCCATCCTTGGTTGCCGCAATGGAAAGTTCCAACCATATGGAATCCATCTTCGATACTGAAGTGAAGGTCTCATCATATTCAATGACATGCACCTACTGAAAGCCTTTGGAAACTAGCCTGGGTTTGTATTTGATAACCTACCATATGCTACACTCTTGGTCTTGTAGACTCATCTGCACCTGATTTTTTTTTTTTATGAAGGATGGGGAACTAGATCCCAATTCTGGTTCTCCAGGAGGGAGTTGTACTTCTCCTGCATGGAAGATTCCCAAAATCCTCGCCATAGGACTGTGGATCTGAATACTGAACCAAGAAAATATGCCTGGGTGGAATCAATTCAGTGGTAGTGAGTCCAAGAGGAGGCTCCTCGAAATCAGATCGAGTCCTCCTAGTATCAGCTGGATCCCCAACCAGATATCCATCATCCCGAAGAGTAGTCTTGGGCCACTTGGGCCTTGACTCTGGCTCTGCATCTGTATCTGCGTGCACTGACTCGACATGTGACTATACTGACTCGGTATCTGAATCATCTAAATCCTATGAATCATAACTCTCATATGAAGAAGAGTCAACATCTGCATGCTCATCATCTCTGATAGGGGGAAGAACAAAAGTGTTTTCATGTGAGATACTTTCCTCGAATTGGACACTGTGCTCAATGATGAGCTGGTCTGTAGAGGGATCAATGAGTCTGTATACCTTCACACCGTCATGGTATCCAACAAATGTACACTTTGCACTCTGTGAATCAAGTGCCTTCCTCTTCTCTCAGAGGGAATCTCGGCCCATGCATGTGAACCAAAAATATAGAAGTGGGTCACTTTCGGTTTGAGGCCGCTCCAAGCCTCGAAGGGGGTCTTATCCTTGACATATTTGTGGGGGGATCTGTTTTGGATGTAGTTCATACAATTAAGTGCTTCAGCCCATAATCTCCATGGAAGTGACTTTGCATGCAACATGCAAGATGTCATCTCTTTCAGGGATCTATTCTTCCGCTTAGTAACTCAGTTTTGTTGCGGAGTATAGAGAACCATGTGCTGAAACTGAATCTCGGTCTCAAGAAAAAGATTTTGTACCTCATGGTTGACATACTCCCCCCCATTATCTTTTCAGAGGACTTTGATCTTCCTTCCTGACCATGTCTCAACAAGGGCCTTGAAATCTTTGAGATGCTAAGAGACTTCATATTTTTGCCTGAGAAAGAAAGTCCAGGTGTAGCGTGAGAAATCATCAACAAAAATGAGCACGCACCTTGATTTACTCATTGATGGATGTGGAAAAGGGCCCATGAGGTCGCTGTGGATCAGATGCAAATGAGAGGAGGCCTTCAAAGTCTTTCATTTGTTGAATTTCTTTTGAGGGTGTTTTCCAAGAACACATCCCTCACAAATTCCTTTGGAGAATTGGATGTCAGGGAGACCTTCAACCATTCCCTTCTTGCTAAGCTGTTGCATATATATGAAATTTAAATGGCTGAACCTTTCGTTCCATATCCTACTACTTTCATTAGCATGCGTAAGCAGTAATGCAAAATCTGGTTCAATAAATTCAGAAAATGTGTAGAGTCTAGATTGGTGATTTACCTCACTATTAGCAACTTTGGAATTGGTTTGCATGTCATAGATATCCACTGCATCAGGCATGAATATTATTTTCTTTATGGTGCCCGTGTTTGTCATCTGATAGACATAGAGAATATTGACGGAGAATTTGGGAATGTGTAGCACATTCTCGAAGCTCCCGTTTGTGTGTTCAACTCTTCCTTTGTTAGTGACTTCGACCGAAGAGTCGTCCTGCATCAGAATAAGAGGACCTTGGCATGCATCCAATGAAGAGTAGAATTTCTTTATGGATTCCATGTGGTGTGATGCACCTAAATCTACAATCCAAGCATCGGGAAAGAAGTTAATGGCAATGAAAGCATGACTAGAATTACCTTTCTTGGGGTTTAGATCTTCTAGCTTCTTCTTCTTGGCACCCTCGAGGATCATATCTCTAAGGTTGTTTTGTTGAAGTATTCGTGCCATTTGATCTATCTGTTTCTGCATGCATGTGGATTCTGGATGGAATCCTCATTGGTAGTAAGTGCATTTCTCCCATTTTCTTCCTTTCCACCTTTGGATCCGGAGGAATCGTTGAAGGGTTTTGAGTACCCTTCCTTCTTTGGATTTGCATGTCCCTTCCCTTTGTCTTTGAGTTTAGATTTCTGATTTTGGTGACTACTTCCATCTTGCACAACAAGTGCATGCACCTTTGATCCTTTGATTTTTCCCATATTGATGAGCTTGGTTTGCTCTTGCATCATAGACTCGATAAAGGCCTCAAGAGAAGGCATTTTCCAGGTAGCTCTAGAGGCGAGCCTAACTGAGTGAAATGTGGATACACACATTGAGTATTCCGGACCAAGTTTGGAAAGAATGGTAAGAGCCATTTGTTTCTCCTCAGATTTATCAACCCCACAAGCCTTGAGTTGCGAAAACAAATCCTTATATTTGGTAAAAAAATCTTGGAGATTGTCGAAGGTTTTTGGATCTAAAGTGAGAAATTCCACCTTGAGTATATGTCCCCTCACCTCGTCTTGTTTTCCAAAAAGTTCTTCCATGGTGGTCTAGACTTCATTGGGGGTTTTATAGGAGGATACGTGAAAGAGGAGCTCAGGATAAATGCGACTACAAATAGTTCCATACGCTTCATCCATCCGATTTATATACTTGGATTTTTCTATGGATGATGTGGGTTCGGTCTCTGTGTCCATGGTTAACTTGTAAAATCCTCTGCTTCGAAGATGCATTACCATCCTGTCCTTCCATGCAAATAAATTGTACGATGTAAGACTCAATTCTTTTGAAAAATTCATTTTCCCGCTGTCTTCAATCTTCGGTACCTGCAAAAAGATTATGGTGTGTCTTTTCCTAGCAATCTGTTGGATCTGATACCATGTAAATGTGAATGAACCTGCACAAATAAGATCTAGCTAGCAAAGGACATACACTTTTTGTAGAAGAAATGAGAAAAAATAGAAACGAGAGAGAGAGAATCAAAGAATTGTATTAACTGAATGAATGAATGATAATTTACAAATGATATACTCTGTATAACTCAACTAATGTGCACTGGAAGAGAATCCAATGTGCCATAGTGGTGGTCTAGAGTGATCTGTACACACCGATAGTTATGGGAGTTAACTGCCACCTAGTCTAAGTCAACTAACCTCTCAGTCCTCAGTTAACCGACTGAAAGCGTCAGTAATGCGCCACTTTGGTGATAATCCCAAGGACAATGTGCAAAACAGTGATGATCCCAATGTTGCATGGTGATGGAACCAATATGGCATCAAGACTCCACTCAACTGATCAAACTGAAATGTGAACTAAAGAGAATATTTCCCTAGAATGTAGGAAAATGAAAATTCTCCCTAAAATGTAGAAGACTGGATAATGACTAATAAACATAAAAAAAAAAAACTTAAAAAAAAAATTCCTAAATATGTATAAAGTATCTCCAACATATATAACCAAAGGACAAACTAAACTTGACTAATCATTTAAAAATTAAAATTTATCGTTAAATTTAAATGATATGTGGAGAGTGTGAAACATTGCAAAATGCACTAACCTAAATCCCCTCCCACAATGTGAATAATTAATGCCGCTTTGAAAAGGTCAAGAAAAGAGGTTGGTCTACTCAATCTTAATGACAATTTTAATGAATACAGATTTAGACATTATTGATTTCTTTGATGGTTATATCGATATACTTATATATTTTTGTTTATAAAATTTTTATTTTGTTGTTTGTATTTACGATATATTTTATATTGTTTATGGTTTACATTTTATTTGTAAAGATAATTATAATATTTAGTTTGCACACTCTATTTGCTTTTACTTTTATTTATTTATTTATAAAAACAATCTTTCTCTTAAATGGTTATATTATTGCAAGATACATAAATTATTAATATTAAGTTAATAAATAAAAAATTTAAAATAATCATAATATTTTGAAATAGATATATAGGTCTAATGGTTAAGAACATGTGTTTCTTCTTAAGAGGTTATAATTTCAAATCCAGAGGGAGGTAGGGTATGTATACCTCCGTAGACTTTATCAGTCAAATTGCTAGGCGGAAAGGGGTCCCTTGTCCCACAAACAAGGGGGTCTCATACACCAATTTGGTGTGGCTTGGCCGTGACCTTAAAAATAGATTATATATATATATATATATATATATATATATTAAAAATAATTAAAAGACAAAATTATTAATATCAAATTAAAATATATAAATTTTATCAATTCTTGTTAGCTCAATTGGTAAAGGTGTGGGTTTTGTTAGCTAGGCGACCCGATTTCAATACCCTTATGGTGTGTTTAGTTAGGAGGAGACACCAAAAAATCCAGCCATGTTAAGGGTTGATGCGGCCCTGACCGGGTGCGATCCCCAGGTGATTTTGACGGTTTAAATGCTCGTGGATTGTGGTTTCTTAGTCAACGGTTGAAATGCTAGCCCCTCAAGTGATGGAAATTTCTAACAAACACACACACACACACACGCACATATATATTAAAAATAATTAAAAAATAATCTTACTTAATAAATGATATCAATTATAATAATATTAGTTAATTTTAGGGTGGTTGAAGTGGGTGAGGTTCTCTTTGGCTTTAGAGGAACCTTAGAGATTACCTATTCCTGGAGTTTTGGTCGGACTACAAATATTCAAGCAAAAGTCTATGCCCTACTTCAAGGGCTCTCTTTAAATGGACATTGAAACATTCACAATCTCATTATCCCGGGGGACTCCAAAAACACCATAAGACATTTCAAACTGAGATCACTTCCTCGTGATACTCAATTGGGTTCCATATTCCATCGAATCCAATTGGCATTCCAGACCATCCCACAAGTGGATTTCCTTCATATATTCTGTCAAAGTAACACTCTAGTCGATCAATAGGCTAACCAAGCTACAAGAGGCAAAATGGGGGATTTATGTATTAATGGACATTATGTTTTTAAGCCCATTCCCTAATGACCCCCCTCCATTTAATAATCAATTTATGATTCCTCCACGAGGTTGCCTATAGTCTCGATGAATTCATGCATCTGCCATGAGTCTCATCACCTCACATTAAACTCCCTCATCCATACTTAATGCATATACCATTTTCACACTTGTTCTCGGCCCACTGTGAGATTTCCAAGTTATAAATTCTGGGGAAAACCCCTGAGTACTTCCCCTCATTTTGAAGATAGTACCCAAGGTAAACACTAGAATATTCATGGCACAATGCTGATTAACAACAAGCTTGAAAGCCATTACAACAATATACTCTTTATTAGCTCAACATGTCACTTGCGAGAATTGAACCCTAATGAGGAGAATAATATCATTCCTCCTAACCACTCGAACTAAACTCAATTGACCAAAAACCTATATTATTATTAAAAAATTTACCATAAACCATATCTCTCTTTAATTGTCATAAATTCATTGAAATATCCACCTATCCATGTAAAGACATATTGTTAATCAGATAATCATGAATAGCTAAAGGGTCTATAAGCATTTGCATAAGGATTTCCTTTTTATTTTCAAATCTTTGACTTGGTCGCATTGCAAATTCATAGTGTAATATTGAAACATTTAGGTTTTATAATTTGTTAAATTAACTAATTGACCCCGTGCATGGCCAATGAATGTAAATAATCATATTTAATGATGTGAAAATGGAAATATGCATAAGCTCTCCACCCTTTCTCAATTCACAAATTAGATGTCTCATACTCGTTAGGCTATTGTTAATCTTTATGTTTGAAGATTAAAAGGCCATTAGGCATGTGGTTCTGTAATTGGGTTTGGGTTAAACTCACCTAATTTGAGTTAATTTCAAAAGTGAGATAATCTATCTTGACACAACAATTTAAAAAAAATATTTGATAAAAAAATAAGATTTTGGAAATTAACAAAAAGAGGTTCAAAATTTCCTACCACTTAAATATTAAATAACATAATACATTGTGAATTCCAGTGATTTCTAGTGAGAATTACATTGCCTTGCTGCGAATCAACTTCATTCCCAATTCCCTTTCTAGAAAAAAAAAAAGGAAAAAAAAAGTACATGTGGTGTTTTGGAATTGTGAAAAAAATTGAGAAAAATGTAGTTTCTTTTGGTGTGTGGTGTGTGAATAAGTAAACATGTTGAATGCATGTTCTATAATGCATAAGCATTTCTTGAGTTAGCACTAGTTTGGTTTGTGAAATTTTAGGTACATATGTATTGTTAAAAATCTTATTGTCACTTTTGAGGTTATTTACTTGGTGTACTTGAATTGTAATTTTGATTTAATTATTTTTTTTCAAAAATAATTTAGTAAATGGATTTTATTATTAATTTAATTTACAATTATAATATAAAGGTGGGCTAGTTGAGTGTTTTGAGTTTCATGTAGGAGGTCTCCACCCTTTCTCAATTCACAAATTAGATGTCATACTGGTTATGTTATTGTCAATCTTTATGTTTGAAGATTAAAAGGCGATGAGGCATGTGGTTCTGTAATTGGGTTTGGGTTAAACTCACCTAATTTGAGTTAATTTCAAAAGCGAGATAATCCATCTTGACACAACAATTTAAAAAAAAATATTTGATAAAAAAATAAAATTTTGGAAATTAATAAAAGGAGGTTCAAAATTCCCGACCACCTAGATATTAAATAACATAATACATTGTGAATTCTAGTGATTTCTGGTGAGAATTACATTGCCTTGTTGAGAATCAACTTTATTCTCAATTCCCTCCTCGGGAAAAAAAATACATGTGGTGTTTTGGAATTGTGAACAAATTTGAGAAAAATGTAGTTTCTTTTGGTGTGTGAATAAGTAAACATGTTGAAGGCATGATCCACAATGCATAAGCATTTCTTGAGTTAGCACTAGTTTGGTTTGTGAAATTTTAGGCACGCATGTATTGTTAGGAATCTTATTGTGACTTTTGAGGTTATTTACTTGGTGTACTTGAATTGTAATTTTGTTTTAATTAGTTTTTTTCAAAAATAATTTGGTAAATGGATTTTATTATTAATTTAATTTACAATTATAATATAAAGGTGGGCTAGTTTGAGTGTTTTGAGTTTCGTGTAGGAGGTCTTGAGGTTGATTCCCCGCACTAAATGTTTATGTTGCATGTCTCACTTAATGTCCCTGCTGAATTAGGCACCAACGAGTTTTCACTAGGTATTGTCTATAGATGCGAGGAAGCGGATGTGAGTCAATCATATATGCATATGGGTCATCACCTTTATTATAAGTTCAATCCCTACCTTCTTATATCCTTATGGCCATTTCAAGGTGTTGGATGAAGACTATGGAAATAGAACCTAGTAATTGGTGTTTTTCTTAAGGATAACATGTTAGTGGGTGTGATTCAATCATCTATGCCTAAAGATAATCACTTCTTAGTTTTATAAATTCAATCCCTATCTCTATATATTCCCACGGTACTTATCTTAAGGTGTTAGGTAAAGACTATGAAAATGGAACCTAGTGGAACCTAATGAATGTTGTTTTCATTAAGGAGGGCGTGGATGGGTTTGGATATGCAATATACATATTGATCATCACCTTGTAATGTCATAAGTTCATCCTCTATAGGTGGGACCTCTAAGTGCCTCACTACTACTTCAAGACACATTGATTAACGCCTTTCGATGTCATAAGTTTATCCTCTACCTTTAGGTGGGGCCTCTATATGTCCCACTATTACTTCAAAACATGTTGATCATCACCTTTTTGATGTCATAAGTTTATCCTCTACCTTTAGATGGGACCTCTAAGTGCCCCACTACTACTTGAAGACAACCTCTAAATACCCCACTACTACTTCAAATCATGTTGATCAACACCTTTGATGTCATAAGTTCATCCTCAATTTTTAGGTGGGGCCTTTAAGTGCCCCACTACTACTTCAAGACATGTTGATTATCACCTTTTTGATATTATAAGTTTATCCTCTCTACTTTTAGATGCGGCCCACTACTACTTCAAAACAATGGGCAAATATTCTAGAAATAAATCATTAACCTATATCACAAAGCTTTTGACTATTAATTCTTACCATTGAAGAAAAGATGAGTAGATATGCATTCCAAATATTTACAACAAACTATAAACTTTTAAATACTTTACAAACACTCTAATATTACTAGTAAAACCAAAATCCATGGAAATAAAATCTCCGATTATTAATACTAATAATCCCAAACACTTTGGAAAACCAACAATAAGATTAAAACCTCTCACCATTAATTCCATAAAAAAATTTAATATTAAATTTAAATGAAAATAAAATATAAATCAATAATTCTTTTTACATGCATATTCTTTTAAATATAAATAAGATAAAAATGATAAAAATTACGTTAATATAACTTTTTGGGTCTCCTGAATTCGAATCCATGTAAATGCATCTTGTCCATTCAAAATGGGAGGATGTAAAATAGTTAAGGGGTTTACAAGGGCTTTCTTTTTAATTTTAAATTTTTTGACTTGGTGATATCGTACACATGTATTATAATATTATTTAATATTATTTGGGTTATATGTAATATTTAATAATAATTATGTTAAGAGGTGTTTTATAATTTAGTATGAGGGAGATGTTTTCGTATACATATATAATATTAAAAATAATTAAAAAAAAAATAAGTTAGTTCAATTACATTTTGAATGAATAATTACATATAAGTTGGTTTAAAGAGGAGAGATTCAAGAGATTTGTTAACATATACAGAGAAGCATAGAAAACCTAAGACATGTGGTAAAAAAAAAGCAAGTTGGTGACACCTTTTAAAAAATAAATACACCACTGATTGATATGTAAACTGCAATGGATATTCCACTGGAACAGTTTGTCACAACATATCTGATAAATAAAATTGAAATCTACACTTTGAAGGTTAAATTCCTTTATATTCCGTAATCTTTAGTTATTGATTTCCTGCTTATGCATGAAATAGATAAAATGCGGAAAATAGAGAACAATAAAATACATCACGCACCATCCACAAAATAACACAAATTTTTTCTCTGAGAAACCCTAAAGGGAGAAAAAATAGCTAGAATGTGACGCTTCTCTGCTCTCTTTTCTATGGTATGGACATAATTCAAGTACAAAGGAGAATGCACTCTATATGGAGTTATCTAAGACCTATGGCTTGTTAGGTTGCTACATAACATTAACCCCATCTGTTATGCTCTCTAATTTCCCACTCCTAGTTGTTCTGCTCTGCTATAAACAAAATACAATAGCATTAAAATGAAATCCCTTCTCCTCCTAGTGGACCAATGTTTAACATAGTCTGATAACTATCCAAGGTTAAGGTTTTGGCTTCCTCAAACCTCAATTGTGATAAGGTTTTGGACCTTCTAGAATCTTCTTGAAAGTCCTCACGTGGCTAGCCTCGTATACATGAGTAATGGGGGCTGATGTGACATCCTTTCAAACCATGGTGGTCAACATGATAGGTCAACTTGCATGAGGCTTAACTTTTTCATATGATCTTTGATTGACGTGATTTTTACACTATTGGAAAGGACTCAATGTGTAGGATAGCATCACAGGATCTATGTCGAGAAAGTTTTGAGCCCCCAAAATTTCATTTGATGCCTCAAAATGGCTCCGGAAGATTTCAAACCGAGAATTTCCAAACTAAAAACTGCCATTAAAATGACCCTGCAAGTTGATTCCTCCAATGTTTCCAATCTAAAAGCATTGATATAGATGAAAAATAATATAATGATCCAATCCAGGTCATACCTCTCCATTTAGGGAGGCTTTTGGTCCTCAAAATATTTATTGAATGAGGTGAGGAAATTTTTCCTCTACCTTCTCCCCGGAGCACCACTTTGTTTTTATTGAAAGTTGTCCTTTCAACCTAATATGCCAAAGGTCATGCTGCCCTTGTCTTGTAGTTCTGGACTGCTTATGCAAAACTGTGTCCTCTTCCAAATCTACATGAGCATTTGGTGATAAATCCTCTATGGAAGGTAGGACTTTCTCCTCCTCCTGATCCAACGTGGAGGGTTCATAGAGTTTGAGATTCTTCACATTCACTACTGAGTAAATATACATGTATGGGGGTAGACTGAGTCTGTAGGCATTATCTCCCACATTTTCCAATACCTCAAAAGGACCATACCGCGAAGCCTTGATATTCTTACCATGACCTTGTAGTCTTTCCTTATTCACCTGTAACCATACTCTATTTCTCACTCTAAATGTTCTCTCTGTTATATGTTGGTCATGTATAGCCTTGTACTTTTTCTGTCACTTCTTCAACATCTCTTGTACTTGCAAATGGATCATCCTAATATTATCAACAAATTTTTATGCTTTTAATGCATCTCTTGTGAGGCCCTCCCTCACTCCTTCTTGCTATCCATATATAACATCTAAGGGTGAAGGTGGAAAACATCCAAAACAAGTTTCAAAAGGTGACTTATCGGTAGAAGTGTGGACTTCTCCATTATAAGAGTGTTGTATATAGATCATATTTTCATCCCATGTCTTTAGATTCTTCTGATTGTAACCCCTCAAAAGTCTCACCAAAGTCCCGTTGACTACTTTCGTCTACCCATCTGTCTGTGGATGGAATATTGTAAACCTCTTGAACTTAGTGTTCAACTTCTCCCACAATGTAGTCCAAAAGGCACTGAGAAATATGGTGTCCCTATCTGAGATAATGCTCCTCGGTATCCTAAAGTGAACCTAGACCTATTCAAAGAACAAGTTTGTTGCTTCCTGTTCCTTGATGGTCTTTTTACAAGGCATGGAAATGTACATTTTTCTGAACCTTTCAACTACCACAAATAAATAGTCATGCCCCTTCCACGTTGTTGGAAAACCATCCTCAAAATCTATGGAAATGCTTTCCCATAGTCCAGTAGGTATCAATAAGGGATGGCATAGACCTTGCTTCCTATTATTGGGCTTGATGGTAAAACAAAGTATACATCCTCTAATATATCGTGTTACATATTCTTTCATTCTAGGCCAGTGCACATGCTCATGTGAGTTGGAAATTGTCTTCCCAACACCAAATTTTTCTATAAACTTGGAGGCATGAGCCTTTCTGAAAAAGATGCAATCGTTCACCTTTAGGAACACAAATATTGTCAATCTTGTAGAGTAGACCATTCTAGAAATGATACTCAACCTTGTTGTCACCTTCTTTTATATGAATTTGTCCCTGTAGCTACTGAAACACCTCCTTGAAGTCCTCATATTCTATGTATGCCTCTCTGTATGCATCATGGGTAAAAGGCTCCATGTGCATCATAGTTACAAAAACTGTAATATTGGATGTGGGTGGCCATGAAAGCATGCATGCCAAATTGTTTGTTCTACCCTTCTTACACTTTATGAACAAATGAAACAATTGTAAAAACCCCGTCCATTTGTAGTGCCTGTTTTGCTGTAACTTACTCTAGGCGTACAAATACTAAAGTGACTGGTGATTTGTTTGGATGATGGTCTCCTTTCCCATCAGATAGTTTTTCCACTTTTTGAAATCATGTACCAAGGCATAGAGATCCTTGTCCTAGGTAGGGTAGTTGAGGACCGCCACATGAAATACTTTCGAACGATAGTAGAAAATCCTTCCTTCATGCATGAGGACTGCTCCCATGGCATGTCCACTTGCATTTGCCTCCACTTCGAAGGGATTCTGCAAGTTTTGTAGCATGAGCGCTGGTGGTTGACCAATCTTTATTTTCATCTCATCAAAGGAATTATGCTAATTCTTCCCCCACTGGAAACTCTTACTGCTCATTGTTATTGGGTGGAGTGGTGCAACTACTGCTGAAAATGAAGCTATGAACTTTCACAAGTACTGTGCTACCCAAACAAAGTTCCTAACTTCTGTGCAATTTGTTCGAACTTTCCATTTCATTATGGAATCCATCTTGGTGGGATCTATCTTGATCTCACATCCATCGATTACATACCCTAGATACACCAAACACTGCTGAACAAACTCACATTTCTTGATATTTGCCAGTAGCTGGTGCTTCTTTAGGGTCTTTAACACCTACATAAGATGTGATATGTTCTCCTCCCAGGTAGCACTATAAATCAATATATAATCCAAATATAAAATAATAAACCAATCAAGATAAGGGAACAAAACATCATTGATTATTCTCATAAATGTAGCAGGTGCATTTCATAAACCGAATGGAATAACCAACCACTTATACAAACATTTCCTTGTATTGGAGGTAGTATTCCAAGTATATTCTTCTTTGACTCATACTGGGTAATATCCTGATTTAAAATCTAGTTTAGTGAAGCACTTGGCATGTTGCAGCTGGTCCAATAGGTCATCGATCTTGGGAAGAGGGTACCGATTCTTCAGTTTAATATTGTTCAATGCCATGTAATCGATTCACAATCTGTAAGTCCCATCCTTACTGGGCACAATTATGATGGGTGACCCAGAAGGTGAGGTACTTGGTCGAATCACACCCTCTAACAATTTCTACAACTACTTCTTTACTTTGTTTTCTTCCAGAACAGATTGTCTATACAACCCAATATTCGATAAGGGGGAGTATGGAAATAATTGGATTTTGTGCTTCACTTCCCTCTTATGTGGTAGCCCTTTAGTCTCCTGGAACATTCCCTTATATGCCTTTAGAAACTCCTCCAATTCATTTTTCTGCTCCTTAGTACATCCTTCTAGGGATTTCTTTACTTTTAACAACTCTTCACCACATTGATTTTCCCTTTGGAAAACTAAAATATATTTCTTGCTAGAACTGATTAATTTCTTAGCTTGATTGGTACTTACTAGTAAATAAATTGATTTTCCTTTGTGCGTGTTGATGATGAAGAATTACCCATCCTTGATGAGGTGGTATTGGTTGGATCTCCACATGAATATAGCACCCCTCATATACATGTAGGGGATTCCAAACACTACTCCACATACATCCAACAATACTACATCCAATTCTACTTCATTTATAAAATCAACACTTACAACAATTTTAATCTTCCACTGCTTTATTACCTTGATCTATGCATCCTTGTTTACCCAACCCAATGTATAGGGGCTAGGATGATCATGAACCTCCAATCCAAGCTTGTTGACCAGGTCCACTGCTATGAGATTATTCTGTGAACCAGAGTCGAACATATCATCTATTTTGGTCTTCTTGACCTGAATATTGATGTGGAAGAGCTTGTTCATCTCCTTCTCTTCCAGGTGATGAATGCTACTTAGATTCACCTCCTTATGCATAGATGTGTAGACAATATTTTCATCCACATTAGAGCTACTTTCAACCCAATTTCTCGAATCTGTGACTAGAAGGTTCTTTTTCTTTCCACCCTTCTTGTGGTTCTTTGGATTCAACTATGGATGTAGTTTGCAACACTTTTCCTCAATGTGGCCATGAATGTTAAAATGATTGCAATGGTTGCTAGGATCTTTGCATCGATGTGTGGTGGATGCTATCTTCTTATAGTTTCCCCCTTTCCACTTCATCTTCCCCTCCTTGGAAATTCTGTAATGCTCTTTTTTATTAGAACCACTTGGCTACCCCTTATCTTGGCCTATGTTTTCCAGGTGATTTGAATGTACACATGCCTCATACGATGTCCTTAGTTTGAAGAGAATCACTCACTTTCATAGATGATTGTGTAAACCCCCCAGATACTTGATGAATATATTTGGGTTCTTGGGAGAGATACCCAACATGATGACCATCTTTCTGAACTCAGTGGTGTACTCTTGTACACTTTGCCCGAAGTAGTGCCACCTAGTCCATTGGTCCAATGATTCAATTTTAATTCATCCATCTCACCTTGGTATGGCTTTATGTACAATTTCACTTCCATCTTGAATAGGGACCGTGAAGATTTAACGACACTCGAACTCAACTTCTCTTTAACATGTTTTTTCTGTGACTCCCTTTTTGGGTCTTCCTAATCTCCCAATTTCCCCTCTGATCTGATCTCTGAGTTAGAGCTTCCATCATCTCCAAACGGTTTGAGATTACTTTCTAAAGCCACCATTAGGAGGTTCATATTGCGATTGATGTCGGTGACTTGCGCTTCCAACCTCACAAATCTCTCTTTTTCCAGATCTTGAGGGTTGTTGTGAATAGAATTGTCGGCCATGTCTAGGATTATGCAACTTTTCTCTTAAACCGATTCTTGGATCCCTTGAAACTTACCACAAATACCTAAATAAATTTTCTCTAATACCAATATGATCTATAAACTACTGTGGATATTCCATTGGAATAGTTCGCCATAACATATCTGATAAATAAAACTGAAATCTACACTATGAAGGCTAAATTCCTTTAGATTGCAGAATCTTTAGTTACCAATTTCTTACTTATTCATGAAATAGATAGAATGCAGAAAATAGAGAACAATAAAATACATCAGACACCATCCAAAAAATAACACACATAATTTCTTCGGGAAACCCTTACGGGAGAAAACCCATCTAGAAGGTGAGGCTACTACAATATTTTATCTAGTATGGAATTAATGCAAGTACAAAGGAAAATGCACTCTCTATGGAGTTGCCTGAGACCTATGGAATGTTATCCTGCTACAGAACATTAAACCCCTATGTTATGCTCTCTAATTCCCCACTCCCAGTTGTTCTTCTTTTCTATTGAACACAATACAATAGCATTAGAATAGAACCCCTTCTCCTCCTAGTGACACAATATTTAATATAGCCCAATAACCATCTAGGGTTAGTGTTTTTACTTCCTCAACCCTCAATTGTGATAAGATTATGGACCTTTTAGAATCTTCTTGAAATTACTCATGTGGCTAGCTCCATATGCTTCAGTAACGGGGGATGACGTGTCATCCTCTCATACCATGGTGGTCAACACAATAGATCAACTTGCGGGAGGCATAACTTTTGCATACAAGCTTTGATTGACGTGATTTTTGCATCGTTGGAAATATATCGATGTGAATAATAGCGTTATGGGGTCCAAGATATATTGGGAAAGTTTTGACCCCTAAAAATACTATTTGAGTCCCTAAAAATGCTCTGGAAGGTTTAAACCCCCAATTTTCCCAACCGAAACCTGCCATTAAAATGACCCTGCAAGCTAATTCCTTTAATTTTTTCCACTCTAAAAGAATCGAGATAGTTGAAAAATAATATAATGATCCAATCTTAATCTCTAAGTTTGCTTGTGGGATAAAAATACAATATTAAACATTGTATTTTGACGGTTGCGAGAAAGCAATCTAGAAATGAAACGCATTTACAAAGATAGGATCAACCAAAACCACTCAAATGATAGGTACTTTTGTATTTTTTTTTACTTTTCTAAAGCAAAATAAATAAGCTTTTATGGCTTTCTCATACTACATGATTAAAAATAAAATATTAATATTTTATAAAATAATTTTGATAAATATCTTATTTATTTCTAAGAATTATCTTAATTAATTTAACTATTTTATCCAAAATCATAAATTAAAATAAATTATAAAACACACCTTATGCATTTTCTCTCTATTAAAAAAATTCTCCCATGTTTAAAAAAACATCCTATGTTAAAAGAATTTCTTAATTTGTATGTAAAAATTATTTTATATATTAATATTTAAATAATTTACATCTTAATAATAAATTATACAACTAAATAATATTTAACTATTTCTCTAGATCCAATTTAACCCTAGATTTATCAAGCACAAAGAGGGATCACATTTCTTGAGGTGTAAACATTTCCTCAAGTTTTGCACTCTAAAATAGGTTTGCACTTCGAGAGATTTGATCCTTCTTAACACTTGATAAATTTGAGGTTAAGATAATTCTAAATTGATAATACAATTCTCATATTTTGATTGTGAAATAAAACAAGTATTAAAGTTTACTTTCAATTGCATAAAATATAGACATAGAATTATTCTTATAATCATACACATTAGTTTGTAATTGATATAAATTAGTATGATACAAAAGTTGTTAATTACTTTTAGCATATAAAAATATAATAGTATAAATAAAAATAATAATTTATAATATTTTAAAATGAAGATTGTTGATATAATTTTGATGTTATTGACAATGATGATGATGGTTTTTAATATTTACTAAAATTAACACTGGATTATTGAACTTTTAAACAAAAAGTATGGATTACTTGGTTTGATTTAAAATTTTATTTATGTGTTCGGAAATATTTTAGAGAACTATACTTAAATCGGTATTGTAACAAATATTTTGAAATTGAGATTTAATATATGTGTATGAAAAACATTTTAAGAGAAAACACTTTCAACCCATGACGTTTAAGAAATTGTCCAACGTCCCTTTTCACTATGGAGCTCCTGATAGTTTTTTCTTATTTTAGTAAAATTGATTTTCTTCTTAATACTAGTTAAAACAAAGAAATTATACTTTTGATCTTCTAGATTAGGGTTGATCACCTCCTTGTAGTATCTTAATTTTCTCTTATCTACTAATTCTTTATGGCACAACAATTTCTCTTTAAACTTAGATGTTATTTTTAATATTATTGTTATTTTACAGATTGATCTCTTCGTTGATACTCCAACATCTTTATACCAAACTTGCTTGAGTTGCAAGTGGTTTTGATTGGAGTTTGAAGCAACCTTAATAAGCCTCTTGTCTTCTATATTGTTTATCTTGTTTTTGTACATTAAGTACCTAGTCACATCCATGCTCTCAATAAAAGAAAGATTCGCTTTTATGAAAATGATAACATAAAATGTATTACCTTTAATTTTAAGATTATAAATTATAATACACTTCTAAATTTGTTTTATCTTTTTTTTTTTTTAATGATTCTTTAAAATATGTATCCCCAAACTTTATATTTATAAAAAAAAAATATAATACGAACAACAAAAATCTTAAAAAAAAAACCTTATTTCAAAATTAAAAATCAACTATTTAAAATACAATGAAGAATGTCATCGTGGGTCCAAAGTTGGTGTTGGAATTAAATATTGAGAGAAGAAACACATAAAAATATGACTGTCCATCCCAGGTCAATTGAAGGTATTTAGACAAAATATGTCACTATTTCATCAATCTTTTGTAATTAAATCATTGCGCCCATTAAATACAAGAAAAAAATGTCACTATTTTGGCCACGTCACCATCAAACGAGGAAATCGTGATAAAACCACTATACCTATTAAATCCAAAAAAAACAGATTCAAAACAAAATAGACGTCACATGTGTAATTCTATAGATTAATTCTCTAGTTTTCAAAAATCAAAAGGAATATGTAGGTAGAGGAAAAACAAGATTTGACTAAACATCAAAGAGAGAAACTAAGAGGAAAAGGATGTGTGGAGACTTTGAGACATTGCAAAACGCACTAAAGGTTCTTTCACTTAAATCCCCTCCCACGTTCTCAATCTTTAATATTGCTTTGAAAAGGTAAGGAAAAGAGGGTGGTCTCAAGGCACTTTAACATTGCTTTGAAAAGGTAAGGAAAAGAGGGTGGTCTCAGGGAACTTTAATTAAGAAAGGCTTGACATTTGTAAGCAGTGTTAAAATTGGATATTTATTTTTGATATTAAACAAATTAAAAATCAATGTTCCATTATTATTATTATCATCTTTCTATTTAAATTCTTATATATTAATAATTTCATAATTTTAAATTAAAAAATTAAAAATCAATGTTTCATTATTTTTATCATCTTTCGATTTAAATTTTTATATATTAATAATTTCATAATTTTAAATTAAAAAAAATTATGAATATAAAAGACTATTAAATGGTGGTCTTGGTATGGGAGATAGTTCTTGGAAGCGATGGAAATTAGATCGAGGGTTTATTTTGAAACTTTAGATCGGGTTGAGGTGGGGGGTGAGCTAGTTGACTATGGTGTCGATCCACTATCCTACTCAAAATTGGAGCCCACTCTTTCGAAAAGTCTGTTTCATGGGATGAATCATGGCGATAGGGCCCCATCTCCTAGCACTTGTCAACTTTCGACAGACAAGGGGTCATGTATGCAGTCTATCCTGACTTTAGAGTTAACATCACAAGGGATTTCAAAGGCCGTGCTTTCGAGACATCTGGCAGTTTTGGCGATAAGCACCATACCTGGCAAGGACTTCAGCTCGCAAGACTCCCCTCAAGACCTCACATTCGGTAAAGTGTTAGGATACACTTGACTTGGTGAAATAGTCAGAGTTGTTAGGTCAACAGTGGTGGTTTTAGGAACATGGTATTGGTGACCCGTGGTATTGAGCCTGCGGATTACATGTAATCAAAGCCTATAAAAGGATGGTGATACTTCAATGTAATTTGTCAAAAGTTTAAGCGGTGAAAGACTCACTTAGCAGGGGCTAGGAGATTGGCTGGCTTGGTTGGGTTTGGCCAAAGGAAATAATAGATCCATTGTTGGTTGGTTTTTCCCATAAGGGTTTTCCAAGATAAATATTGTGTGATTTATGTATGTTGTTTCTATGTTATTGATATTTTTATCTCTCTGTGATTTATTTCCTAACAACTAGTATCGGAGAAAGGTTAGTTGTTGCATAAGACTATCATGAAGTTCAAGTCGTGGTTTAGCTCTAAGGAGAGTGGTTTGATGCAGGAACCATGAAGAGAACCGTTTCCATTGGGATGAATGAATGTGGAAGACATTGATGATGCTAGAAGTTTGTTGGGAGTGAAGATCAATCACACAAACTAAGGAGAGTGAGAGTTCTCTTGTGGATATGTATGCCAAGTTCTGTAGTTTGAAGGATGCATGCAAAGTGTTTGATATAATGTGTAAATGAAATGTTGCACGATTCACATAATGGGTTGTCGGAGGAGGCCGCGAGGCTTTATCGACAAATGCAAGAAGCAAATGGAGGTCAAAGTAATGGCAAGGTGAGAGTATAACGACATAAGTGCTAGGATGCGATTGCAATGCAAGAGGATGGAGACATAAGTGCCGAGATAGCTACAATGATTTTTTTTTGATGGAGTTGAATGTAAATGTGCATACGACTGTAAGCCCTGGTTAGGGATGCGTACCCTGGGTTTGACGTTTCACTGGTAAAGTCTAGACATAGACCTAGGTGATAGGGGGGAGCATGTAGGATTCCCGGATACCCTAACTTTGATGGATATTTGGTTGGATTTGGTCATGGGAAACCCCAAGTCATGTTTAAAGGGGGGAATGTTAAGGTAAACTTAACTCGGTGAAAGAGTCAAAGTTGTTAGGTCAACAATTGTGGTTTCAGACACATGGTAGAATATTTTGGCCCATCTTAGTTGATTGAAGATGTCATTAATCCTGGGTAATGGATACTTGTTCTTGATGGTCATCTTATTCAACTACCTATAATCAATACATAATCTGAGGATACTATCCTTCTTCTTGAGAAATAGTGTCAGTGCTCCCCACGAGGTCTGATATATCCCTAGTATAACATTTATTTCAATTGCAATTTCAGCTCCACCAACTCCGGTGTGCTCATCCTATAAGGTACTTTATACATAGGCATTACTCCTAGCATGAGCTCTATAGAAAAGTCAATATCTCTTTTGGGAGGCAGTCCTAGTATTTCCTCCAGAAATACATCTTTCTACTCGTATAGCATTGAATGATCTTCAATTTTCATCTTTCCATTTTCTACTGAATCTAGCACATGCATAGCATACAATGAACATCCATTTCTACAATATTTCTTGATTTGGAACGTTGATATTTGTCTTATTGATACAGGTTTTGGATTCCCTATAGAAATATCTTGTTTCCTTTATCGTGTTCACATTCTAGGGTCTTGTTAAAATAACCTAATTTAACTTTATGGGATGCCAACCAGTTCATACCAATTAGTAGGTCATATGACCCTAGGGGTAGTATATTCAAGGCTACTTGTGTGTGTAGTCCATCCATTTCAAATTGGCATGCTTTTATTACTTAAATCATGTTTATCATGGTTCCTATAGCTAGTTGGACTAACCATGACTTTGGATTCCTTCTTTTCTATAAAACACATGCCTCAACACCTTTTGGTGCAATATAATTGAGGTTATAAATAGGGTCAATAAAAATTGAAATAGATCATTTGGAAATCATATCTTCGAGCTCCACTACTAAAGCTTGGTGGTTTCGATTCTCAACCACTACATAGATATGTGGTATACTTCTAGCTACATCATTGATAGTGGTAGCCTCTTGGACATTATAGATCCTTCTATGATCATTCTACATGTGTGGACATTCCCTCAATAAGTGTTCTTCTCCACAACCCAAAGATTTTATTGGTCCTTTCTTCTTCTCTTTTATCTTTTGTTTTGTGGGTTTTGCTGGCCTATTCCAACTTTGAGAAGGATGATTTTGCCGATGCATGCTTTTTGTGGGGTAACTAGACTTGGTACCCTTCCTCGGATTCTTATATAGAAGGGAATTAAACCCCTTATTCTTAAATTCAGTGTTATCCTTCTTTTTCCAAACCTTGAGAGGATCCTACCCATACTTTGATTGATCATAGAAATACTTGGATTTTCAAATGGTATCATCAAGTGTCTTTGTTTCCTTAAATTCAATTCTGTTATGAAAGGACCATGAAAATCCACTAAAAAAGCGTTATATTCTTACCTTCTCATATTTAATGTATGGGACATACCTCAATAGTTCTAGAAACCTCTTGACATATCCATCCATGGTGAGCTACCCCAACTTGATTTCATGGAATTCCCTGACCTTTCTATCATAGTATTTTTTTGACAAGTATTTCTTCCTAAAATACTTCTCAAATTGCTTCAAGGTCAACTTATTTTCATTAATCCTTTTTAAATTCTTGAGGTCTCCCCACCAAATGGAAGCCCCTCCATTTAAGTTAAATATGACCACCATTTCCTTCATTTTCTCGAAGTAATTGTGTACTTGGAAATACTTCTTCAATCCTAGTAGCCATGCCTCTTCTTCCTCACCGTTCTTGGCTTCTCCATCAAACGTGGGTGGTTTTTCCTTCTTGAATTACTCAAAGAGGGAACTATTGGAATATATCTTCCTCCTTTTCTTATGGGTACTTGATCTAGTACCATTACTAGACAGTCCTTCAAAAGTGGTGTTCTTCTTACTAGAGAAATCTACTGAAGAGTCTTCACTAGATATGCTCCTATAGGCACCCTTATGCCTTTTCCTAGAGGAAATTTTCCCTGCATTGTTGTGTGATAGCCCATGCTTTTGAATAATTGATGAGATTTGCAACCTCTCAAACTGATGTCTTCCTGCATTGTTGGAAGCTAGCCCTTACTGCCAATTCTTTTGTATTTCAGATAGAATTTGCAGCACAACTACATTTAATTTTTTCTTCTTCTCTTGCGCTCACATGAAATTTTCATTATCATATTTGTAGCTCTAAAGTTCATCCTTTAGACTCCTCACCATATCTTCCAAATTTAGAGGGGTTTCTATAGCCCTCTTTCATATAATTCGTCATCTATGATACATGATGTCTTTTCCATGCCAAGTTGTACCATTATGTTATTGTTTTCTTCTTTTCACTATGTCTTCTAAGTGCTGAAATAATAAGCTAATGTTAGTTAATCATAAAATCAAAAGACATACAATTGTTTTTCCTTGACAAGGTCTCATCGACCTATAACAACCCCCAAAGTTAAGAATCTGCTCCTACTTCTATCCACACTCAGATTTATTTTCAATGTACATCAACATATTCAAATTCCTATAAGAATCATTCTAATTCAAATAAAGGAAAAATGCATCAACTTTCTTCTACAAAGAAAATTATGACAATGGAAAAAGGAATGAATGCTACAATCTTTCTTTTAACAACATGTGTAGTTAGTGTGTGTTATTCTAGTGCATCAGAGTTCAATAGTCTCGTAGTGGTATTGGTATACGAGTATTTTGGCTACTCTCTATCCCATTTAGGCCTAGTGTTTGAACTCTTCTATGACATCACTCTGTAACACACCCGACCTCCCAAAACATCATTAGGGAGGCAGGGTGTAAAATTTCCATTTCTTTCCTCCAAATAACATTTCTTATGAGTAACTCCAAATCTAGTTTTAAGCTCAAAATCCAAATCTAATCCTCCATATCTTTCCAATGACTATAAATATGCTAAAATTCGAGTTCAGGTTAGGAAGATATGGCCCCTTATATTTCCTAGGTCTTTTTCCTTGCCAAAACGACCTTGTATCCATGTGGTGTCCACATGCATATTTGGCACCCAATCATCTGATGTGGCGTTGTAGGTGTGCATTTTTGTTTCAAGACATGTGGCCCCCAATGTGGCATGCCTCGGTGCAAATACCAAAGGAAAACCCAACAGAACCTCGACGTAAAACCAAGCAATCTGGAAATCTAGATTTCCTTAAAAATTCTCATAAGAATATTTTGGATTTCGGATGATCTAGATATCTAGGTGACGTACCTCTTGATATCACATTAAAAAGTTGAAGAGAAACCCTTCAACATCCATTTTTTTTTTGATTTGGAATAATTTAGAAGTTCCTTTTAAAGAGAAATTTGTCTCTAGATATCCAACTGAAATGACATCAACGCCTACACCAACGTGGCATGCCACCTGACATGAAACTACTTGAAACAACATGACACATGGCTGAAGTGGCTTGCTGACAGGGAACTGAAATGTGGTTGTTGACTTCATGGAACTTCCTTGCCCTAAATGAAACCATGAGTGGGAACTATGTCATATATGGGAATCCAGAATCCGATAAAATTGCCATGCTACATTATTTGAAAATTAGGATTTCTAGATTTCTGGATATGATGTCACCTAAGCCATATTGTGAAACCTTTGTAGGAAACATGGATAAACAATGGTGCAACACATGGACCTTGACACATGGACTCCAAATTCCAATGGGGAAGTCTTCAACATGGAAATGTGCCCTAGAACCTTGACCCATTTGGATATTTGGGATCCAATATTTCTTGTTGTGCCATTAATTTAAAAAGATAGATTTGGATCCAAAACTTTAATGGTTTTTGGATCCTTGCATGCTTGATGGAAATCATATAATGGGATCTTTCTGATTCAAAGACTAGGATTAAAATTGAGCTCAAATGTGCAGGGCTCTTTTGACCCACACCAATATCACGCCAATACCTGTCACTCTCTCGTGGTGTTCCATTTTCCACCTGGAAGACATGTCTTCCTTGATGTGATCCACACGTTCTCAACTCCTTCACTCCACAAACTTGTAAAGGGGAGAAACCAGGATATGGAACCCTAGAGATTGGATCCAGACAAAATCAATAAGGAACTTAATCCAAAAGTCAGATGTGGATGTTGACGTTATGGTACCCTGGTCCCTTCCTAAGATGGAACCTCACGATAGAAACTTTTCCCTTCCAGAAATCCGAGATCCGGGAAATTATTATGCAACATTTATTTGAAAAGATATATATTTTGGGCTTCCAGATGATGATGTCATCACACTTGTTGATAGGGAAACATCGATCTACAAAACTTGTCGACAAAACCTTGACTATCCGAATATCTGGGATATGGGATTTTTGAAAGAGGAAATTAAAAGAAAATATGATTTTTTGGATATCCTTGCTACAATGGACTTTTAATAGCATCCTCCCTTGGCTCGACTAAAAATTGATCTGCTTCCTGCACAAAGACAAACGGAACACCCTTCCTCTTTGACCTCACTTAGTCACAACATCGATTTCACATGGATTCACAGGTTCTAGGTTAGAGAACATTCAAGTGTATGAGGTAAGGAAACTTCCAAGGGAAACAATCCTGTAATTCATACTAATTCAGGCTTACCAACCTAACGCTCTTACAATTCAAGAAATACCAATAGAGGGGATTGCATATTCAATTAAATATTAAATAGTTGTATCCAATCACATAATTCCAAGATAAATTAAGAAGTATGGAATGTTATGGCATGCAGATAACATAAATCATGCAGTCATTTCCTTTCTCACAGATTCTTGTTCCTTAACCATACAATATCATTATTTGCACATGTAAATATAATTGTAGAGCATAAAGAGAGAACAGTGAGAGACTTATCTGTCATAAAATTTTAACTAGCTAACTGACTAAGGGGAAAGGCTCTTCCACCCAACCATAGGCTCCACTACACTTTTATTCATATACAACACACCACCCATGTGCTTGGATGATACCACCAGGGAAACTCAAATTCCTCTCAGGGAAATTTAGAAATGTGAAGGCCACTCTCCTACGGAGGAAACCACACATCATAAATCCCTTTACCCACCAAGCTCAGGGTCTCCATGCATTCCTTCATATTCCTTCCTAGTTGGATTTAATTACACAAGGGAGGCCCTTCACTACCTCTGCATTCCCTTGATACCTTCGCCTCTTAGTGCCACTTCCTTTCCCTACAAGCATCAAATTTGAAACCATCTATTCTTAGGTTGAGTTATTACGTATTTTATACCCGAATCTCTCTATTCCAAAAACTAAAACTTCCCTGAATCTATTCACTGGTAAAAAGATGTCCCTACTCCCACTTGTCCTTTGTCTATTCTTCCCCTCGACCCCTAGAAGGTTCTTGATTTTCCCTTTTTTCTTATGTCATAATAAATCAAGGATCAACCTAAAAATTAGGTGGGTACTTGGCTATACCTCTAGATGACAGTGTTAAACTATCACAACCATCTCTTATACCTTCATTAAGGTGGGAAATTAACTACTCAATTACCAAGCCTCCTTTCATTAATTGATTTTTGGGAAATGAGAAGAGAGGAAATATCTTCGAATGAGTTGAGGCAATATGGTTCTTGGGTGAAGGTTAATTGATTTGGAAGGAAAGGTAATCCACCAACCCACTCACCGGTTTCCACTCATGGTATCATGGCCAGTGCTAGTGCTCCACCCTTCAATTAGTTGTTTGGCCTTTCTATATTAACCAAACACATATTTACATTGATTTTAAAATTTAAATATTCTTTCCACGACTCAAGGAAAAATTAAGTCATAATCATAATTACAAAGTGGGGAAAAGAGGGGTGTTACCATCACTATTTTGGATGTGGAGAAAACAAAATAGACATCAAATTGGGAAATTGTGAAGATTAATTCACTAGTTTTCAAAAATCAAAAGGAATATATAATGAATAATGACCCATAAAGATTAAAGAGGAAAAATAAGGTTTAATTGGAAAAAAAAAATATCTCACAATGAAGAGATATAGTTATGTGTAATCTTAAAGGAGAATTGTGATCACTTCATAAGAAGAGATTCAAAATTCATTATTGATTGTAAAATAATTCAAAACTTAATGGAATTCCAATAAATTCAAACACTAATATACAAGGTTAATTTTTGAAAAGGGAGTGAGTTAAGAAGTGAGAAAAATTATCTTTTTTGCTGAGTCTTGTTTTTTTTAAATGGTAAGGCAAAGATTTCCCTTGATGGACACTCTTTTTGTTTTTGAAATTTTAGCTATCTAAGTCATTAAAATAGGTCAAAATCTGTTGGGTTGTTATATTCTTTGTAGTGAAAGTTGAAGGTCATGGTGGATCGACTGGGCAAAGTTGAAGTAGACTTAATTGACAACAAGTCAAATAGGTCAACCAACAAGAGTTTGACAGGTGTTCGTATGGTACACGACTGAATACTGAATGAAGGTCGACTGATAGTTGACTGGTAATCTGACTGGAAGTCTACTGTAGCAGAACCCTGAGATTCAAGGGATTTATAGCCAATGATATGCATGGATTTGTAATTCTTTTTAGGCACATTTATTTGGGGTTTTTCCTACTATAAAGCATATAAATAAGGCATGTTGTAATCATATTAAGATGATGTTGTAATTATCTTCATGCTAATATTTAACATTATGTTGTTGGTCATGCAGATGTAATTCAAATTGGCTACAAATATGTTATTGTGAAAATAAAGAAGGTATGATATCGATTGTGTCTTAGGTGTGGACCAAGGTTAGGCATGTAACCTTTTATTATGAATGAATAAGACAACAAGAGAGCAACATGCTCAGAGAATGTTGGTTTTCCCATTTGTGTTTCCATGGTAAAATCTCTGTATATTGTGTGTTTTCTTTGTCATTTTTTTTTAGCTTAAATATGTCTTCCTTTGTTCTATTAGGTTTAGCGTGGAAGTATAATTTCCTAACATGTGGAATTGGAGTTTGGTTTAACAACTTCATGAGATAAACCTTAGTTCCAGTAAGAGTCATAAATCAAAGATATTTAAAGTTGTACTTAAAAGAATGGAAAGTATTTTGAGAATAGAGATTGAAAAATTCAATGCCCATAATTTTGAGCGTTGGAAGCTTAAAATTGAATATCTCCTTGTCGATCGAGAAAAATGAGAAAACATTTGTCCAGGTACTATTTCGACAGGTATGTTCAGGGAAGAATGGGTGAAACTTGAGAGAAGGGAAAGGAGTATGATTCAACTGTGTCTTGCAGATTCGGTGCTGCTGAGTGTCTCAGGTGAAAATTAGGCCAAGAAACTGTGGGAAAAGTTGGAAATCTTGTACCAGTCGAAATATTTGGAAAATAAGTTGTTCCTTAGAAATAAAATGTATCTTCTGAGGATGAGTGAGGCAAGTTCGGTAATTGAGCATTTAAATGTATTTAATACCATTATAATCCAGTTATCTTCTGTGGATATTAAAAGCAATGAGGAGGAGAAATGTATTATCCTATTATGTTCTTTTCCATACTCATGGGATAACTTAGTCATGGCTATAGGGAGTAATTCAACCACATTATCACTATAAGACATGGTTTCATCTCTACTGTCAGAATAAATGAGAATGAAGAACATGGAAGGATCGACCAAAGATGCTTTAATGGTAAGAGGTCAAATGATTCACAGAGATAAAGGAAAATTCTCCAGTAGAAATTCTAAGTCAAAGGGTAGATCTAAATCACATGTTCAGTCAACAAGAATATGTTGGAAATGCAGTAAATATGGGAATTATAAAAGGGAATGAAAGTAGAAGGTAATGGAAGTCAGTATAGGATCAGATGAGAAGTAATTGACTGAAATAAAAACTACTCCAGACAAAGGAGGCGATGTGTATCTAGTGTCAACTAGTACACAGTCAGATCAAGATGTTTGTTTGGTTGACTTAGGATAATCCTATCATATGAAACCACATAAAGAATGGTTGTATAAATAAAAATGATATGGAGGATATGTGTTCTTAGGGGATGAATCAACGACGAAAATTGTTGGACGAGGAAGAGTCCGAATGATACTATAAGATGGGAGGAGTAGAACCCTTCCATGTGTGCTACATATTTTGGGTTTGGAAATAAAACTGGTATATGTCAACAAGATGAGTGATGTAGGAGTTCAAACTCTATTTCATAAGGATACGTGGAAAATGGTCAGAGGTGTGATGGTCTTACTGAAAGGAGTTTGTATTAGAACCCTATACAAGTAATTAGGGAATGTCGACTCGACTGGATGCAACAACATTATTTTTGTTCAGGAAATGTCGGAAGAACCACAATGCTTTTGAGAGCTTGTCGACGTTTCGGATCCATAACAAGATCCATCTTCAGGACAAAAAAGCCTGAGGAAAAATAAGAGAGGAACCCCTATTAAATAATGATGAGGCGGGTGGAAAACTTTAAGGTCGACAGAGTGAAACCCTAGATTTGAGGAGATTTTTTCAAAAACGTATTTGATAGTGGTTTAGTTAATTAATGGGTTAAGTGGTTTAATTTGATAACCCGATGGTGTTAATTCTAGGTTAAAACTAGGGTTAATTTGATGAGGTAATATTAATATTATTAGTGGTTTAATTTGATAACCATAGGTGTTATTATTAATGTTAATTTTATGTTAGTTATAGGTTAAATTTAGGGTTGATTTAATGAG
>ML806577.1:121927-134214 GCA_009831015.1 Picea engelmannii | reverse complement strand
GCCTCTTCTTTCCTGTGGATAACCTACCAGCACCATCCCCCTCTTTTGTTTGCTTGCTGCTGTAGGGTCCGTGGGGTGACTGTGACTTCTTTGGAGGACATTTTGGTGCAGCCTCCCTTTAAGTCTGCTGCAGGGTCTGTAAGGCTACGACCTCCCTTTGCTGGTGATGTCCTTGTGGCCGCAGCCTCCTTTGAGTCTATTGCAGAGTATAAAAGGCTGCGGGTTCCTTTGTTGATGAAGTCCTTATAGCAGCGACCTGTCTTTCCTTCTTTGCTGGGCTGGTTGAGTGTATGGTGCGGCCCCTTCCTGTTGTTTGTCATGGCTGTAAGGTGCAGCCCCTTATCTGCTGTTGCAGTGTGTTTAAGCTTTAAGGGAGCAACCCCTATTCTGCTCTATTTGTGTAAGGTTCCTAGGGTGTGGCCCTCCTTGCTGTCTTGTGTGCATAGGGTGTTATCCTTTACAATGCAGTGTGGGATAAGATTGGGGCTGCAACCTTTTGTTTGCTATCTGGAGTGCTATGACAGTGGCCTTTAATCTCTGCTATGTGATTTGTAAGTCATCCACCTTGCTGTGTTGAAACCCTAGATTATTGCCTTCTATACTGTCTTCTTGTGTAAGGGTTTTGATACTTTTATCTGGGTGAGGGTTTGTTCTTGTGAGGGTTTCTAGTTCTTTCTGTGGCAAGAAAATTCCTTCATAAATTGGCAAAGAGATCCATGATAGATCTATTTGAACTGAACCTTTGTTTGAGCATACCAAAAGGGTTCGACATCTCTCAGTGTTATTGTTCTTACTTCAGAGGTGAGGCTGCTGTACCAGGTAAGTAGAAAACTCAACACCTTCAGATCTGGGATCTTGTTGCTCTTTCTTATTGTTTGATCTACTATGTCATTCTTAGATCTGAAATGTTAAATATTGATCTAGCTCTATAGTTGACTTATTGTTTATTATCAGAATGATTCTAGATCTGTAGATCTATGCAATATCATTGAGGTTTTCTTGATCTGCTCTCTGATAGTATTGGTAGAGTTTTAGTTTATTATACAGTAGATCTGAGTTCTTATTTCTATCTTCAAATCTAATCTCTACTCAGTTTTTCCCTTTTAGATCTCCTAGATTTGAAGTTCAGTTAAAGTGATTTGAACTTGTTGATCCCTAGATCAAAGTGATTTATCTACTGAAATTAAAAAGATACTATTGTTCTGCAATTTATCCTAAAATCTAACATGCACAAATGATATTATAGCAAGGGATGACGACAACAATAGGTTAGTTAGTTAGTTTCTAAGCTAGGGTTAGTGTTTAGGGTTTGATTCAAAGTTTTGAGAGTTGTTGTGGTCAAGTTCACTTCAAACAAGAGGTCTTTAGATTAGTGCCTTAGGGTTAATGGCGTCAAAGGTGAAGGACGCAAGAGCTAAAGGATCAAAGGATAGTATGGCTAAGGACTAGAAGGAGAAAATTTGAAGTGTTGCTAAAGCAAGGCCTCAAAATCAAAACCCTAGGGGAGAGAGGCTCACCTTGGTGTAGGGGAACTAGGCCTCGGTGCTCTCTCCTCCTTCCTTAACTTAGTGGCAAAGACGACTAGCTAGAGAAATAGCATAAAACTAAGACAAGAGGGTTTGAAAAAGCAAAGTGTTGCTACAACAAGGATCTACCAACAAACCCTAGAAAAATTGGCCCAAAGTGTAGAAGAACTAGGCTTTGGTGCGTCTCCCTCTTCTCAGCTTGAAAATAGAAATGGCTAGCAAAATGAAGAGAGAAGAAGAGTGTAGCTATGGCTAGGCTCTTTTCTTCTTCAAACAATGGCTGAAAAAATTTCTTAATGGGGACATGAGACAAGGACCTACCATGTGTGCTTGTCACCTAGGGTTTATTCAACAAATTTATAACAATATATGCAAGAAATAATAAAGCAACCATTCAATCAAGAATTTTTGCAGAAAATCACTTACATATCACCAAGAAAATCATAGCAAACCCTAGTTGTAACACCTTCCACCAAGAGAAATGCCAAAATATGCCAAGAAAGTCTTCCTTCAATAAGTGCGCCTCACAATTTCAGCCAAATAACCCATGTCTAGCACAAATTTCAAACCTCACTAATGAGTGAGTGAAAGATGATGTCAAAATGCGAGTAAAAACCCCAAATATATACTATATCAATGACCTAATTTTACTTTTAGGTCATAAAAAGGCCGTCAAGGCCGAAATATTAAAAATCATACTATTTTACATTAAATGACAAATTAAAACCCTAATCAAGCAACAAAAGGACGTCATCCCCTTTCTAGGGTGACGTTAGCCCCTTCTAGGGCAAATGCAGCCTCCAGGAGCAAAATGTTAGCCCCCCTTGGGCTTCTCCAAGCTGCCACACGTGCCAAACTGCCTTGTCCATCTGCCAAAACGTCCATGAAGCAAAGATGACGTCATGGACCTCATGGGTGACGTCCTAGGCCTTCCAAGGCCAACGTTCCACTGAAAAGGGCACACCCCCCTAGGTCAAGCTCTGTCAGGGTGCCTCTGGTGGAACGTCCTCCTCTTCTCCGGTGCAAAGCCCCTGATCCATCTCTGTCTTGTCTCTGCCCCCTGATGGAGTCTCAACATGCATCTGATGGGCTCTTCAGCCCCATGGAGGTCCAAACTGATCATCTCCCCATGTGTACCGGTCCAAATGGTACCTGTCCATCGGGCATGATCCTGCACATCAACAACTACGCCCTCCATGGGCTCATCAGTCACAGGGATCATAGCAATGTCAATCACATCTCATCATCAATATTATTAAACACGTGCATAAAATCCCTAATACATCAATGAAAGCTCAAAGACATTACACAAGCCTGCAGTACACATTTGGAGAGAATGACAGGGCGTCCTATTGAGCTAGTGTCCACTGGAAAAGGAAAGTTTCCGGAAGAGACCTCATCCAAGCCATGCAAGTGGGTGATGTGGTCAAGGGATGTCCAAGCAAGTGGGTGCAGTGAGGGCAGAGGAGGCAAAGATTTACCTATGGGTGCCTTTGTAGAAGGCGAGCTGCACCTGTCCTGGATGCAAATCTTTCCAAGACCATGCCTTTATTCTTTATTTTTTTATTCTTTTGTTTTTTTATTGCTTTTTTCGTCAAGAGGCCAATCAGGGGACACTACCCTGGCGTGGTGACCAGTGGTGACAACGTTACCCACAAGTACTTTTGCAGAAATGAGAAGGCTGGCTCGTGATGAGACCCCCTTTCCCTTGGCCATGCAACCAAGAGTCACTACCTTGGCGTGGTAACCAGTTGGTGGTAATTTCATACTGCTAGGTACCCATGGACCTAATAGGCTGGCTCGTGATGAGACTCCCTATCCTCTGATTAGGTCTTGTTTTGTTATTTTTACGGGTCCCTCTTGTTTTTTTGCTGAGAAGCCCTTTATTGCTTTCTCGGAGATCCTTGGGCGAAGCATCTCGAGTTTTTATTCTGGCTTTTATCTTTTGCCAACTTGCTTTTACCTTCTGGGCCTTTAGCCCCTTCTTCCCACGAGGTAAGGTGTAATCCTGTAAATAGGTCAACCCATTGCCCGGACAAGTGGAATGGGATAGGTGAGCGGGAAGCAAGATGAAAAAGTGGTGTTGTGAAGGGAGCAGACGATGGCTTTTTAGAAATCCCCCCAATGGCAAACCGAAACCTAAGGACACAGGCTTACTAGGGCATCCTGTCAATCCCCCCAGACATGGTCAAGTGGGCAAGTGTAAGATCCAAGTAGTTGCTAGAAACAAAAAGAATCAAATGCACATATTCAAGGGTTTTGATGATCAAAGTGACACATACCATGATACTCGGACTAATTACCTCATGGAGCAAGAACCATCTCTGACACAAGACCAAGCCGATGGTGATGGATGCTGCTGCTGCTGAGAAGATAAAGGTGCTGGAAGAAAAAAAAGGTGTGCCCTCCAGGGCCATGCTAAAGTCGATCTTGCTCTCGGTACTCCATGTCTAGGACCTGTGTGCCTCAAGACATGATCTCCTAGTTATCCCTAAAAGTGGGGAATATCAATCCCCATTTTGTGGATAACTAAGGAGATTATGTCTCGAGGCCCACAAGTTGCAGATATGGAATGCCGAGAGACTACATGGCCAGTAGTACCCTTTGCACAGATGGAAAACCCACTCACCACCACAGATGGTCACAGTTTTGCACATGGAACCTACCACATCAGTTGGCTTTCGGAAGGCAGTAGTCCTTGCTCCATGAGGTACAAGTCAGTATTATGGTGAGCATCATTTCAATATTCAAGGCATTTGATTATGTTGTATCTTAGATTGCTCTAGATTTCATGATATATGCTTGGACATTATGGCTTTTGCCCTGCTTCACCTTGGTGGTTGACATTGTGCCCTATTAAGTGGTTTTCTTTGGGAATGGGTTTTCTACTAGGAACTCCCTTAATGAGCCATCGTACCGTTCCAGACCATACTTACCACTTTCCATCATTATTCCCCTCCATTTCCTTATCTCTTGGGATTTTAGGGTGTATTGACCCAAGAAGGGGTTGTCCCTCATTCTATGGGAAGAAGGGGTTGAAAGCCCAAAGGGGTTGATGTTGTGTAAAGATAAAATCCTTGTAATAAACCTTCCGGATGCTTCGCCCAGGGATCACCCAAGAAAACAATAAAACTCTTATCTTTGAGCAAAGGGGACCCACAATATAATAAAAAATGCTTAAAATGTTAGTTGAAGGATAGGAGGTCTCATCATGAGTCGACCTATCACGTCCATGAATATCTAGTGGTATGACATTACCATCATCTGGTCACAAAACCAGGGTAATGACTCTCAGTTTCATGGTTGAGAGAAAGGGGGTCTCAACACGAGCTAGTCTTCTCATTTCCACTAGGTGTTTGTGGGCGATATTGCCATCATCTGGTCACCACACCAGGGCAGTGGCCTTCAATCTCTCCTTATGCTATTATGAAAGAAAATACAAAGAAAGAAAGATAAAAGGCAATTGATGGGCTTGGAAAAAGTGCATTGCGGGCGAAGGTACCACACACCCTCTACAAAGGCACCCATGAATGAGACACTACAACCCCTTGTATGTCATGAGCCCTATGCCCATTGAGTCTTCATCCCAACCACTTCATCCACCTTAGATGGCTTAGAGAGGGATTTCTTGGAAACTCTCCTTGACCTAGGGCAAGATCTACCCAATAGGGCAACTCGTCAACCCTCCCATATTCAAGCTTGACAAGTCACATAGTGTCTTTGAGCAGTTTATTGTTTGATATAGTGATCTTTGATGCACATGCTTAGATGGCTTATTTATTGATCGGATTCACTTATCATGATGTTATGACTTGAGATCCTTGGAGGGCATGCTCATTTGTCTTGGCAGGACCTAGCTGGTGGACAATTTTGGGAGAACAAGCCTAGATTTGGCTTCTATGGGGCTACAAGCCCACAGGTTGGATGCCAAGGGCCCACATGTCAGATGAGAAAGATCAGGCTTGGAAGGCCTTAATGATGACTTGGATGACATAGCCTAGCCCCCACATGCCAAAAGTTTTTCCTAGGAGAGGCAAATTGTCACTTGTAGAGACATGACGTCACCTAGGGGGATTATGGCTTGGTGGTGAGGTGCCACTCATTTACACTTGGACGTTTTGAGGAGAAGAGGGTCTTCACCATGATTAGAACATCGAGATGCTTGACATGTGGCCTTTGGAGGCCTACCTATGCTTCTTCAACACCAACGACTTCCTCAAAGTGGCAAAACGTCTCCTAAAGGGGAGACACCCTTCTAAAATTAGGGGTTTCTTATGTGCAAAAGTGAATTTTAAATGAATTACTTTGTGAAAGGGGGCAAGATTAGGGATGTTGACCCCTAATTTTGTGTTTTACTCCTTAATTTGTGGATAAGTCACCTTGGTGACATTTGTATAAATAAAGATCATAAGATCTCATTTTAAACATAACTCTCCCTCTTGTGAGAGGACTTGGTCTGAAATTTTCACCACACTTGGCTCTTTTATCTCTTGTGCACTTGTTTATGGCTATGTTTATGAATGGTTGATGGAGGAGGTCTAGTGCTAGCTTTGGATTATTTTGGCATTTCTTTTGATCTTGGTATGGTCTTTTACTTTTATGCTATCATTTTTTCAAGTCAAGTATTGTTATGCTAGGAGCTAGGTGGGAAGCTTAAGGGCACACACCCCCACCATAGTCTTCATCATTTTATTGCTTCATCTCATTGATTATACAAGGGTTTGCTAAGAGAAGTATAAGGGCATACACCCTCTTAATTTAAACCCTAGCTAGAGAAACTTGCCTTGGGAAGTAAAAGGTCTTACACCCCCAAGGAGGTAGCTTCTCTGACTCTTATTCATTTGACTCCATTAACCCAATAGTAAAGGCACTAGTCATACTTTTTTGCATTGGAGATATAAAATCATTGCCTTGGGAAACGTAATTTTTGACCTTTTGAAAGTTTTCTTGCTTGAAGTTGTTTTGCCTCATTCAGAGGAGTCTTCCCCCACTAGGGCATCCCCTCTATCCCAATACTCTAATTGTTGTTATAAACTTTAACCTACAACCATTAGGGTTGCAGAAACCCTAACTCATTTGCTTGAATAACTCTCTTATCAACCATTGGATTTTGCTCGAAGTTTGCACACTTACTCTCCTTGGCCTAGCGCACTTTTTGGCAAAGTTTGAGGGGATTTCAGTGGCTGATTTTCTTGCTGTAATACATTGAATGTTACAGCCGTAAGGCTGATATAATTTGCCGCAGACAATTATTTACAACAGCCTTATCTTTTGTGCTAGAGTATTGACTTTTCATCTTGATTTTAGCTAGTCTTTCTTTTGTATTTTCTACTTGATCTCTAGCACTTATTGAGCAGCTTATAGTACCATTTACTTGCTGATATATACTGTTATCTACTGCTGCAAATTAGGGACAACAAGATTAACTTGCCGATCCAACTAACATATATCATTGCAAAGTGTCTTTTCTTGTGTCTCAGGTAGGTACAATCCTCCGGAGAAGTACTATACCTGTGGGCCAACAATTATTTGACTTGCAAGGCATCTCTCCCTACCTTTTATTCCACTTAGACTTGACCTCTAGGGGCTTCACTTCCATTCCCCTCCATCTCCATCTCAATCCCCCTAGGGTCATCGAGATCTTCTCCCTAGAGTGACCTAGTCACCCTTAAAGTGCGGGACCTACATAAAGGTGACATTGGGTGTAGGATTCCCAAGTTGTAGCACTTGCTTTGTGGTTGGGTCGGGCTTTGCCCAACCTACAACTTGCGCTATAACAATACCCTTTGACTCTTTCTTAATAACCTCACTTTAATTTAAAACTCTTTTCTTTATAACTCCTTCACTTTAATTAAATTTTTTTTCCTTGTAACTATTTCTGTAGGAACTCAAATACCCTTTTGATACTCCTTAAATAATCTTCTATTAATGTGTTACTCAATAGCTAACTTTATTTAGGTGGATTTATACCGTTGATCACTTTTGATGCTTTTTTTATAATTATGTTTTTCCACCATATGGTTTTCCCCTTTTTAAAAAAACTTTTAATCTAATGATTTTTTTTATTTGTCTTTTCTTCCCTTAAGAATTTAATTTTAAATATCTTTTTGACTTTTTATTTTTATTTTATAAATTATTTTCTTTGAGTTCAGTTGATCGTATGAGCAGGAGTTGAATGATATTGATGCGAACTTTGGAAAACGATGTATGGAATGGAGACGTGGTCATATGGACATCTCTGTACGGTTCTACAATTAAATTGTACAACAACAACAATGAAATGTTAATTTGCTGCGGTCAACTTACTGTTTGTACGGATCGATTCGTACAGAGACTGATAGGGACAGTACGAATATGTGCATCGGTTGTAGATTGTGACAGATATGGCTGTACAGAGATGTGTACGGTGTAGGGACGAGGATAATTGGTATTGATGTCAGCGATGAGTTGGCAGCGTATGAACAACAAAATTAGCTGATAATTTTTTTTTTTGAATGCAGGTTTTCGCAATTAGTCATCATGCTAGAGAAACTTCTGGATCAAAAATGTGTGTGGAGTTTTGAAACATCCAACGTTTCGAGTGGACACTCCAGCGTTGAGACCCCCTTCCCCTCCTTCCTTCCTGGTTGACCAATCTCTTCCCAGTTCCTCCTTGCTCCTCCTCTTTCCTCCTTCCAAATCAGGTTTCCACCGCTTCTCTTTACTTTGTCACATGTATCCTTTAATCACGCCCTTAACCTAATCTCTGATTCTTTTGCTCCTCTCATTCTTATCACCTTTATTTCCTTCACTCTCCTAACCTATTACACCCCACAACTTTATATCTTTTATTAAACTCATCTCTATTTGTATTCTTTTCTCTCTCTTTAATTACTTTAACCTTGTCTAATTTATCTTTCTTTTTAATAACCTTGACTTTGACAAAAATTTCTCTCCATAATTATTTTCTCCTTCCCTTTCATATAATTTTCCTATTTGATTTTTCCTAATTGATTAGTTTAATCGTTAATTCCTCCACTTTTCAATTTCCTTTACCAATGTTTCTTTACTTTAATTTATTTAAGGTATTCTAATCTTCCTCCTTTAACCTCATATATCATTAAACTCTTTTTCTTATAAAAATTTGTAACTCTCATTAATCATTTAATTACTTATTCTAATTTTTCATCATTTTGCTATTCTTAATGTTTACTTCAATATTCTACCACCACTACAACCTAACCCCATTTAATACTTGAACTATTATTTTTACCTCTTTTACCCCTTTTTTACTATTATTGCTTACCTAAAACCAACAGATACTTTTAATTTGTTAACGACCATCACTATCACTCTGCTATATTTATAAAGCTCAACACTCTTTTACAACTTATTAGCTTTCTTTCTCCCTGATGATGGGTGGAGTGTCCACTTGAAATGTTGGATGTTTCAAAACTCCACACACAGTTTTGATCCAAAAGTTTTATTTTATTTTCAATTTGTAGTAGCAACTCTGCTTCTCTTTTGTATTCTGTTCTTTGAATCTGCAATGTGCTCCCTTGAATTTTAGCAAAATAATCTTCCTTCAGATTTTTGTTGCAACGAAATTGTTTATATATATATATATATATATATATATATATATATATATATATATATATATATATATATATATATTATTCGACAATGGACCATTTTTCTTCAATGGATTTTTAAATGTATATATTTTATTATTCGACAGCGAAACATTTTTCTTCAATGGATTTTTAAATGGCCAAAAGTCAGGGTGGTCAAGGACCAGATTTAGAAACTCTGAAAAACTGTAGTTGTGGCCAAAAGCCTGTAGTGACGTTGCCAAAGGCAACAATTTGTTTTACTAAAGGTTCGATGGCCAAAAGCCAGGATCATAAACGAGGCTCTGATACCACCGTGACAAACAAACTTGTTTGACAATTATAAAAATATCCAGTTTAAGTAGGATAAAATAAGGTAATCCATTTCGGATGGAATAATATTATATTGAGTAAAATGTATATGAATGAGATGATTGATTACAATGACAATGAGGGCCATATATGTTGATGAATGCAACTATGTGAGACTTTCTCCAGTTTACAAACCTGTGAGGTGTGGATCATTGTAGCTATGTAAGTCTTTCTCTCAGTTTACAAACCTGAGAGAAAGCCCCTAACAAGGGTACGTGGTTCCTGCCTGAGACAGAGCTAGGAACGTAGAGATGACCTCCTCCATTTAGAGAGTTGAGAAGAACTCTAGATGATTATCTAATGGGAAAGGCGATCTGTTGAGTTAGACGTGCTTGTGGCTGAGCACAAGGTGAACGTGTGAAATCCCAAAGTGTTGGGTGCATCGTCATGTGAACAAAAATGAAGATGATGTGTTAGCTTCCTCTGAGCAGCAGAGTTGACGAGAAAACTCCAGATGATTCCCATGTGTGAGGCTGTGGGAAAGAAGATCTGTAGAGTGGATGTGCCCGTGGACGAGCACATGTGAACGTGTGTAGATATGGTTCTTCTGTGTAATGCAGTGAGCCAGAGATATGAAATCCCTATGGATATGGCCCTAGTGGATGAGCACTAGTGGGTGTATCAGATCCTTTGCTATATATTGTTCAAGAATCAGACCTGCCTGTAACCCTAATTGTTATGTAAAGGGTACAGGTCGGCCCCACCTTAATGTGATTAATAATAAATGTAAAAGATAATTAATCTGGTTAATAATAATAATAATATTATTAATTATATTATGAGCTAGTGAGGTCGGCCCTGTTGTGTCAATAGACACTTTTGTTGACAGGTTTAGGTTAGTATAAGTAAAGGTAAAATCTCCATTGTAGAAACATATCTTTCTCATGAGTTTGAAAATTTCAGCAAGTACATTTACTTGAGAGAAGTGCGCACCTCTCTTGGGCACTAGTCTTCTAAGGTTTGAGCACCCTCTTGTGTGCTAGGTCTTTCTTCGTGGTGAAGGTCTTTCTCTTGAAGAATATAACAAAGGATTTGGTTGGGTTTTCTTCCCTTGTTGAGAAGGGTTTCCCAGGATACTTCTTGTGTTCTTGTGCATGGTGTTTCTTCTTGTGATCTTGGTTGCTGCCACATTATTGTCTATGGTTAAGTTAAATGATAAAATGGAATGAACTTCATGCTTAGCTTAGCTTATTGAAAAATCAACAATATATACCCACCCAGTGGTGCCTTTTCATTAATAGACATGTCTTTTGGATAAGACATGTCTTTTAATTATGATGTATTAATTATTATTTTTTAATGATTATTTATTTTTATCTATATATTTTATATCTAAGTTGCACGAAACGGGGAAACATTTCCAAGTTTCCGAAACCGAGATGGTACGAAACAGGCCCCCCAAAAATGGAAACGTCTTGGGAAACGCCGTATATAAAAAAATTAAAATATATATATATATATATATATATATATATATATATATATGTATATAGTTTTTTTTAAAATAAGACATTATATTGCAAGAAAAACATAATGATGCAAAAAAAATGCAAGAAAAAATGCAATAATTGTTAGAATATAGAAGATTGTGCTCGTTTAACTATTGACGATACCCTCGTCACCCAACCACAGGCCTTAAGCCACCCTCCGAGCACCTTGACCTTGACCGAGAAGAGAATTCTGGCTGCAATCAATAGCCAAGAGAGGCTAAATGCACCAAGCAAAATAATAGAAACTAAACTGAATAGATGATCCCACCCAGAAGCTAACGCACCACTTTCCAGCTCTCCCAGAAGACCTGCACACAAAACTGCTGCTGCCTGCAACTGCCTGCGCAGATTTTGCTCTCACTGCAACTGCTGAGATGACAAATAATGAAACTAGCGCCCTGTATTTATAGTGGACTGGCCAGTCTAACTGGGGCCGACTTCTCTTTCTGGGCATCAATAAATTCAATATAAATATATTTGTTCAGCCGACAACTTATCTAGGGTTTCCTTCAATTCTTTGCTTCCTTCCGGAGGATTTTAGTCTTGTCATAGGTCACAATAGAGGTTCATACCTCCCGAAGCTATCATAATATTAACACTCCCTCCTAGCTAGGGAGTTATGGTCTTGAGCACAACAGACCATTCAACTGGTAGCACCACGAGCACCTGTCATTATTATCCGACTAGATAATCTCCTATGACAACTGGTACAATATCAATTTATAGAACACACCTGTGTCTATTCCAGTAGTACACAATTACTCAGTCTTTGTGAAACACAATCACAAACTGTCCTTCATTTTTCATAACAAATAGCAACCTACATAGAAACAATGTTATGATAAAGACTGTATCATCTGGGCCAATCTTTCACTCACGTCTGTGAGATCTGAAAGAATGTCTGCCACCACAGTAGTCTTCATCTGCATAGAAACAATGTTATGATAAAAACTGTATCATCTGGGCCAATCTTTCACTCATGTCTGTGAGATCTGAAAGAATGTTTGCCCTCAATATAGAATATCAACACTGGGCTATCTGCCCCATTCTTCTCAACCAAGGAAGAAGGATTGTTTTTGATTTCTGAACCTGGACCATTTCCCACCCTGGGCCATTCTTCCGACACTAAACAAAGTGTAACCTGGAGAGAATGAGTCTGCCCTTGAGAAATGTTTGGACCATTCCTTACCCTAGGCCATTCCTCCAACACTAAACAAAGTGTAACCTGGAGGGAATGAGTCTGCCCTAAGGAATGACTGTCCTGGACTATTCCCCACCCTGGGCCATTCTTCCGACACTAAACAAAG
>ML806577.1:105162-117625 GCA_009831015.1 Picea engelmannii | reverse complement strand
AATAAATTCAATATAAATATATTTGTTCAGCCGACAACTTGTCTAGGGTTTCCTTCAATTCTTTGCTTCCTTCCGGAGGATTCTAGTCTCGTCATAGGTCACAATAGAGGTTCATACCTCCCAAAGCTACCATAATATTAACAATAATGATGCAAGAAAAACATAGAAAATGCCAAAAAAATATATATTTGACTGTTTGGGGGCCCCATGGCCCCCCTTTTTTTTCTTATTTCGCCTCAAAGACGCTTGAAACGCTGGTCGTACGGGCTGGTACGGCCAGGAAACGCCGTCGGTCGTATTGTATGGCATTTCCAATTCGGGAAATGCCTACGGTACGTCCGACGACATTTCTTGGCCGTACCGTACCGGTTTCCTTCCCGAAACCCGAGGGGGGGGGGTGTTTCCTGCAACTTAGTTTTATATATTTATGTTCGTTATAATGATAATAGTGTTGATGTACATATGTCTTTCTCTTGTTCCGAGACCAAAAATGATGATGCTTCAAATGATGATTCTGATGGTGATAAAATAGGTTACTTTGAAAAGCACACAAAGGGAACAGGTTCAAAACTTTTGAATAAAATGGGTTATGATGGTAAAGGTTTAGGAAAGAATTGTCAAGGTATTTAGAAGCCCATACAAGTATATGTAAGACCAAGAAATGTAGGCCTTGGTTATGAAGGCAACACAAGCAATGGCGACATCAAATTTGTAAAAGCAGAATCATCGACAACAATTGAATCATCTACAAGTGGTAGCAGAAGCAATGAACCAAGAGCAACAACCTCAACAACAAATCAAGTGCATAAGCAGGAACAATGTTGCAGTCATTGTGAAAGAACAGGTCATGTAAAAACAAAATGTTGGAATCTACATCCCTGTTGTATTTGTGGTCTCAAAAATCACGATCATCATAAGTGTTGGAACAAAGATATATCAAAGCCTCATGTAAATGTAAAGTGTGGTTGGATTGATGTGCAAGAATGGCAAAACTTTACTTCCGTGTTGAAAGGATTTTACAAGTTGAAATATTCTAATGTACAACAATATCTCCCATTTAAAGTTCATGAGTTAGTTGGTCCTCCAAAGGTCAGTTGTCATTAAAGTTAGTTAAACATGTTTAAGAAATAGTTGTCAGTTTATCGAGTCATTTCTTTGAGTCAAGTATTTTTTGTACTAGTTCATGGTAAACAAAAAACCACTTTGTAATGGCAGATGCAGGTTTGTGGTCAACCGAAACCACTAATGTAATGAATGGTTTGTGATAAGACGAAACCAATTCGAGTTTGTAATGGTTAAGGGTGAGTCGAGGAAAACCCTAGGTATGATGTAATGGTTGAAGGGTAACCCATAGAAAACCCATGGGAAGATCAAGGGTAAGCTAAATAAATCCTTGATATGAAGATGATGCAGTATATATGATTGACTCAGATACAAATCAGGAAGACCACAGAAACAAATGCAGATGAAGATGACAAAAGATGATGTAGATGATGGAGACAACTCAAGACATTCAGATTGAATCATAAGTATTCATTAAGGGGGAGTATGAAGGAATAATTCGTACTTGTGAATTATGAATAATTTCTAAAATATATAATTGCACAAATGTAATGAAGTAGACCAAGCTTAATGTCTATGTATGAGTGAAAGATGAGGATAAGGAGAGATATTAGTGATAGAGTTCACATGGAGATATTCATGGAGATAGTTATGGAGATGGTTATGCTATATTGGACATCTTGTTTTAATCACGTCAATACTATATTACGAGGCCTCACGAATGTATTAGTGTGAGAGAGATGTATTATTATTATTGTATATTAATACAATGTAAGCTTTGGTGTATATTGTTCTTCTTATGACTGATTTTTGTGTGTTAATATTTGTTGTTCGTTGCTTTGAAACCAACCAAAAAAAGGCCGTGAGCAGGCTTGCTGCATCATCTAAGAGTTTAAGGTATAGTGTAAGCCAAAGTCTGTTGAGTTCATTTAACCTTAACATAAACATGGATGCATATAGTCCAAAATCAAAGGCAAAATATAACAAGTGCACTAGAACATAATGAATTTGAGGATCAATCCTCAGGATATGTGTCCACATCAATTGGTTTTGTTGGAGTGCCTATCAACTCCCTTGGGCTAGGCTTCATCCCTTGTTTCTGATGTTTCAACCTCCTTTGCTTATGCTGCTTTAACTTCCTCATTTTCCCCATCACTTCTAACTTTAGAACCCCAAATCGTTGTGCTAAGGGCATCATAGGATGGGCTTCATCCCTTGTTTATGATGTTTTAGCCTCCTCTACGTCTGTTGCTTCAACTTCCTCATTTGCTTCATCACTTCTAAATTTAGAACCCCAAATCGCTGTGCTAAGGGCATCATACTTGTCTAGTTGGTCCAATTTTTCTAAAATCCCATCATCTTGAATTCCTTTGCCTACAATTCCACATGCAATGACTATTAGCTTTTGGTTGCTTTGAAAGTGTTTTCATCTAGCTAGGAGAGTGCTTCATGGGAAGTGAAGGGCTAGTGGTCTTTGTTACTGCTTGAACTAGCACCCTTGTGAAAAGTCCCGACGTATGTGCTAACTTGGGGCAACAAGATGGGAAGTGCGCCACTGTCACCTTAGTACACTTTCCCCATCACTTCAGGCCAGGTCCTTGAACTCAAGGGGGGTATCCCTATTTGACTAAGTAAATCTCTTAGTGAATTAATTACCATGCAATCTTATTATTTACTTCAAAGAATCCACAAAATGTATAACAATGAAATGCACAAGGATTCCAATAAGTGATTAAATGCTTGAAGTATAACAAATTAGGAACATTAGCATAAACCACCATTATATCCACTTGAGAAAGAGGGTTAGGAGCTAGTGGATATGTGTGCCAAATCTAATATTAAAGATAAACAATGTTAGCAACTTCAGATTTGCATTTATATTTCACTCAACAAATGAAACTTCTGTTAGAATATAATGGATGTGCTCATTTAACCATAGACAATATCACTATTGTCACCCAACCATAGGCCGAAGCCACCCCCGAGCACCTTAACCTTGATAGAGAATCATTCCGGAAGCAACAAGATAGTGCACCTCTCTCAAAGGATAACGCACCAAGCAAGAATAACAAAAACTGATCAGAAAGTCCAAACCTAGAGAAGACCGAGACTATAGACTGGCGACAACAGCTTCTCGAGAACTTGCTCCCAAAACTACCCAACTGCAGTGCGCACAAGTGTGCTACTGTAGTTCTGAGACTGCCTTGCTAGAATGAAGACTGGCCTCTTGTATTTATACTAATTCTTGCAGATTGCCTGGGTCGACTTCTCATTCTGGGTACTAAATCTTTAGTATATAGCATTTCCTTTAGCCGACTTCTTCTCTTGGAGGCTAATAACCTAATACAAGTCATTCCCTTGAGCCAACTTGTCTTCTAGGGTTATTAACCAATTAATTAGGGTTTCGTCTTGCTTCCCGGAATATTCTATTCTCGTCAGGTCTACACGTGGAGGTAAATACCTTCCGCAACTACCATAATATCAACACTCCCTCCTAGCTAGGGAGGTATTGAAGGTAATGGTCTTGAGCACAAACATACCATTCACCCGGTAGCATCAACATAGTCGTATAGACTATCTCATGAGCACCATCATCACTATTAGTGTCATCAACTGCATCATCTCTCGAAACCATACTCCATTTGAGTAATCGGACATGATGCTGGATAAGTCACTCACTCCACAGAGTGACACAAGAAGCATTCTTCTAATCCGGACATATGTCCTAGAAGAATAAATGTCCTGGACCATTTTCTGTCTAGGAAATCTCTGTCCATTGATCATCCATCTAGTTGATAATCATTTCCAACACTACTGATAGTCTTCAAGGCAATCGGAACAATGTCATTCGATAGAACACAACTGTATCTATCCATAGTAGTACACAACTACAATCCAGCGGTACACTGCCACACCAAGTAGCACACAAATACTTGATCAATGACATATAGTCACAACCAGTGGAACACATCCACCACAGTAGTATACATCTATTGTCCGGAGACATACAGTCTCCATAACAATCATCTGATATCATCCTGCACAAAAAACATTGTTATGATATAAACTGAATCATCTGGGCCATTCTTCCACTCACATTTGTGAGATCTGGAAGAGCATCTACCCTCAGAAGGTAAAACATCAATGATGAGCTATCTGGACTATTCTTCTCAAGCAAGGAAGAATGACAGTCCCGATTTCTGAGCCTGGACCATTCACCTATCTGGGCCATTCCTCGGGCACTAAATAAAGTGAAACCTGGAGAGAATGAGTCTTCCCTAGGGAATGCCTGTCCCTGATTGCTAAACCCGAACCATTCACCTATCTGGGCCATTCCTTCGGCACTAAACAAAGTGCAACCTGGAGAGAATGAATCTTCCCTAGGGAATGACTGTTCGGACTATTTCCTAAGGAAATGACTGTCCTGCACCAACCTCCAAAACAGATCTGTTATCGCACAGTTTGTAGCTAGGATAAAAGGCTATAAGATAGAGGGCCAAACTGGCGTAACAGGAACCTATCCCACCCAATGTCACCATGATGGGAAGGTTCTTTCTCTTTAGGGAGGCTAGGCCCAGGGGAGACGTCCCCGGTGACTTGGGGTTTTGAAAGGGCAAAGGATAAAAGGACAAGGACAAGTTCCCCCTTCACAAATCACCGCCAATCAGATAGTCCCGGCTAAACAACCAATAATAAGGTATAACCAAAGAAAAGAAAAGCACCTACTTGAGACAATACAACAAGGAAATTGATACGTGCAATCTTGGTTAGTACTTCATATAAATCAATGACTATCTGATATTCAATATAAGCAATTTAAAGGTAAATGTTGACAAAGTCAATGTTTACAAAATAGCAATGATAAATGTATCACTTGTCAATAAATACAATAATGATATGGCATCCAATATAATCAATCAATACTTAGTCTAATAAATGCCCTCAACTACCATTCAATTGCTCATAAAGTAAAACATTGTTGCAATGAAGATGAAATATCCAATAATGACGTCAACAACTTAGGGTTAGTAGGGTTAGGGTTAGTGCAGTTAGGGTTTTAAATTCAAGTTTTGAGAGTGTTTGGATCGAAGTCTTACTTCAAGGTTGGAGGTCTTAGGATCAATGCCTTATCGTAGAATGGAGTCAATAAGTGAAGGATGCACAGGTTGAAGGAGGTAAGATTTCAAGGACTAGAGGGAAGAGTTTTGAGGTGTTGCTAAGGCAAGGCCTCAAAATCAAAACCCTAGGGGAGAGAGGCTCACTCCGGTGTTGCTAAAGCAAGGCCTTGTGCTCTCTCCTCCTTCCCGGCAAGACGTTTAGCTCAGATGAAGCATAAAATCAAGAGAAGAAGGCTTAACGAGGGAGAGTGTTGCTACAACAAGGCTCTTTCATCAAACCCTAAAGGAAAACGGTCCTAAGTGTAGATAACCTAGGCCTGGGACATCTTCCTCCTCTTGGATTCTAAATGGTATGGCTAGCACAAGGGAAAGAGAAACAAGGAGTGCAGCTATGGCTAGGCTCTCTTTCTCTCTTTCAATGGCTGAAAGTTTCTCTATCAGGGGACATGAGACAAGGACCTACTTTTGTGCTTGTCACATAGGGATTTTATTCAACAAATTATAAATAAATGTAAGAAAATAAGACTACAACCATTCAATCAAGAAGTTTTGCAGAAAAATACTTACAATTCATCAAGAAATAATCATGAAAACCCTAGTTGTAACACCTTCCTTCAAGAAAAACACCATAAATGCCAAAAATCTCTTCCTTCAACAAGTGCGCCTTCCTCAAATCAGCCAATAACCCAAATAGGGCGCTAAAAATCAGACCTCACTAATGAGTAAGTTGTGATGTTAAAATGAGAGTGAAAACCCTCAATATATAGTGTATCAATGACCTAATTTACTTTTTAGGTCATARAAAGGCCGACAAGGCCATAATGTCAAAATCATACTGTTTTTACATTAAATGCTAAGTAAAAGCCCTAATTAAGCAGAAAAGAGAGTAAAAGACCCTTCAAGGGAGGCGCTAGCCCTTTCTAGGGCAAATGAGACATCCAGGAGCAAAACGTTAGCCCCCCAAGGGCCTCTCCAACATGCCACACGTGCCTTTGCTGCCCAGTCTGTCTCCAAAAGCGTCCATGAAGCTAGATGACGTCATGGTGAAGATGGGGACGTCCTAAGCCTTCCAAGGCTAGCATTCCACTGAAAAGGGGTCATTCCCCCTAGGTCTAGTCCTGCCGGAGTGTCTCTGGTGGAACATTCTCTTCCTCTTAGGTGAAAAACCCCTGATCAAGCTCTGTCCTGTCTCTGCCCCCTGATGGGGTCTCAGCATCCATCTGGTGGGCTCTTCAGCCCCATGGAGGTCCGAACTGGTCATCTCCCCATGTGTACTTGTCCAAATGGTACCTGTCTGTTGGGCATGGTCCTGCACATCAAAAGCTACACCCTCCATGGGCTCATCAGTCACAGGGATCATAGCAATGTCAATCACATCTCATCATCAATATTATTAAACATATGCATAAAACCCCTAATACATCAGTTAATAGCTCAAAGACATTACAAAAGCCTGCAATACAAGATTGGAGAAAAGGACAAGGCGTCCTATTGGGCTAGTGTCCACAAGAAAATGAAAGTTTCCAGAAAGATCTCATCCAAGCCATGTAAGTGAGGTGAGGTGGTTAGGAGATGTCCAAACATGTGGGTGCAGTGAGGGCCAATGATGCATAAGTGTTACCTGTGGGTGCCTTTGTAGAAGGCGAGCTGTATCTGTCATGGATGCATTTTTTCCAAGCCAATTCTTGCCTTTATTCTTTTTATTCTTGTTTTATTCTTTTATTTGCTTTTTTTGTTCAAGAACTAATCAGGGGACACTACCTTGGCATGGTGACCAGAGCTGACAGCGTTACCCACGAGTACTTTCACAGAGATGAGAAGGCTGGCTCGTGATGAGACCCCCTTTCCCTTGGCCATGCAACCAAAGGTCACTGCCCTGGTGTGGTAACCAGATGGTGGCAATGTCATACTATTAGGTACCTATGGACCTAATAGGCTGGCTCGTGATGAGGCCCCCTATCCTCTGACTAGGTCTTGTTTTGTTATTTTCTGGGTCCCTCTTGTTTCTTGTTGAGAGCCTTTTTACTGCCTTCTCGGGGATCCCTCGGCGAAACATCTCGAGGTTTTATTTCTAGGCTTTTGTCTTTTACCAGCTGCTTTTACCTTTTGGGCCTTTAGCCCCTTCTTCCCACGAGATAGGATGCAATCCTGCAAATAGGTCAACCCATTGCCCGGACAAGGGGAATGGGATAAATGAGCGAGAGATAAGATGAAACAATGGTGCTATGATTGGAGCGGACAATGGCTTTTCAAAAATTCTCCCAGTGGCAAACCAAGACCTATGGGCACAGGCTTGCTAGGGCACCCTGTCAATTTCCCCAAGCATGGTCAAGTGGGCTAATGTAAGATCCAAGCAATTGTTAGAGATAAAAGGAATCTGATACATATATTTAAAGGTATCAATGATCAAAAGTGACACATACCATGATACCTGGACCAATTACCTCATGGAGCAAGAACCTCTTCTGATACAGGATCAAGCCGATGATGATGGATGTTGCTGCTGCTGACAAGACAAGGATGATGAATGAAGAAAAGGTGGGCCCTCCAGGGTCATGCTTAGGTCAATCCTGCTCTCGGTACTTCATGTCTAGGACCCGAGGGCCTCGAGACATGATCTCCTAGTTATCCCTAAAAAGTGGGGATAACATCTGGCTCCAACTCGGGGACGTGCTCACCGTAGAGCGCATGAGAACCTCAACATCTCTGGCATAACCTACAGACCTGCTCAATCTCGATAGAAGTATCAGTAACAAAATTGGGGTGGTAATGCCACCCCAACATACATAGATATATATGCTAAAATAAAGCAATCAATGAGTAAGAAGATGAAAGCAAACTTTCTTACCTGTACTTACCTGTTGGCTGAAATATTGGGTGTAGTCAAACAACCAGTGAAGCCAATCCAACAACGTTCCTAGATACCTGCCTTTGTGCTTCATCATAAACCAAAATAGTGATAAATGAAGCACAAAAATGTCATGGGTTAGAATATATATCATATCATCGAAAATCTCAAAGTGTAACTCATGGAGGCAGGTGGGAGGGAAAAAGTGCTCCCAATACATACTCTCAGGAGAGTGCTCAATCCATCTCAGGAATGGATTGTGAAAAGTCAAAGGTTCAGGAGACTGACTCGAGGAATCTGAATGTTGGCTACCTTGGACGTCTTCACAACTTGAGGCCCGAGGAGGGATTAGCAAAAACTGAAAGGATGACTGACCATTCCTAAAGGAGAGGTTGGAAAACTGTGATAATAGGCTTCTTCTTGAGGCACTCAACTTTCTCCTAAAATCCAGAATGAGGTTTTTCCTTACAGGAGACTTGGGATAAGGGACATGTTTCCAAACCACACCTTCAGTGACATAGGGGGGTAAAGTGATCAAAGGGGGGTGGAAAATCTTATCACAAGTATCCGTCTTCAGGGAAGTAACTTCCTCATTTTTATCAATATCTGAGCATAACGTTGGTTGATAAATTTCTTCATAGGATAAATCTAAGTGCTCAGATGGATAGTCATCAAAGTCCTCAAGGTATGACCGAAAATTAATCGGAGAGCATAGCATTAGGTCATCCCTGGGTGTCTGAATAAGGTCAGATTCTTGTTGCCAGATGTCAACATTATTAGTAACTTCATGTGATAAATGCAAAGGCAACCTTTGGAAAGGACCATCAATGTCGTACATGGGATTGCCATCATATCTAATCATATCCCATCCACGTTTCCTGACATGTATGAATTCATCAAAATTATCAACAAAGTCGTTATCTTCATCATAACATGAAGGGGTTAAAACATCCGATATTTCTGTGCTCTCTACATCATAAAATAAAGAATCATTGAAAGTTTTGAAATAACTCACCTTGTTTAATCCTTCCTGTGCAGGAGCTTCAAGTGTTTGGATAACTTCAGTCTTTGGATAACTTCAGTGTTTGGATAACTTCAATCTTGAGACATAGAGGATCAAGCGTGTCCAAGGGTTCCATTTCCTCCACTCTCTGAGTCATAGAACAAGGTATCATCAAAAAACTGGAAAGGAAAATGACTTACCTCATTCTCTTCATCTTGTGCAAGAGGGATAGGATCTTGGAGGGCTTCATCAGGCTGAGGAGCGGTTACTAGTGCTTCATCCTCACAATTCACTTCTTTAGTCATGTCTTCACAACACTTTATTGAATCATGGGAAAAATCCTACTCCTTTTCAAGGGGTTGACAACGTTCTTCATGGATCTCCTTTTTCACATTAGAGGGTTCTTGATTTTGAACATGATAAGCATTTCTGAGATCTTCCACGATCTCAGTAGTGAATCCCCCATCTTCCAAGGCTATTGTGAGATTATGGAGGGCATCTTCATACATTTGGCAGCATGGTTTGGTAAGGTCAATGAACCTACTGATGAGGTGTATGAAAGATGATATACCCCTGTCTTCGAAACAACTCCTAAACTGATCTTGCAAGTAGGATGGCAGAGTGAGTATGAATAATTTTATAAGAGCATCCTCTCCTTCCAACTTTATCTCGCTCAAATACTCCAAAAAATTTACGATGTGAGGAGTTGGGAGGCCCAAAAACGTTGGAGAGTTGTTTAGCCATTGTGTATCAAAGTAATTTGGGTATCCTTGAAAACTTCTGAAATCAATACTCGGATACATTTGTTCCCAGTGTGCCATGATCCCATAACTTGGAAATATCACAAATTTTGAGAGTAAGGTGGCACCCTGAAAAAAATTAGTGGAGTTGCCAGATAATTTGCCTGAAACTATCAAAGGATAAGGGAAAACACCCTAGTGGAGTCACCAGGTAAGCTTGTTAGATAAAACTCTAGAGGCAAGGCTTGTCGAAAAGATTTGTTGTTTGGGGAGAATTGACTCAGTGTTCCCCGACAACGGTGCCAAAATGTTATCGCACTGTTTGTAGCTAGGATAAAAGGCTATAAGATAGAGGGCCAAACTAGCGTAACAGGAACCTATCCCACCCAATGTCACCACGATGGGAAGGTTCTTTCTCTTTAGGGAGGCTAGGCCCAGGGGAGACGTCCCCGGTGACCTAGGGTTTTGAAAGGACAAAGGATAAAAGGACAAGGACAAGTTCCTCCTTCACAGATCACTGCCAATCAGATAGTCYCGGCTAAAAAACCAATAATAAGGTATAACCAAAGAAAAGAAAAGCACCTGCTTGAGACAATACAACAAGGAAACTGATACGTGCAATCTTGGTTAGTACTTCATATAAATCAGTGACTATCTGATATTCAATATAAGCAATTTAAAGGTAAATGTTGACGAAGTCAATGTTTACAAAATAGCAATGATAAATGTATCACTTGTCAATAAATACAAGAATGATATGGCATCCAATATAATCAATCAATACTTAGTCTAATAAATGCCCTCAACTACCATTCAATTGCTCATAAAGTAAAACGTTGCTGCAATGAAGATGAAATATCCAATAATGACGTCAACAACCTAGGGTTAGTAGGGTTAGGGTTAGTGCAGTTAGGGTTTTAAATTCAAGTTTTGAGAGTGTTTGGATCGAAGTCTTACTTCAACGTTGGAGGTCTTAGGATCAGTGCCTTAGGGTAGAATGGAGTCAATAAGTGAAGGACGCATAGGTTGAAGGAGGCAAGATTTCAAGGACTAGAGGGAAGAGTTTTGAGGTGTTGCTAAGGCAAGGCCTCAAAATCAAAACCCTAGGGGAGAGAGGCTCACTCTGGTGTTGCTACAGCAAGGCCTCGTGCTCTCTCCTCCTTCCCGGCAAGACGGCTAGCTTAGATGAAGCATAAAATCAAGACAAGAAGGCTTAACGAGGGAGAGTGTTGCTACAGCAAGGCTCTTTCATCCCTAAAGGAAAACGACCTTAAGTGTAGATAACCTAGGCCTGGGACGTCTTCCTCCTCTTGGATTATAAATGGTACGGCTAGCACAGGGGAAAGAGAAACAAGGAGTGTAGCTACGGCTAGGCTCTCTATCTCTCTTTCAATGGCTGAAAGTTTCTCTATCAGGGGACATGAGACAAGGACCTACTTGTGTGCTTGTCACCTAGGGCTTTTATTCAACAAATTATAAATACATGTAAGAAAATAAGACTACAACCATTCAATCAGGAAGTTTTGCAGAAAAATACTTACAATTCATCAAGAAATAATCATGCAACCCTAGTTGTAACACCTTCCTTCAAGAAAAACACCATAAAATGCCAAAAATCTCTTCCTTCAACAAGTGCGCCTTCCTCAAATCAGCCAATAACCCAAATAGGGCGCTAAAAATCAGACCTCACGAACGAGTGAGTAAGTTGTGATGTTAAAATGAGAGTGAAAACCCTCAATATATAGTGTATCAATGACCTAATTTACTTTTTAGGTCATTAAAAGGCTGACAAGGCCATAATGGCAAAATCATACTGTTTTTACATTAAATGCTAAGAAAAAGCCCTAATTAAGCAGAAAAGAGAGTAAAATCCCCTTCAAGGGAGGCGCTAGCCCTTTCTAGGGCAAATGAGACATCCAGGGGCAAAATGTTAGCCCCCCAGGGGCCTCTCTAATATGCCACACGTGCCACTGCTACCCAGCCTGTCTCCAAAAGCATCCATGAAGCTGGATGACGTCATGGTGAAGATGGGGACGTCCTAAGCCTTCCAAGGCCAGCGTTCCACTGAAAAGGGGTCATTCCCCCTAGGTCTAGTCCTGCCGGAGTGTCTCTGGTGGAACGTTCTCTTCTTCTCAGGTGAAAAACCCCTGATCAAGCTCTGTCCTATCTCTGCCCCCTAATGGGGTCTCAACATCCATCTGGTGGGCTCTTCAGCCCCATGTTGGTCCGAACTGGTCATCTCCCCATGTGTACTGGTCCAAATGGTACCTGTCCGTCGGGCATGGTCCTGCACATCAAAAGCTACGCCCTCCATGGGCTCATCAGTCACAGGGATCATAGCAATGTCAATCACATCTCATCATCAATATTATTAAACATATGCATAAAACCCCTAATACATCAGTCAATAGTTCAAAGACATTACAAAAACCTGCAATACAAGATTGGAGAAAAGGACAAGGCGTCCTATTGGGCCAGTGTCCACAAGAAAAGGAAAGTTTCCAGAAAGATCTCATCCAAGCCATGTAAGTTTGGTGAGGTGGTTAGGAGATGTCCAAACATGTGGGTGCAGTGAGGGCCAAGGATGCATAAGTGTTACATGTGGGTGCCTTTGTAGAAGGCGAGCTGTACCTGTCATGGATGCATTTTTTCCAAGCCCATTCTTGCCTTTATTCTTTTTATTCTTGTTTTA
>ML806577.1:60869-92420 GCA_009831015.1 Picea engelmannii | reverse complement strand
ATCCATCTATTTCTAGGTTACCCTATTCTTGCCTAAAGAGGGGCAAAGGAGCTAAAGGAGGGCACATTGTTCATAGGAGGTTTTGCTCATGAGAGGAGGAGGATTTCAGCTATGGATGTGAGGTCTTTTGCATGAGGATTGGAAGAGCAGGCCGCTAGCATTGCTTGAGAGCAGCTTGGAGCAGCTTGCATACTTTATTTACTGGAGAGATTCTTACTTTGAGGAGGGCGCATGGCTTTGGCAGGCTGTTTGCTTCCTGGTGAGGTTTCTAGCCATCAGATTTCATTGATGTCAGTTGCAGAGTGAGGACAGCAGCAGGAGGATCATTCCTGTGGAGGGGCTTTCCATTCTGGCATCTCAGTTGATTTCTGGAGCAGATCCGACAGTTTCAGAGGGGGCGCACCATCCTGGAGTGCTTCTGGCAGTTAGAGCTTGGATATCTTCTTCTTCTGGAGTTGCTATTTGTATCAGGTTCTTCTTGTATTGTGATTACTGTAAACTATATTTGCTCTACCTCATATATACACTAGATCTCAAAACTGGTTTTCCCCGGGGGGGTTTTGTCCAGGGTCATGTTGACCAAAAATACCTGTGTCTACAAATGCATTTTAGTAGCTGTTATTAGCTCTTAGATCTGTCCATATTTCAGCAGAAAAGATGTTTTAAGTGTGTTGTAGTTATTTGGTATGCATGTACTTATTTTCCTAACACTGAAACTACTCGCAAGAGCACCCAAATTGAGACTTCAGCCATAACAATCAGCAAAACTAAATATGACTGGTGGCTGTTATAAAACAACAGAAATTTAAAAGATAAGACAACAAAAAACTTAGAGTCTTAGCTTGGTCAAAGACAGACCAAGAAGACAGCTGATAGGACCTGGAAAATTCACAGTGATGAGACCTCCCATCCTCTTGGTTAGGTCTTGTTTTTTATTTTATCATTTTTCTTAGGCTCCCTTAGTTTCTTATCGAGAGGCTTTTTATTGCCTTCTCGGGGATCCCCTGGGTGAAGCATCTCTAGGTTTCATTTCCTATGGATTTTATCTTTTACCAGTTGCTTTTACCCCCTGGGCCTTTAGCCCCTTCTTCCCAGAAGACAAAGTGTACCCTGAGAGGTCATCCTAATGGCCAGACTAGGGGAATGGGATGGATGAGCGGGGTATAAGATGTAAATATGATAAGATGGTGGGAGCGGACGATGGCTCTGCAAATCCCCTTTGGTGGCTAACCAAGACCCATGAATACCAGCTTGCTAAGTCACCCAATCAATCACCCCAACAATGGTCAAGTGGATTAGAGTAAGATCCAAGCAGTCATCAGAAATGAAAGGAACCTAATGCATATATAAGAAGGTTATAATGATCAAATATGACACATACCATGATACCTTGGACCAATTACCTCATGGAGCAAGAGTCCTCTTTGATGCAAGCCCAGGCCGATGGTGATGGAAGCCGCTACTGCTAACAGGACAAGTCTGGCTGAGAAGAAGAAAGATGGGCCCTCCAGGGCCATGCTCAAGTCACTCTTGCTCTCGGTACTCCATGTCTAGGACCATGTGGGCCTCGAGACATGATCTCCTAGTTATCCCTAGATATCGGGGATAACAGGTCCTACCAGAAAAATGACTACCACATACGCCCACATGAAACTCAATTATGATCTGATGTGTCTCATGTGGTAAAACACATCTCAAAATCAGCCCATGAGGGATCCTCCATCCCAAGTGACCCTGCCAAAGACAATACTTAACAACACAGAGCTGCAGAGATCGCTTTTGCATCTTACTGAAATTAGAAGGACATGAAAAATTTTGCAAGTAAAAGATAATATCACGATACCAATCAAAAACTTGCAAATCATCAGAAATTAAATTTACTTGATTAATTACCATAGGTTCCAAGTCCTTCTTAGTCATGAATGCAACTAGTCCTTGACCTTTAACAATTTTAGCAATCTTTACCTCAAGGTCATACTCTTGTATTTTTGTCACCTAGAACCCTCTATTTCCTGAACACTCCTTTTGAGCCAATATATCTTTGACTTCAGGAAAAGGGACATATGCTACAATGTGTGAGTTCCAAAAATAAGCCCTGAAATGGGCCAATCCTTTGACCATAGCATAGGCCTGTTTCTCCATGGGCTTGTATTTGAGCTCAGATCCCTGCAAGGACCGGCTCATATATGCAATCGACTGCTCATGCCCATCTATGTTTTTCTGCAATAAAACACAAGCAATAGTTTGATTAGATGCAAAAGAAAATATCTGAAAATCACGTGCATAATCAGGACTAGCTAAAGTAGGAGAGTGAGAAAGACCTGTTTGATGCTCTCGAAAGCTTGCTTCCCTTCTTCCCTCCAAACCATGTCATGCCCCTTCCTCAACATATCTGTAATAGGCTTTACAATCTTTGCAAAGTTGGGGGTAAATCTGCGCACAAAGTTCACTCACCCAAGAAAAGATTGAATACCTTTTATAGTACTAGGCAAGGGTGTGAATTTTCTAGGTCCTATCAGCTTGTCTTCTTGGTCTGTCTTTGACCAAAGAAAGGCTCTAAGTTTCAACTGTAAGTTAATTAATTTTCTGCTGTTTTATAACAGCGAACAGTCAAAATGTATCTTGCTGATTTGTTACGGTTATGCTCTCGATTTTGGGTGCTCTAGCATGTCGTTTTTGTCACCAAAGATTAGTACATGCATCTCAAAATAAACATAACACACCTAAACATCGTTTACTGCTGAATATGAACAGATCTAAGAAACTAAATCATGCATTTGTAGACACAGGTATTTTTGGTCAACATGACCCTGGATAAACCCCCCCCGGGGAAAACCAGTTTGGAATATGTGTGTATATATGAGGAAAGCAGAAGAAGGGTTACGATAAACACAATATATGAAAGAACCTAATACAATAGCAACTCCAGCTGAGTTGATATACAAGCTCTACATCAACAAATGCGCCCTAGAATGGTGCGCCCCTCATGCAAACTGCCAGAACCACTGAATCTGCTCCAACTGCCAACTGTGAGCTCAGATCTGAAAACCCCTCCACAGGAATGAAGCTCTAGTAGATGGCCTCCCTTTGAAACTGATCTCACTGCAATCTGATGGCTAGATATCCTACCAGGTACGAATCAACCTCCATAGCTAATGCGCCCCTCTCAGAAGTAGAATAGCTCCAGTAAATAATCAAGGCAAGTAGCTCCAAGCCTCCATGAATGAAAGCAAGCGACCTCCCTCAAGCATCCTCACAAAACTGACCTCATCTCCATCTAAGAAGAATTCCTCTCACAATGAGCAACTCCAACAATGAAGAATGCACCCTCCTTCACCCTTTGCGCCCCTCTTTGACTTCCAAAAGGAAACCTAAAGTATGAAGGGTTGAGATCATCTCATCTCCCATCTAATCGATGGTTGAGATCTCCCCATTCATACTTAAGTCATAAACCCACTTTGGGTTTAGTTTCCTAAGTCAACTTTATGTCTTTAATTCACCCCTTTGTGAATTAATAGTCTTTTTAGGCTAAAAAGACTAAATTTCACTTTAACCAAAGTCAAAGTGAAATTAGACAAAAAGTACAAGGTACAAAGTGTAATGTCCTTCCCTCATGTGCTAAGGAGGTCATAAGAACATGGGGAACACCTCCCAAGGTACACAATCTCAACAAAGGGAACTTCTTGTATGCCATTGATCCTTTTAGGATCTATTCACACTCCTTTTGAAACAATATGGCCCAATAGTTTGGCCTCAAACATACCCATGAAGGACTTCTTGGGATTGAGTGAAATGCCCAACTTCTGGCACCTGTCAAAAGTAGCACGCAAATGAGAGATATGATCAGACTTCTTTTTAGAATACACAATAATATCATCCTGGTAAACACCTATCAATTTAAATAAAAAATCTTTAAATGCATGATCCATAGCTCGCTGGAATGTTGCACCAACGTTTATCAGGCCAAAAGGCATCCTGATGTAAGAGTAAGTGCCCCAAGGAGTAACAAAAGCAGTTTTGTGGTGATCCTTTCTGGCCACTGCAACTTGGTTGTAACCTGAAAATCCATCAAGTGTGGACATCATCTCTGAACCTGTAACTGTCTGTAGTAAATGGTGCATGCTGGGCAAAGGATAGTTGTCTTTTAAACATGCCCTATTTAGGTTCCTGAAATCAATGCATACTCTAATTTCCCCGTTCTTCTTCCTCAGTGCTACAACGTTTGAAACCCACTCAGAATACCTGATCTGCTCAATGATTTTTGCTTCATACAGCTTTTGCAGCTCTGTAATGTCCCCATTTTGGGACATTATAACATTACAACATTTCAGAGTGTTATGCCTACCCGAGTAGCCAGATAGGGGTGATAGAGAGTTCGGGAGATATTGAGGGGTTTATCTGGGCCCTACTTGCATCGATCATCATTAGGATCCATTCTGCGCAGCTGGGCTTTGGTTTCGTTGCATTCCGACGATTTCCGTAATTTTGAGTTATTATGGGTCATATCTTAATTAAATTCACTAAGAAGTTCATAATGGGCATATTACTTGGAGAAACCTCTTAGTGTAATAGCTCATCGGAATCGAGAGGAAGAGCAGTACAGGATAAGATGATGAGAAGTGACTTTCAGTGGCCGAAGAAGCCATCAGGATGGATAAATCACTTTTTAGAAGTAAAATGGTTAATTAATTAATTAATTAAGTGATTTAATCAAGGAATAATAAAATAAAGTAAAATTTACTTGGAGGGAAAAGGTCAACAACGAATTAGGGTTTCGGGAAGTTATAAAGGAAGGGTAAAACAACCTAATTCATTATGCATTGTTATGATTTGATGTTGAGAGTTCCCAGAGGAGGAAGAGAGTCGACCTTATTGTTTTGTGAATTTCTGGAGGAAACCACCACCATTGATCGGTTTCGGTGTTGAGAGACACACCCTAGCCCATCGGAGATACCATCTAGGTATTTCACCGTACTTTTCAGGAGTATCCATTGCAGAGTGCGGCGCTCAGCCAGTGAGGGCGCAAGTCAGTTTGAGGGTTTGGAGAGTTGCATGAGGTCCGTGTCCAGATTGCAGTTTCCTTTCGACCCATTTGAGATCCATCCAGGGCGCTTCTATTGAGCCATCTATCATCAGATTCTGACGGTGGAATCTTGCAGATCGCCTCATCCAGCCATTTAGGGCGCAGCTCCTTCGGACAGATATTTGGGGTTGCATGCAGAGTATAAGAGCAGATCTAGGCAAATCCTTCTGATCCAGTTCCGCATTTGGCGAGACGATCGTTTTGAGCCCTATAGCAGCAGATTCCGTTGGTGGAATCCTTTGGGGCACATCCAGTGTCCCAGGAGGCGCGCAAACCCCCCAAGGGTCCAGATCCAGTGCCTCAGAGACCAGATCCGAGATCCGACACTCATCCATTTCAGTCTAGAGGCCATGGTGCTTCTATTGGAGCAGTTTCCAGCGCATTCCGACAGTCTATCCTTCCGGATGAGTTTTCCAGTTGGTAGCGGTTACTGTACTTCTTCGGAATCACATATTTTTGCCGATCTATCCGTGCATGCATCAGATCTGCTATCATCTTCCGATCACGGGTATTTTTATGCTACTTGCTTGTATTCCAGTGATGATCCATGAGATCTAGCTGACGTTTATATTCTATATTTCCAGTAGGCTATTGTATTTCCATGCTTGAGCCGTATAATACATGATATTGGGCAGTTGATGTTCTTTACTTATGCATGCGTCCTTTATATGTTGTTTAAACCATAAATATGCAACATGCAGATGCAATAACCAACATGCACATGCAATAACCATCAAGATCTCAAACATACAACTGAAACACATCTAGAAACCCCCAGTGTATCAGATTTGCAAGATAGAACAATAGATCAGTAGAAAATATCTTGATCAGCGGGATCAGGGATATTACAGTGGTATCAGAGCTTTAGTCCTGTCAGCCTGTGACTAAAGTCGATGAGTTCAGCGGGTGAACCAGAAGGCAGAGAGGATGCTAGGAGACAAATATGAGCGACCAGAGCGCAGTGGTAAGGCCCCCATGGAACCAGAGGCAACCTTCATGCAGGTTATCAGTGATATGTTAGCTAGTCAACGGACCATGTCTCGGTCCTTGGCTCAGGTGGCTGATAGATTGGCTATGGTGGGCATTACGGGCACACAAGCCCCACATGCAGCACAGGGGAACTCGGGGGCAGGGAGTAGACCCCAGACACCTACTCGCACATACACATCTTCGAGTAGGATTCCCAGACCATGGTTCCCTAGTTTTTAGAGGGCACCACCAACAACAACACAACAGTTGTTAGCACACAGGCTACCCACTCAGGCATAAGACTTTGCAGAGTACAAGAGGGAGTATGTAGCGTTGGGTCCTGACTTTCATCATGACATGACACTGGTCGAGTACTGTGGACTTAGGGGCATGGACCATCCCAGAGAACCTCAGAGAGGAGGACAACAACAGCAACAGGGGAATAACATAGATTTCATCCGGAAAGTTGGTAAACTCACCATACCTTCTTTTGACGGATCGTCCAAATGCACTGCTAGAGTTGCATTTGTTGAGCATGTATTGAAGATCTATTCTGAGAGAGAGAGAGAAGATCTGGAGGATCTCATGGATGCATCAAAGTTTCGGTAAGTTTGAGATCATGACGACAAAAGTCTCGGAAGTTCAGAAACCCTAGTTTCTAAGGTATATGCGGGTTGTAGTGAGCTAGGGCACATACATACGCAGGCTGAAAGAGGACAGGGCGTGTACAATGGATGAAGTCATGTAGACTTGTGGTGAGCTAGTGCCAGGCTCTTGAAGGCTGAAGCAGGTTCTAGATCTGCATTCTATGGGCTCAGATCTGCCACTAAGACTCTGGTATGGTTACATTGTTGTCTTGATGGATACTTTTGCTTGTTGTGTAGTGAATGCTTAAGGCATTCTTGGTATGGTTGTTGTGATGTGGTTTGTGTTGGTTGATGGAGTGAGCAACACTCTTATGATTCAGAACTGATATGATTGCTATAGTATACTGGTTGTTTATACATGATGAGTAGCATTCATATTGTATGGTTGAGGACCATGAGTAAGTTGTTGGAGAGCTTGGATGTGTTGTGACTGGTTATGTGTCAGATTGGACAGTGAAAGACAGAAGAGAATATGATTGAAGGTTGCAGAGGATCTGAGTGTGTGATGAAAAGAAAACCCTAAGAGCTCAGAAGTGATACGCAGGCTGTAGTACAGACTGGCCGCGTACATACGCGAGTTGTACTATTGGTAGGACGCATACATACGCGTGCTGCAGTACCGAGAGGTCGCGTACCTGTTGACAGATTGATATCTGTTGAGGATTGTTGCCTTATCTCAGTTGGTGCTGAGGGTGTACGCTGAGTCTTGTATTATAGAGCTGGTGCTCTTGTAGAGTTGTACTCTATTCAGTTGTTGCTGATAACCCAAGGATTGGAGTTCGTAATAAAAATAAAATTGTACATACATCTTGTGTTCCTTGTGGTGATGACTTGTTGATGATATATGTTGCTCTTATCTGTTGCTTATGTACATTTACAAATGACTGGTTATGAATGATAGTAATAAGTAATGAGTAAATGGCGTTTGCTAACTAGTGAGTTGATCTTGAAGAGGAAGTTTTGGGAAAAAGTGCCCTACATTGTTCACCCCCCCTCTCAGTGTAGCCGGTGTATCCAACAGGTAATAGGTCTAATTGAGAAGGAAGTATACATTAATCAGCCAAGGGGTTTTAAGGTTCATGGGCAAGATACCCACGTATACAAGTTGAAGAAGGCCCTTTATGGGCTGATGTAGACACCACATGCATGGTACTCTAGGATTGATGAGTACCTACTTGATTTGGGCTTTGCCAAGAGTATTGCAAATCCCAATCTTTATTATTTGTTTGATAGGTATGATTTGCTTGTTTTTGTCCGATATGTTAGGTATTCTGAAAAGTGCATTGCATGGTGCAAGACAAAGTTGGATTATGAATTTGACATCAAGGACATCAACCTTATGCATTATTTCCCGGGTCTAGAGGTTTGTCATGGTACAAGGGAGGTCCTCCTTGGTCAGGGGAAGTACATAGTAGAGATTCTAAAGAGCTTTGATATGCTGGATTGTAAACCCTCGACCATTCCTATGGTTTCAAGTCTAAAGTTATATGATTATTTAGACTCCAAATTGGCAGATCCTCCTGTTTATAGGTAGCTAATTTGTTAGATCTAGTGAATATTGAGCTTGATATAAGTTTTGCAGTAAATTCTGTGAGCTAGTTCATTGTTGAACCCATGCCTATTCATTGGATTGTTGCAAAACATAAGCTTTGATACTTGAAGGGCTTAACTCATTATGGCTAGAGGTGTGTGGGAGATGGTGAATTTTGGTGTTGCAGGGATTTGTTGATTTTGACTAAGCAGAAGATGCAAGTCCTAGGAGGAGCATATTAGGGTTTTGTTTTAGCTTGGGATCAGGTATGATATCTTGGTTCAATAGGAAGTAGGAGGCCGAGTAGATGGCAGCCAGTTTTGGGGCCATACATTTGCAAGTTGATAGTATAGTTGATTGATCATATGTTGGAGCCCACTATAGTGTACCGTACAAATTAGAGTTGTATCAGACTCTCTGAGAATCTAGTATTTCATGATTGCTCCAAGCACATAGATATTCGGTACTATTTCCATAGAGATAGGGTTCATAAGGGAGAAATTGTCCGAGTGTGTTCCTTCAAATTCGTAGGTTGCAAATATTTTGATGAAACCCTTGGCTAAGGGGAAGTTTGAGATGCTAAGAGAATTGGCGTGGTTTGTGTGCATGTGGGTTGAAGAGATAGTCAAGAGCAACATTAGAATGGTGCAACTATGATGGTAGAGTTCACAAACACCATGGGTTTTGTGCACATTCATTGCAGGTTTGACGCACACTGTTTGTGGGTAACAACAATGTGGGGAGGCACAACAACAGTGGATATGTAGGTAGCGTTAGAGGGCGCTTGCATGCACTAGCCTTCGAACACTTCCATATTAGTCGCCATTCCAAATTTAGCAATCCAAGTTTAGAATAGATGCTTTTCTTATTTTTGGAGTTTGCTTTTTTTTTTGGTATTTAGCCAGTCAATGATATTTAGTAATTGAGAATTTCTTAGTTTATAAATATTTTGTCTTTAGTAGCAGTTCTATTTTTTGTTGAGCCCATGGGCTAGTTAGCTGGGTGTTATTTTTAGGAAGATTTCCCATGCAGACTTAGGCACACTTCCCTACGCTGTTTTTAGGTTGATTTAGTCTGTTTTGACCACAACCTATTATCTATAAGGAGTGTGGGTGAATTATTAAACTGTTCAGTGTGAGTGTTCTAGGATTTGAGCTATTGTTGTGTATTTTTTTCTTGTTCAATTATTGAATACAGATGCAGTATTGAGAGTTTAGACTTGTGTGTACTTGTTGTTTGTACTTTTTCTAGAGTGATGTGTTTGTAGTTTAATGTAATCAGATAAGATAAGGTAAGATAATTTTATAATGTCCAACAAGTGACCACGAATAGGTCGATGAGATTGGTAAGTACAATAGTGTCATTAACTAGCCTCTCTTTCAATCATTAACTAGCCTCTCTTTCAATCCTGCAAAACACAAGCAGATTACATTAAGATTAAGTCTGATTGAACGGATTAATGGCTTTACGATTGCTTTCTTTGATGGGGCGTCCATAAATGAAGGAAAAATTTGCGGGGCAGGGGGAACCATGAAAAGAGTCCTTGATCCAGACATAAGGTGGTTTTTCAATTGTAGATCTGGAACTAATACGAAGGCAGAGCTAGTCGGTGTGTGGGCTTCTCTTTTTCTGGCAAATCTCTTGGATATTCGTCAGCTGCAGTTGATGGGGGATTCGAAGGTAGTTATCGAATGGATGCAGTGAAAGGGCAATCTAATAGCCACCAAAATTGAAGGCTGGAAACACAGAGTTCGGACCTTGGAGAAAAATTTCCAAGAAGTCCTTTTCCAGCATATATTTAGAGAATCGAATGTAGAGGCAGATTTCCTGTCAAATAGAGCTCTTGTTTTGCCTAAAGGGAGCCTGTTATATTGCACTTGGGATGGTGAAAGGGAAGGTCCCCCAATTACTCTAAATATTTTCTAAAATTTTGAGGATGTTCCTCCACTGGAATGACCGTTCTATCGCTTTTTTTCTGTGTGACTGTTTCCTGCGACCCGGTTTGTGAACAGTTATTTTCCCATTAACTTGTGCTTCATTTTCGTTTTTGGGTGGCTTCGTTTTCTTGTCATGGAATGATGGGACAGACACTGGATTGCTGTGTAGTTTTCTCATTCTGTGATAGAATGCTGGAATGATTCAGGACAGTGCTTACAGGAGTGATCTCTTCTGTTTGAAGTCGGTGCCTCTGTAATTGTAAAAAAATTATTATTAGTTAATGATAATTTGAGCTACTTTTTCTCTGTAAAAAAGTACAATAGTGTCAGAATCTATGGTTTTGATTGAAGTTTAGCATTTATATTTCTTAGCTGAAGGTTAAATTTTTTGATTGTGGAATCTGCATACCATGATCTGAAAAATTTAACACGGTATTAGAACGGAGAATCCAAAATCTTCTAAGGTTTCTGTGGATGGAAATGGTTGTTTCTTGTGGGAGGGAGCTATCGAAGGATTTCAGTGAGTGTGATGTCATTGCTTTAGTGATTGAAGCGATCCAGAACTGTGAGAGGTTGTAGGGTGTGATACCCTAGTTGCTCCAATGATTAAAATGTTGTTTTATACCTGAGAGAGGTAACCTACACTTGTGATAGGTTGCATATTCAATTACTTTCTTGGCTGAATTGATTGGTTTAAGTGTGTTCTAGGTGTTGTAGGTATGGCTAGTCTCGGTCTCAGAGGGTGTGACCATCTAGAGGGCACTTCCAAGTTGACACTGTGGAAGTGTAGATTGTAGAGAGGTTGATCTTTGGAGTTATGTGGTTAAAAAGATTACAACTTCTACGAATGTTGCACTGTTGGCTGAGCATAATAAAAAGTAGGCCAAGGCGAAGTGAATCATCCTTGACTCGATGAAGGACCAATTGATACGTCACATCATCGAGAATACAACTAAGGAGATGTATCATGGCCTAGTCATTTGTATCAGAGTGTGAATATTAACCTCAAGATGTTGTTGAAGGACAAGCTCACTAGCACATGCATGAGTGATATAAACACAGTGGCTAGTTACCTTATGAAGATCACCTAGTGTCGAGGTTAGCTCATTGCTTTCAGGGTGAAGGTGGAGAATGAGGAGTTGGTGCCCATTACTTTAAATGGATTCTCCTCATATTGGGTTCTGTTTGTTTGGGGAGTTTGTGCTTGTGATAAACTTCCCACTTTTGAGAAACTTTGGAATGATTTGATCTAGGAAGAGATTAGACTGGACACTGTTTTGGCCAGTGGTGAGAGAGTTAGAACTTAGAACCTAGCCCTCATCGAGAAGATGAGGAGAGGGGGTAAGAGAGGAGGACCCTAGTGGGGTCAGAAGGGCATGGAGGATGAACTGGGACCCGGGTTCTTTGGACCAGGGGAAGAAAGACTTGAGTCATGTGAAGTGTTTCAATTTCCACAAGATGGGCCAGTATGCATCTTAGTGTCCTGAGAGGAAGAAATGCAAGTAGCAGCAACAAGAGTCTGCAGGCAATGCAAAACTTCAGCCAGAGCGGATGAGCTAGCATCTAGACTTGAGATAACCTTCTCCATGGTATCATGCCTTTTTGCTAACATTGATTTTGGTGTAGGGTGGTATGTGGACAATGGAGCATCCAGATTCCATACACATGAACTTCAACAACAAGATGTTTAGCAGACTTTGAGAATAGGAGGATGGCATACAGGTGGAGTTGGACATTGATGCCACTTGTGTCCAGGTACTCGATTGGGCTTTGTCTCTTTCTGCATGCCTATAGGTGATGTTCTTGAGCTAGATGATGCATTGTATGTTCTTGGATTAATGCAGAGTCTTCTTTGAGTTTCTTGCATGACTGATCTACAGTGTATGCCTGAGTTTGATGGTAAGCAGATGATTATTAGAAAACACAGCGTTGAACCTGCTTGAGTTTTTGGCCGGAGGAATTTGAGATGGTGGCCTCTACAGGGTACTTGCTAATCTAGTAGAGCAGGTATGGTAGGACGCCATGCTGGAGGAGTGCCTTTCCAACTTTGTGGAGACACTTCAAAAACTATTGTGGAATCGGCGATTGATTTCATGCATGCAACTAATGAGAATATGTGCTAGAACATGTTTATAGCCAAAGGATTCTCTTCGAAATGAGTTAACCTTGATGAGACTCTTAGTCCAGTCACCAGAAGATTCTCTCAAAAAGAGGGAGTTGATCTTGTTTTGTTTTTTGCTTTAGTTGCTGGAAGTTTTGAGGTACATGGGCTAGATACCCATGATTTCAGATTAAAGAAGGCTCTGTATGGGTTGATGCATGCTCCACAAGTTTTGTATTTCAAGATCGTTAAGTTTTTACTCAAGTTGGGCTTTTCTAAGTTTAGTGCAGATTTTAATTCATTATTTGATAGATTCGATCCACTTATCTTGGCCCTGTATATAGGTGAGTGTATTATTGCAGGAAGGCTTGAACAATTCATGAAGTGGTGTGAGAAGAAATTGATCCGTGAAGGACGGAGGAGGTTGGCAGGTTGCTGATGAAGTTTTCTTTGTACAAGGGATTTACACCTTGAAGATTCCAAAGAGATTTCAGAGTAGAGAAGGGAGCAGTGGTCCAAGGTTATATCTCTTAAGGTTCACAAATGTTCAACATCATGATGATGCCCCTAGCAGAGGGGAGGTTCAAAATGTTGTGATAGCATCTTGGCTTGGTGGATAATGCTTTCCTCACAAAGAGGGAGTGTTATAGTTTTACTGTTTTACCTATGTCGCTCATTTAGTGTTCTGCAACAACATTTTCTTCTGCAGCAAAAATCATCTTTTGCAGCAGACTTCAAACCTTCAGCAGCACAGTAGTACACTGTAGTTTTCCCTTAGTGGAGAAGTGAACCCAACAACAACCTTGCTCTGTTTGTAGGTGGGTTGAAGGCACAGTCAAGAGCAGCATCAGCTCGGCACTGCAGCAAAGGCAGAGTTTTCCTTGGGTTATGTGCACACTCATGGCAGGTTTGAGGTGCACTGTTTGTGGGCAGCGGCAGTGTGAGGAGGCCTAGCAGCAGTGGATATGTAGGCAGTGTTAGAGGGCGCATGCATGTGCTGGCCTTAGAACACTTCCAATATTAGCTGCTGTTCCATATTTAGCATTCCAAGTTTAGAATAGATGCTTTTCTTATTTTTGGAGTTTTTTTTGTTTAACTTTAGCTATATTTAGAAGCTAAGACTTTATTAGTCTAGAAAGCTTGTCTTTAGCTGGGCGCATGAGCTAGTTAGCTAGGGGAAGATTTCCAATGCAGACTTGGATGCACTTCCCTAGGCTATTTTTAGGTTGATTTAGTTTATTTTGACCACAACCTCTCATCTATAAAGAAGGCAGTGTGGGTGAGTTATTAAACAGTTCAATGTGTGAGTATTTTAGGATTTGAGCTATTGCTGTGTATTTTTCTTCTTCTTCAGTTATTGAATACAAATGAAGTTCTTTGGCAATAGCAGATCTTCAATGGCGGCTTGCCTCAGAAACTCCCCATGGGTTGAATAATGTGCCATTGAAAAAGAAAGAAATAAGAACTTCTAAGAGCTCCAGCGAATAAGCTATAGGTTGTGCCTTTATGTTGTTTACTTAATAACCAAAGCATGTATTGATAGTTCAGACCTGTGTGTACTTGCTGTTTGTAATTTTTCCAGAGTGATGTGTTTGTAGTTTAACGTACTCAGAATCTGCAGTTTTGATTGAAATTTATTTCCATTCCATCGCTGTTACGTTAAATTTTCTAAGTGCAGAGTCTGCATACCATGATTTGAAAATTTTAACAGAGAACATTTTCCTCATAAAATGGGAGTGTTAAAGTTTGTCTGTGTTGCTTAGTCTGTGTTCACATTCAGCAGAGGTGCACATACAGTAGATCCTTGTTCCTCTTGATTCCTGTGAACAGCAGTGTGGATGAGGCAGCAGCAGCAGAGAGGTGCTTTAATGAGGATGATCAGGCACAGTTATGGAGATAAGTAGAGGGTGCATGAGTGCCTTCTGTTGCCGTCCTAATACACACTTGCAAACATGAGCAAAGTCCAGCTCACTTAGTGTGTCCTTGGAGGCACAATGCCTAAGTTCACAGTCCACACTGTCACCTTGACTGAAACCTCTTCCTTCTAGGCTCACTCCTAGGGAAGCCAAGGGGGGTAGACCCTAGTTACTAGATATGATTTAACTTGAAGTTCTAGGAGTTGGTTTTGATTGATTAGAAGTTTGGGGGGAGTACTAACCTATAATGCAAAGGCAACAATGCAAGATGCAAGGTTACTTATGTCAAACCAAACCCTTCCCTAAGTCAACTAAGACTAGTGCCTAAGGTTGGGCAAAGGGGTCAACTAAAGTTTAAGGAAGGTTAATTACAAAAGATTACAAAGATTACAAAATTACAACTACTCCACAACAAAAAGACACAAGTACTTACAACAAAGAATGAAAGATATTACAACAATTATGAACAAAGATACAAGATAGACAAGATACAAATAACAAGATTAACCAAGTGCTTGAATGTGAGAATTCAAAGATATTCAAGATGTAAAGATCATCCACATAAATCCAAGCATGCCCCAATAGCACTTACTCTATTGGACTGCTTATCAATGGCAAACCACAAAGCACTCAAGATTCAACAAGATGATGCCTCCAAATGGGATATGCTATCTCTTGTTGAATCACACCATAAAGAGCATTAACCAAAGATATGAAATATTTGAAAGACTCAACACTTAAAAGATTCAACACTTAGATATTCAGACCATAAACTTGCATGAAAGATTGAAAGATATGAATACTTGCAATTAGTGTTCTAAACAACCATAAGATGTACCCAAAAGAGTGATTGCCTAAAAGACTAAGTGGTTAAGAGTTGCTTAAAGATTTTAAAGATTTTAATTACCCTCCTAGCTAAGTGTCAAACCTTAATCCTCCTCCCCCAATTACCAAATGGTTGCTGGATGCTCAAGAAGTATGGCAACGAGGCCTACCCTAACTTCATAGGTCAACCCTAAGAATTGAGTTTTTACAGAAAGGACATCGCGTGCCGTGAGACCGTCCCCGGCCTAGCACCTTCCGTTGCCCTCCTCAATCCCCGTTTTAGATGGTGAAGATGGTGGATTTAGGTGTCCTAGTTGGTCTAATATATTATTATGACTTAGGACTAAGTTTTAAGATGTGTTTATGAGTGTTTTGATGAGTTTTAGTGACCCAAAAATAGTGAATTATGCCCAAAACCGAAACTTATTTAGCTTATGAAAATGTGTTGCAGATTATGAAATTAAAGCATATGAAACACATCTAAAACATGTAAAGAAAGATGAAAATCAAAGATCTATTCCATTGCCATTCACTTAACCATGTATGTGTATGAGCTTGAAAGAAATGAGTGAAGTTAAAGACAAGAACTTGTCAAGTAAAACAGAAAATTGCTTTAGATTATAACCATTTAGCCATGTGAGTTAATCCATTTAGAGAGCATGCTAAGAAAATGAAAAATGCTTGCTGATATAAAAAGTATCCCTACACCATGTACATGCTCCACATATGTTTTAAATTGGTTGATGGAAAAATGCCTTAAAAGACAAGTAAATTGCAAATCTAAAGATTACTTCCAAAGCACATAAACCATAAGATATTGCACCCAAAACATGTATTATGAACTTGATGAAAAACTAGAGCATGAAAATAGAACTATGCCTTGAGGGGCTTTAGCTAAGATAAAATGATGTGTGATGTCTACTTTAGAAAATTTTAACCATATGAGCATAATATAACCATCAACACATTATTACCTAGCCATATGATTTTGAGGATTTCTCACCCAAGGTGTAGGCAAATTATCAAACAAAACTTGAAAATGAATGCAAACCACTCACAATGGCACAAGGTGGAGGCAAGCCAACCTTTGTTGTGCCAAAAAGGGTTGGAAAGTAAAGAGACAACTATTATTGAAACAAGCTAGCCACACGACCTTGTCCTAATGACAAGTGGGGCAAAAGAACAACAAATGCTAAAATAAAACTAGGCCCTAGCCATACGATATTGGGGGGTTGGTTGAGCCAATCTCTCTCCCAAGGTGTAGGCAGAAAAATACTTACAAAATTAACTTACAATGGATGAAGTAAATACAAGAGAATGCAAGCCTCAAGGGAACTTCCCGGGGGCTTGCTACAATGCTAGGAATGAGTAGGAAAAAGAAGAGATTCGTTACCCACTCAAAGGCTGCTCTTTTGGGGTGTTGTGTGGCCGAATTTGGGCAGCATAACCCTTTGTACTTGGTAAGAACCTTCAAAAACCAGCAAACTATTGCTTGCTGGAAATTCTGCACAATACAAAAATGTTAGGAAAAATTTCTGTTTTTTAGGCAGAATTTTTTCACATAAAATCTCCAAGTAAAAAGATGATTTATATGACCTATCTAAGATGGTAAGCTACAGAAATATGTAATGGAAATGAACATAAAATCAGATTAGAAGAAGTGAGGAGTTTGAATAGGCGTCGAGGGAAGACTCCTCCTTGAGGCTATCTCAACAACACCTTAGAGGCAAACCTACCAAACTCAAACAATATGTGAGGTATACAAATAGATAACATGTATGAGTAAGCTAACAATATGAAATACTTCACACTACCAACTACTCAACATATATAGATCAACAATACTACTATTGATGCATCCACTCAAGTAAACTACTTTACCTAAGAATCTACTCAATAGTACACACAATGCAAAAATGAACAATGTCACCTCATGTGCAAGAAGAAAACTAGACTACTCTTGGTTACTCAAAATCCTCCAAAGCTTCTTATTAATCCAAATGGGAGAGCCTTGCAGCAACAAGTTGCTCCAATGCTCTCAAGAGAAAATGTGATGAATGCAAGATGGCAAAGAGCAAGAGAGATGGGGCGAAATTTCTGTAGCATAACATTAGCTCAAAGAATGGTGAAGAAAAGAGTGAGGAGAGGCTCTATTTATGCTTTGAGAGGCAAAGTCACCCCCCTTGGATGAGATCCAAGTGTCAAATACCAAGCCAAAGAGAGCATCCCAAGGAGAGGGGCGAACCACTTAGGGTTTGGGTGAGGATTGATGAGTTGGAATGTGATGTGGAGTGTGGGGACAAGCAAATGGGTGAGGTGGTAGGCTAGGAGGGGCGCACTACTCATGGGAGGGGCCCACAACTCAATCAAATGGTTTTTCAAAGGTTTATGTGTGAGGAGGGGCGCAAATCCCCCTAGGGGAGTGGGTGTTTAGATGAGTGAGTGTGTAAGGGGGTGTTTAAAGGTTAGGAGGTGGGTTGGGTAGGTTAGGGAACATCTCTCTTGCCTTTATTCATCATTACATTACCCATTTACCTCATAAATTACAAAAATGATATTTTGACTATGTCATGACTAAGCAATTAAAATTGTTGTTTTGACTGACTGACACTCCGGGTGGACAAACACCTAGAAAAAGTTGTCCGACTGAGCTGAAACTTGGTCCAAGGGTGTAGGGGGTCTCATTCCATTTCTTTTGAGCACAAATACCACTAGCAAAAGCCCAAGGACCTAGTTTTTACAATAATTACTCAAAACAATTAATTAATTAAATAATTAAACTTCCAGCATTTGGAAAATTTAATTAATTTAATTAATTAAAAAAAAACCTATCTAGACTCGACAGAATTCTGCGAAACTTTCTAAGATGTCTTACATGGTCATTTACATCATTCCTAAACAATAGCTACTAGAGGATGAGTCCATTAGAACGCCCTTCACCACTTTGGAGGAATTATTGCAGGGGTGAGGGAAAAACTCAAGGGAAATTAATAAGGCTGAAAAGCCCAATTAATAACCTGAGGATAAAAAACCCTCGGTGAAAAGAACTCTCCCAATGAAAACATCCCAAGGTACCTGACCTAACTATGATCCATGTAGAGCTATTACATTATTAACCCACGCAGGGGTGCGGAAAGTCCGTTTACAAAAATTTGTGCTGGAGGCATAAATTGCCCAGTAGAACCAAACTATCTTCAACATATTAGCATCTGATGATGCATCTCTTCATGGCACATGGAGTTGACCCCCTAATTGGATAGGTGGTCAACACCTTCAACATGCATGCGCCACCCTTAGGTTAATTCCAGTTTTCCATGCTTTCCAAAATTAGAAGTGTTACTTTATTTTATGTTTAAGTTCAGTTCTAAGTTAGGAAAGCACATGAATAGAGGAGTTACCAGTTCAGGTGATTTTGCATGATGATTATCTATTCCGGGAGGTGGGGTGTAGATCCCAAGGAAGGTGCATGCATGTGCAGTGTTCTCTAGTTGGGGCACACAAATCCTGGTAGCTTTATCCATGCAAGGAGGGCACACCTTTCTAGATTGTATTAGGGTTTGGGTTTTCTTACCTAACCTAGGTGCTCCACAGGGTTGGTTTATTCCTCTTGTAAATCATAGCCTTCTTATTCTATAAAAGATGGGCAGAGTCTTCCATTGAGATGGTTTGAGATTTTGAGTTTTGAGCTATAGCATTGTATTTGTTTCAGTTAATAGAATACAGATGTGTGATTGAGTGATTCAGATTTGTACTTGCTGTTCATGTTTTCAGTGTGATTTGTGTTTGTAGAATCTAGCATTCTGATTTTGCAGTTTTAATAGGTGTTTATCACTGTTAATTTTCCTAGTTTTAGAGTTTGAATATCTGAATGCATATCTGCTTACCATGATCTGAAAATTTAACACATTTAATGGGTTCCTTTCATAACTCCTTTTCTTGATGAAATATAATTCGTCAACGGTTTACAATTTTATCATACTTTTTCCATGTATGTTGCCCTTGGAGACCAAAAAGTTGGATTTAATTTTAATCTTTTGGGAGTAACCAAAGATTATTGAGGTCATTTTACCCACACAATGGCTTTAGTTGTTGCTCAAGTTCTCCCTATTACTTGAATCCTGAACATGAAGCAAATATTTATAGGAAAGAATCAAAGCAAGAAATAAAGTGAGTTACTGTGAGTAGTGCTTCCATTTTTTCCTGGTTTCTCATGTAACAGTTTTACATATGCAGGCCCAGGACATCTCGGATTTGGGTTCTTTGAGGGATGCTGCCAACCTTTTTGTTCCAGGTATTTCTAAATTTTATGCAGACATATTCCTAGATGTATAGTTTATGGTTCAAATGGCTGTGACTGGTTATTCATATCAATGACATTTTTTATTGTTATCATTGATGTGTTTTATCTTTAGTTACTATATCAATATATTTATGTTTAGTTAGAAATGCATGCGTTTGAGAATATCCGCAAATCCAAGTTACCTGAGACAGGGAAACAGGTAGTTTCTGAGATGGTATGAGTTTTGAATACACCACACATAAAGTTTAAAGAAACGGGGAAATGGAAACATCAACCATAGAAGAACTTTAAATGTTTATCTTGATGAAAACTATAAATATTACTATTTTGAGAAATATTATTCTAATCATCTACCCATGAAAAATATGTACAATTTCATTACTTCAGTACTTTATTTTATCATTTTATTAAATAAGAGGAATATAATTTATGTATAAAAAAATATATTATTATATGAATATATGCTTTTATATATACCTGCAAAATATATATATATATATATATATATATATATATATTCATATAATAAAAAAGCATATATTCATTATATGAATATGTTCATATATGAATATGTTCATATAATGAATATATGCTTTTTTATTATATGAATATATTCATATATATATATATATATATATATTTTGCAGGTATATATAAAAGCATATATTCATATAATAATATATGTATTTATACAAAATTAATCTGTAATAATACTTCAATAGTTTATATACAATAATACACATACTTGCTTATATGGGATGTGATCCATTACTGAAATAGTTTATATACAATAAGCTGTAGTCTACTGTCTAAACACACTACGAATTGGCCCTTTTATGGCCGCTTAGAATAATGGAAGTAAAACGGACATTTTTGGCTTGAAATCCGGCAAGAATAATTTTGGATTGATGGAATTGCGGATATCATATGTTAAAATTGCGCAATCTGTTTGCAGTAGGGGTATTCATGGGTGCTGAATCCATTTCTTCATTAAAAACAATAATTTCATCAATCTAAAAGTGCAATTTTGACAAAGATTACATGACTGGGTTCTGGTGATGGCAAGCCAAAAAGGGCCGAAAATGTTTAGCGTTTTTCTATACAATAATACACAGAGTTGCTTATATGGGACATGATCTGTTATGCCCATGACAAATGAAGGTTAGACAAATGGCAACAAAAGGTTCTTTTTCTAATTTTAATACGATATATTCTCTATATAGATTCTATTAATTATTCCTATGTTATTATGAGTTACAAACTGTCCCGTGAAATCATGAGATTGGGTATAATAGTGGAGGAGGGTGAAGGGAATGAAACTTGACATTGATTAGAGAATTGAACGCTGAATACAGGGACTGTGATAATGAGTAAACAAAGAAGCGGGTTGAAAGATGTAATAGGGCAGATGTCAGATAACAAGTTAATGTAATGTATATGTATTGGTTTCCTCTATGGTTTATTTAGTTACTTGTATTTACTTTACTAGGACCAACAACAGGAAAAGAAAATGAATGTAAAAAAAGGAAGAAATGGAACTGATACCATGAAACATCTGGAAAATGCCAAGAAAATGTGTCCTGGAAGTTTCAGTTCTCAGGTAATCCCTCTAGGCATCTGTTAGAGGTTTTCAGGGGTGTCTTGGCAACAAGCATGTTTCAGAAATGTTTCCCTGGGGAAAAACCTCCAGCGAGTCATTTTCTGTAGCATAGCTGCAAATATAAACTTTGGTTGGGTTAAATCCCCGGGAGAATGTTTTATTAAGTTATCAATCACTGGATATTATGAAAACTATGAACATAAAAAATCATCTCAAAACTCGAGGTGAGAGATTCACAATACATTGTTTTAGTGTCATATAAATAAACTGTATCATTGTTTTAAAATTTAAATTCAGCGTGCCTTGTAACCACCAAAAAGCTTGTTTACATAACTTGACTAATGAACTTATCAAACTGTCTGATCTACATCTTAATATTCAGGTACTGGATGCAGAATTGAAGCAAAAACAAATCTTGTATAATTAGTGTTACCCCTTATATTACATGAGTGGTAAACTTGTTATTTTCATGGCATGATAGGGTTGACATGCTGGGATGCTGATGGACCTTCTATTTTTGCTTGGAGATAGTACATCTTCGTTGGGTCTGGTGATGATTGAGGATCCCCTTACTTCACCATGATGTTGATGCACATTGATTCAGTGGATTATGTTCCTGTTTTGCTCTTCATGGTTACACCTGATGCTTAGATGGATAGTGATGACATGCTCAGTGCTATGATATGATATTGATTGATCATCCATCTATTGGATATCTTCATGACTTTGGATGAGCTTTCTTGATGTTGCTCCTAGAATGTTTGTATGATGAAATATGACTGTGGAGGAGCAGTCTAGTAGTTCATATGTCTATTGTATTCGCTTAATGAGATAGACAAAGAATTTCATGGAGCGCCCACCTTTTATACATTCAGACTTCATGATGGAGCGACCTAGGGTTTAAGGCTAATATTGGCATGATTGATGACATCATACTTCTTGGTGAGGGTTCCCTAGGGTTTGATGTGTCTATCATAGCCTTGTGGTGATGTATGATCAGATAGACACTCATTCTTGGGGAGCGCTCCATTTTCTCATTGTTTTTTTCAGGATTCACGTGATTTTCATCGTTTGAATGAGGATGGATGACACGACACCTATTGATGAGGGTGTCCTAGGGTTTGAGGTGTCTATCATGGCTTTGTGATGATATTTGATAGGATAGACACTCCCTTTTGTGGAGCACCCCACTCTCATGTTTTCAGGTTTCTATGGTATAGTTGGAGGGGCGAACCCACTCCTAGTTGAACAATTGGACTCCATTGTTAGAGGGCTTGGCTTCTTTGTTATAGTTTAATGATGAGATTGCACTTTATGATGAGCCTACACTTCATTCTCATAGAGCTCTCCCTTGCTTACACACATGTGGAGGCATTTCTCATGGAATGAGGCTATCTTGCCATTGGATAATGGTTGTTGTACACGTGGAGGATATTGGGGTCTTTGATGACTTGGCCCTTGGTTTATGATGTCTATTCTATTCTAGTCAACCTCCTACCTTGAGATCCACTTCACTTGCCTTGATCTATGGGTGTTATTACACTTTGGAGCCACATGTGCCAATTTGAGGGTTTTATTGCATATATTTTTGAGGGGTTATGTCTTGGAGCTTGAGCATTTATGACACACTCCTCCTGAACGCTCCACCTTTTGAAGCATCTATTACACTCTTTTCATGATGATGAGGAGGGCATCCACTTATTACACTTCTCCATGCCATTTGTTGAGGGTGTGCACACATGGAGGGCATCTATTTGATCTTCTACCATTACTTCTACCTTGGGATGATGATATATTAAGACATGGAGCTTCTACTATGCACTTCATATCACTTCTCATGGGACAACTTGGTCTTGGAGGCCACATGTGTGGTTATAGTTGTTCATTTGGCATGTACCTTGAGGATTTATTCATGGGTCGATTTGTCCAGATATGGAGAATATTTTGTATGCATGCAGTGCTACTTTATGGCAGACGTCCTACTCTCTTCACACATGCGACACACATCTAGGAGGTTGCGCATGTGGATAAACACTTGCTAATTTTGGAGCCTTGACATGGTTTAACCTTCAACTAAATGAGGCACCCTACTACTTAGCTCTATTTTGGGGATATGGTTGTAACTAACTCCATATTTTATTATTGTTTGACTTGTCTATTGGAGTTAGTTACTTGAGTGTTATACTATATTGTTTTCCTTGAGTATTTTATTACAACCTCTTGGAGGAAATTGTGGACTTCAACAAACTTATTGCTACTTGTTGATTGCCTATTCAACTAGGGGGTCAACTCCATGTGCCATGAAGATATGCATCATCAGATGCAAATATGTTGAAGACAATTTGGTTCTACTGGGCAATTTATGCCTCCAGCACAAAATTTTGTAAACGAAATTTCCGCACCCCTGCGTGGGTTAATAATGTAATAGGTCTGCATGGATCATAGTTAGGTTAGGTACCTTGGGATGTTTTCATGGGGAGAGTTCTCTTCACCGAGGGTTTTTAATCCTCAGGTTATCAATTGGGCTTTTTAGCCTGGTTGATTTCCCTTGAGTTTTTCCCTCACACTTGCAATGATTCCTCCAAAGTGGTGAACGACGTTCTAATGGTCTCATCCTCTGGTAGCTATTGTTTAGGAATGATGTAAATGACCAGGCAAGACATCATAGAAAGTTTCGTGGAATTTCGTCGAGTCTAGATAGTTTTTTTTTTAATTAATTTTCCTAAGGTTGGGATTTTAATTATTTAATTAATTAATTGTTTTTGAGCAATTATTGTAAAAACTAGGTCCCTAGGCTTTTGATAGGGGTATTTGTGCTCAAAAGAAATGGAAAGGCACCCCCTACACCCTTGGACCAAGTTTCAGCTCAGTCGGACAAGTTTTGCTAGTCATTTGTTCACCCGGAGTTAGAGTCAATCAAAACAACAATTTTTATTGCTAAGTCAAAAATGTAAATTTTGTAATTATGAGTTAATGGGGTTATGTAATGATGGAAAAGAGCAAGAGGGGACATCCTTAGCCTACCCAACCCACCTTACAACCTTTGTACACCCCCTCACAACCTTTGTACACCCCCTCACTTGACCATTCCCTCTTTTCCTCACGCCCCCTAGGGGGATTTATGCCCCCCTTCACACATAAACCATTGAAACATCATTTAAGTGTGTTGTGGGCCCCTCCCTCATGAGGTGTGCCCTTCCTAGCCTCCCACATCATCATCCCATGGTCCCCACATGCCAACTCACTCATTCCACCTCATCTATCCTCACCAAAACATAGATGGTGCGCCCCTCTTCTAGAGACTCCCTCATTTGCTTGGATTTGCAACACTTGGCATCCATCCAAGTGCCTTCACTTTGCCTCTTGAGCTATAAGTAGAGCTCTCTTCCTCTCATTTCTTCACCATTCTTTGAGCTAAGGTTATGTTACTGAAATTTCGCCCCATCTCTCTTGCTCTTACTCTTTGCCTCTTGCTTCCATCTCATTTGCTCTTGAGAGTCTTGGAGCAACTTGTTGCTGCAACATTCTCCCATTTGATTAATAAATCTTTGGAGGATTTTGGAAACACCAAGAGTATTTTGGTTGGATTCTTACATACGAGGTGACATTGTGATGTTTAAGTTTCTTGTATAGCATTGAGTAGATCTTTGGCAAAGTAGTTTGCTAGGGTAGATTAGCAAAGAGTATTCTTCCTGGTTTATATAGGTTGGATAGCTAATCATTTGAAGTATTTCATGTTGTTAGTCTATTCATACATATTATCTACTTCCATGCTTCACGTTTTGCCTTGAGTTTTGCAAGTTCACTTCAAGGGATTGTTGGGAAAGCCTCAAGAATGAGTCTTCCCTCAAAGCCTTCTCAAACTCCAAGTTTTGTAATCTGAATTTTCTGTTCCTTCTTCATTCATATTTCAGTAAACTAATCATCTTAGATAGGTCACAAACTATACTTTCATTTGGAGATTTTATGTGAAAATTTTCTGTGTAAAAAACAATTTTTTTTTCTGAACTTTGTTGTGTTGTGCAACATTTCCAGCAAGCATTTGCTTGCTGGTTTTTGCAGGTTCTTTCCAGAAACAAGGGGATATGCTGCTCAAATCCATCCATACAACACTTCAAAAGATTCCACACTAGTTGGGTAACTTTTCTCTCCTCTTTCTCATCTTTTCTAGCATTGTAGCAAGCCCCTGGGAAGTTCCCTTGAGGCTTGCATTCTCTTGTATATTTTCAGCTTTGTATCTTAATTTCTTGCAAGTTATTATTACCTACACCTTGGGAGAGTGATTGGCTAAGCCAACCCCCCAAAATCGTTGGGCTAGAAGATAGATTTCCTTTTGAAGCATTCTTTATTTCTTGTCCCACTTGTCCACAAGACAAGGTTGTGTGGCTAGCATAGTTTAATAATTGTTATTTTTTCTTTTACAACCCTCTTTGACACAATATTGGTAGGCTTGACCTCCACCTTGCGCCATTGTGAGTGGTTTGCCTTTTTCAAGTTTTGCATAAGATTTAATTGCCTACACCTTGGGAGAGTAACCCCCAATATCGTATGGCTAGATCAGTGATGGATGATAATGTGCTAATGTTTAAATGATTTGCAATCTTTTATGGTTTTTGTCGTACATTCACTAAATCGTAGCCTAAGCCTTTGAGGCACAAATCTTTTACTTTCTTTAAGTCTCTTATATCTCAATGCATAATACACACATGGTCAAGTAGATATCTTAAAACAATCCTTTATTTTGTGCAAGTTTATTATGTTTCAAGTTCTCATCTTATTTGGCGAGTGAATGGTGTATGGTTGATTCTATTTTTAGCAATTACTTAAATCTTTAGCTTGCTCTCTTCATGGAATAGCTTATGTTATTGAATGGTTAGAATCTCAAGTGTTGTTCCATTTGGCAAGCTGTTCTTGCCCTCTTCATAGCACATCTTTTTCATATACTTAACACATGTTATGGGCTATCAAATGATGACGTGAATGTCTCTATATTTTTCAGCTTCTATTTGCAAGTTCATATGTGTTTACATGCTGCATTTTCATAAGTTATAACACATTCACAACAGTCACTTTAAGTTTCGGTTTTGGGCATAAATCACTATTTTTGGGCACCTAAAATTCATCTAAAACACTCATAACACATCTTAAGATTTACCCATAAGTCATAATAACATTTTAGACCAACTAGGACAACCTAATTCCACCATCTTCACCATCTAAAACGACGATTGAGGAGGGCAGTGGGCGGTAGTGGCAGGGGACTGTCTCATGGCGCACCAGGTGTGTGTCCTTCCCGTGAAAACTCAATTCTTTGGGCTAACTGTGACAGCTAGGGTGGGCCTCGTTGCCTTACTATCTTGAGCATCCAGCGACCATTTGGCAATAGAAGGAGGAGGATTAAGGTTCAACACTTAGTTAGGGGGAGGGCAAATAAAATTTATCAAATCTTTAAACAACTCCTGACCACGTAGTCTCCTAGACAATCTTTACTTTGGCATATCTTTTGATGGTTGTTTAGAAGTCTATTTTGCAAGCACATTTACATTTCTCAATCTATTATGCAATCTTGTGGTTTGAATATCTAAGTATTATATCTCTTGAGCATTGATTTTTCAAGTATTTACATCTCTTATTTTATGCTCTTTATGGTGTGATTCAACAAGAGATAGCGCATCCATTTGGAGGCATCATCTTGTTGAGTCTTGAGTGCTTTAGTGGTTGCCATTGAGAAGCAGTCCAATTCTTATTGGGGCATGCTTGGCTTTATGTGAATGATTTAAATGGTTTGAATATCTTTTGCTCACATTCAAAGCACTTGTTATTATTGTGCATTTGTATCTTGTATCCTTGTAGTATTTCTTATTCTTTGTGTAAGTAATTGTATCTCTATTGTGGGATAGTTGTAATCTAGTTTTACTTGTAATCTTTTGTAATTGAACCCCCTCAAAACTTAGTTGACCCCTTGCCCAACCTTTAGGCACTAGTCTTAGTTGACTTAGGGAAGGGTTTGCTTGTCATTAAAAATTTTGCACTTTGCATTTGCTGCCTTAGCATCATAGGTTAGTTTTCCCTTTAACCTTTAACAAATTAAAACCAACTCCTAGAACTTCAAAGTTAAATCACATCTAGTAACTAGGGTCTACCCCCCTTGACTTCCCTAGGAGTAAGCCTAGAAGGAAGAGGTTCCAGTCAAGGTGACAGTGTGGACTATGAACCTAGGCATTGTGCCTCCAAGGACACACTAAGTAAGCTGGACTTTGCTCACGTTTGCAAGTGTGTATTAGGACGACAACACTACTTTTAGTAAGTTGTTGAGAGGATTATTTTATTGTCATTCCTTGGAGAGATTAGGGGATCTAGGAAAACAATTCATTGTTTATTGTAAAGGGAGATGGAGCCTAAACCTATATAAGGGTTTGCTCTCTCCATTTGGAAGGTGTGAGTGAAAGAGCTCCCAAGTTGTGGAATAGAATTGTCTTATCTTTGTCTAAGCTTTGTGTAATGTATGTACAATTTCATTTATGTGTGACATCTTGTTCTAGGTGCACTATTGGAAGCTTTGTTTTGTAGGTTTGTGGATGCTAAAGTCAACACATGCGCCATAGACGAGCAGTCTTGCTACATTGGAGAAGGTAGGGTACTCCTCAATTCTTCTTGTGTTGCTTACTTTAAAGAGGAAAATATTATGTATTTGATCTAGTTAAATAATTGCATCTGTAAACAATCTTTATGTAGGGGCTGTTATCCCCCACTTTTAGGGATAACTAGGAGATTATGTCTCAAGGCCCACAGGTCCTAGACATGGAGTACCGAGAGCCAGATCGACTTGAGCATGGTCCTGGAGGGCCCATCTTTTCTCCCTTTCAGTGCCTCCACTTTGTCAGCAGCAACAACATCCATCATCTTCGTCTTGGTCCTGTATCAGAGATGGTTATTGCTCCATGAGGTAATGAGTCCGGGTATCATGGTATGTGTCACTCTGATCCTCAAAACCTTTGAATATGTGCATTTAATTCCTTTTGTTTCTAACAAATGCTTGGATCTTATACTTGTCCACTTGACCATGCCTGGGGGGAATGATAGGCTGCCCTAGTAAGCCTGTGCCCATAGGTTTTGAGTTTCCACTGGGGGGATTTCTGAAAAAGTCATCGTCCGCTCCCGTCATATTACCACTTCTTCATCTTGCTTCCCGCTCATCCATCCCATGACATTTGTCTGGGCATGGGGTTGGCCAATCATTTAAGGGTTTCACCTTGCCTTGTGGGAAGAAGGGGCTAAAGGCCCAGAAGGTAAAAGCAAGTTGGCAAAAGATAAAAGCCTAAAAAAAAAACCTCGAGATGCTTCGCCCAGGGATCCCGGAGAAAGCAGTAAAAAACTTCTGAGCAAGAAACAAGAGGGACCCATAAAAAATAATAAAACAAGACCTAGTCAGAGGATGGGGGGTCTCATCACGAGCCAACCTATTAGGTCCATGGGTACCTAGCAGTATGACACTACCAGCAGTTGGTTACCACGCCAGGGTAGTCGCTCTTGGTTGCATGACCAAGAGAAATAGGGTCTCATCACGAGCTAGCCTTCTCATTTCTGTGAAAGTACTTGTGGGTAACATTGCCACCACTGGTCACCAAGCCAGGGCAGTGTCCCCTAATTAGCTTCTTGAAGAAAAAACAATAAAGAATAAAGAATAAAAGGCATGAATGGGCCTGGAAACATTTGCATCTAGGACAAGTGCAACTCGCCTTCTACAAAGGCACCCACAGGTAAGCCCCGCATTTCCCTGCTTTCACTGCACCCCTTGTTAGGACATCCCTTATCCACCTCACCCATTTACATGAATTGGATTTAATCTCTTCCGGAAACATCCCTTTTCTAGTGGACACTAGCCCAATAGGACACCCTGTCACCTCCTTCAAACTTGTATTGCAGATTTGTATAATGTCTTTGAGAACTTGACTGGGGTAAAAGGGGTTTTATGCAAATGTTTAATAATATTGATGATGAGATGTGATGGATATTGCTATGATCCTTGTGACTTATGAGCCCATGGAGGGCGTAGCTGTTGATGTGCAAGATTATTCCCGACAGACAAGTACCACATTGGACAGGTACACATGAGGAGATGATTAGTTCAGACCTCCATGGGGCTGAAGAGCCCACCAGATGGATGCTGAGACCCCAACAGGGGGCAGAGACAGGACAAAAGAGTTTGCACCGGAGAAGAGGAGGACGTTCCACAGAGGCACCCTGGCAGAGCCTTACCTAGGGGGGGTTGTGCCCTCTTCATTGGAACGTTGGCCTTGGAAGGTCCAGGACATCACCAAGAGGCTCATGACGTCATCCAGCTTCATGGACGTTTTGGGAGACAGTCATGGTAGTTTGGCACATGTGGTAGGTTGGAGAAGCCCAAGGAGGGCTTACGTTTTGCTCCAGGAGGCTACATTTTCCCTAGAAAGGGCTAACATCACCCTAGAAGGGGCATGACGTCTTACTTTTGCTTGATTAGGGTTTACATTATGACATTTTAGTGTAAAACAATATTATTGTGTATTTTGGTCTTGTCGGCCTTTTGATGACCTAAAATTTAATTAAGGTCATTGGTATGGTATATATTGAGGGTTTTCATTCTCATTTTTTCATCATCTTTCACTCACACATTAGTGAGGTCTGAAATTTGCGCCCTATCTTAGGGTTTTGGCTGAAATTGCGAGGCACACTTCTTAAAGGAAGACATTTTTGGACTATTTTGGCATTTCTTCTTGGTGGAAGGTTTACAACTAGGGTTTTGCTACTTGAATGCATGGTTATGTAAGTGAATTTCTGCAACACTTCCTAATTGAATGGTTATAGTTTTGTTTACTTGCATTTGTTATTATAATTTGCTGAATCAAACCCTAGGTGACAAGCACTAGTTAATGTCCTTGTCTCATGTCCCTACCAAGTTAAGAGCTATTGTGATTTTGCTGAAATAAGATAGAGCCTTGCGATAGAAACACTCTATCTCTACTCTACTAAGCTAGCTGTTTTTCTCTTGTTATTGAGCTAAGAAGGAGAAAGATGCATCAAGGCCTAGGTTTTCTACACCTTGATAAGCCGTTTTCCCCTAGGGTTTGTTTGATGAAGCCTTTCTCTAGCAACACTTCACCTTCTAACTCTCGTCTTTAGCCCTATGAAATCTTGCTCAAGCTAGCCGATTTCATCTTGCCAACAAGCTAAAGAAGGAAGAGAAAGCACTAAGGCCTAGGGTTTCTACACCTTAGTGAGCCTTTCTCCTCTAGGGTTTCATTGTTGAGGTCTTGCCTTAGCAACACCTCAACATTTAACCCTCTTGTCTTTGGTCTTTCATTATCATTTAGTCCTTCAACCTTTGCGACCTCTTTTGACTCCATATGCCCTAGTAGCGCACTGGTCTAAGACCTCTTGCATTGAGTAACTTGATCACAAACAAACTTCTAAACTTTGAACAAATTCTAACTTTTACTAACCCTAGCCTAGACTAATCCTACTAACCCTATTGCTATCGTCACCTTCTTATGCTATAAACACCTTTGTGCAGCATTTGTTCTACTTCTAAAGTTATTGTATGATTGGTTAAGGCATTGTTTATAAAGTGTTGATATTGTTACATTGATTGCCAAAGTTTCTTTAGCATTTATTGAGAATTGATATTGTAATCATTGCTATTGTACAAACATTGATTTACTTCGTCAATATTATTGCTCAATTGCTTATTATCAGAAAGGTCATTGATTATATGAAGCACTAACCAACAAGCAAGCTTGCACATGTACAGTTTCTTTGTTGCTTTGTCTCGGGCAGGTATGCTTCTTGGTTATTACTTCCGGTTATCTTTTATCTTTATTGGCTATTAAGTCGGACTTTTTGATCAGGTGGTGACTTGTGAGGGGGAATATTATCACTTAGACTTCTTAAGCTTTTGCCTTCTCAAAACCCCAGGTCACCGGGGACGTCTCCCTTGGGCATTACCTCCCTAAACATAAAGAACCTTCCCATTGAGGTGACAGTGGTGGGATTGGTTCAGTTACGCCAGTTTGACCTCCTTTCATCCGTCTATTATCCTAACTACAAACTGTGCGATAACATTTTTGTAAATCCTAACCTTGTACAATATCTACTGCAAACTGATATTCAGAAAAGAACAGAAAAGATACAATGGCAAATACAAACATTACACAGAGATTTTTCACCTGGAAACCCAAACCGGGAAAACCAGCATATATTATATTAATACATTGCTTTACACTGTTTACAATACAATATACATATAGGAGCCAGCGGCATCCAAAACCCTAACCCAATGACCTGGATTAGTCCAAAACCCTAATTCCTTAACCGGAAATAGAAAACCATCGGCAAAAAACCATGTGCCGAAAAACCACCTAATATCATGTGGTCCCGGAAATATGTCGTCCCGAAAATATGTCGGCCCGGCGAAAATATGTCTGCCCGAAACCGACGAAAATATGTCGGCCCAAATTTTTTTTTCTCGTGCAAAGAATATAACACATACCCAACATTCTCCCACTTGTTGTTTTCTTTGCACACAGGGGGTTACAGGGTTACATAGTCAACAATCCAGGGCAACAATGCCCATGGATCCTCTACACCAAGAGAACTTCTCAGT
>ML806577.1:10889-22149 GCA_009831015.1 Picea engelmannii | reverse complement strand
GAGGGTCTAACTTGCTCATTGCCACCTTAACATCCACTCACTAACTCAAAATTACAATAACTTTGTGATATTTTAATAATATCACCTTAGCAATTAAAATTGCTGTTATTGACTCTAACTGACTCTGAGTGGACTAAGACCTAGCAAAAATAGTCCGACTGAGCTGAAACTTGGTCAGTGGGTGTAGGGAGTGCTATTCCATTCATTTTGAGCACAAATACCCCTATCTTTTTCCCAAAGACGAAGTTTTTACAATATTTAGCTCAAAAATAATTAATTAATTAAATTAATCAAAAATTTAATTAATTAAAAAAACTATTCTAGACTCGACGAAATTCCGCGAAACTTCAGACACTGTCTAGCATGGTCATTTACAATAATCCTAAGAGGTTACTCAATGAACGAGATCATCAGAGCGCCTTCCACCACTTTGGAGGAAGCCTGGGAGGGAAAAACTCAATGGAGNTTAACCTGACTAGTTAGGCCACATTAACCCCCTGAGATGAAAAAACCCTCGATGAAAGGAACTCCCCTGATGTCAACATCCAAGGTACCTGACCTAACTATGATCCATGCAGACATTATTACATTATTAACCCTCGCAGGGGTGGCGGAAATCCCGTTTACAAAAATTTAAGTGCTGGTGTACAAAACACCCAGTAGAACCATCTCTGCTTCTGGCATAGAATAATCTTCATGATAATGAGTTGACCCCTGTGCTGAATAGGCGGTCAACAGGATCTTCATTAGAACCAATGACATCCCACTTACGTCTTCCAACATGTATGAACTCATCAATATTATCAACCATGTCACTACCTTTATCATAACATGAACGATTTAATGCATCCAAGGGCTCCTCTAGTACTTCTTCACTTTCCAAATCATAAAATAAAGCATCATCAAAATCTTGGAAAGGGAAATAACTTACCGTGTTCACTTGCTGTAAAGGAGCGTCAATGGCTTGGATGACTTCATGAAATGGATAAGGGTCCGATACATCATCCCCAAGACTCATCTCTTCGTCTTCATCAGAAAATGAAGGACCTAGCTCTCCCCAGGGTTCCTTTACTTCTTCACCTTCTCAATCATAGAACAAAGTGTCATCAAAAACTTGGAAAGGAAAATGACTCACCTCATTCTCTTCATCTTGTGCATGAGAGATAGGATCTTGGAGAGCTTCAGCAGACGGAGGAGCAAATATTAGTGCTTCATCCTCATAATTCACTTCTTTAGTTAAATCTTTACTGCATTCTATCGAATCATGGGAAAAATCTTGCTCCTCTTCAAGGGGTTGACAACTTTCTTCATAAATCTCTCCTTCTATATCAAAGGGTTCTTTGTATTGAGTATACACATCCCTGAGATCTTTCACAATCTCAGTGGTGAATCCTTCGTCCTCTAGGGCTATTGCGAGATTATGAAGGGCATCTTCATAAGTCTGGCATTGTGGTTTCACAAACTTAATAAACCCACTGATGAGGTTTACGAAAGATGATATACCCTTATCTTCGCAACAACCCTTAATCCAATCTTGCAAGAAAGATGGCAGGGAAAGTATGAACAATTTTACCAGAACATCATCCCCTTCAAATTCTATCTCACTTATATACTTCAAGAATTCTACAATGTGAGTAATTGGGAGGCCTCCGAATCTTGGAGAGTTGTTTAACCATTTTATATCAAAATAATGTGGGTATCCTTGAAAACTTTCAAAATCAATCTTCGGATACACTTGTTACCAGGGCGCGATGATCCCATATCTTGGAAATATTACAAAGTCGAGAGTAAGGTGGCACCTTGGAAAAGGTCAGTGGAGTCACCATATAATATCCTTTTAAGGATTATCAAAGGGAGTGAGGGAATCACCCTCAGTGGAGTCACCAGGTAACCTTTGAAAAGAGAAAGGCTTTGAGAAAAAGGCTTACCAAAAATTTGTCGTTCGAGGAAAATTGACTCGATGTTCCCCGGCAACGACGCCAAAAATGTTATCGCAGAATCTGTACTTGCCCAAAGCCCAAGGCAAGTGGATGCAAGATTGACGTCACAGGGGGTGACCTATCACTGTCACCTTAATAGGAAACCCCTTTCTATTTATGAGTATATCAATATTACCCCAGGGGAGACGTCCCCAATGACCTAAAGGGATGATAAGAATAAGGCAAAGATGCAAGAAAATCCCCCTCTCACTGTCACTTAAGTCAAAAGGTTCTTAGGGTCTTTAAGAAATGAATCAATGGTGAAAATGGAGTGTACCGGCCCAGAACAAGACAACAAAGAAAATATGGCAGCTTTCAAGTACAAAATATTGATGTTAGTGCTTCTTAAGACCACGAACCTTCAAAAAATAGGCTAGCTGATATAAAATTGCAGCAATGTAACAGTTTACAACAATAGTGGGTATTTTGTAACAACCACAAAGAATATGCCATGAAATTGCTTGAAAAAGACAAGAAAATATAGCTTTAACTAGGCAGAATGATAGCAGATTGTCGCACGCAAATTTGGCAATGTCTAGCTAGTATTTAATGTCACTTTTGCAGGGAATTTGCTGCAGTTAGTTGGCTGTAGTAATCTTTTGTCACAACAGCAAATTCTAGTGCTCAAAATTGCAAGGAAATACCATGTAAGCTTAGCATTTATCTAGTAGATTGATTGACAATTCTTACAAGCAATTTCTGAGTGAACTAGGTGCAAGTTATGTAGGTGAATGCAACAAATTAACATGAATTAGTATGGCTGTAGCAGTGATTTGCAACAACAAGTTAGCTAAAGAATTAGTCTAGTTTAGGGTTAGTAAGAGTTAGCAAAAACTTCAAGGAGAAAGGTTTGAGTGTTTGTTTGATCAATCATTCACTATAGTGAGTAGACTAGTGCCTTTTAGGGTTTATTGAGTCAACAATAGCAACGACAAAACTTGGAGGGAAGTAGCAATGATAATACTTGTCAAATAAGAAGGGATGGATAGAGGAGGTGTTGGCACTTCAAGGCCTCAAGCATCCAAATCTTAAAGACAAATTTGCTAGAGAGTAAGGGATCTTAGGCCCTAGCGAATCTTCCTTCCTTAGACTATTTAAAGAGAGTATGCAATAGGAAATTAGAGAGAAGCTACTAGAGTGCTATCATTTTAGGGCTCTAGTAGCCACTTCTAAACAAAGTGTACTTGATAAATTTAGACAAGTAGAAAACTATAGAGAGAAAGAGGTAACTTATGTTTTTCTCATAGGGTTTAAGCAAGCAATTTCATAATCTTTAACATGAAACAAGTAAAATTTACCACAAGCATTCATTCACATAAACAAATTGCAGATTTTTACTTACTTCACCAAGAATAATCAAGCCAAACCCTAGTTGAAGATCTTCCACCATGAAAAATAGCCAAGATACACCAAAATATGCCTCTCCAAGAAGTTGCGCATTAGTTATTTCAGCCAATAGCCCTTAAAGAGGGCGCAAATTTCAGTCCACACTAAGTGTGTGATGAGTGATGATGAAAAATGAGAGTAAATTCTCTCTATTTATACAATATCAATGACCTTTAACTAAATTTAGGTCAAATAAAGGTCGACTTGACCAAATTACATAAAAAATTCAGTTTTTTACATAAATGAAATAATTAACCCCTAAAATCATACCCATAGGTGACGTCATGCCCTTCTAGGGTGATGTTGGGCCCCTAAGGTGAAACGTTGGGCTTCCCGATGCAGGATGTTTGGCCTCCAAAGTCCTTGGATGATGCCCACACGTGCCAACTAGCTCACAACTACCCTCAATATGCAAACCTTAGCTCTGGATAACGTCCAGGGTCATAATGACGATGTCATGGGCTCTCAAAGTTCAATGTCCAGGTGGAAGAGAAAGATCCCTTTGGGTTTAGGTCTGCTAGAGTGTCTCCAAGGGAAACATCCTTCTTTTTTCCTGGTGCAAGTCGCTGATGTCTCCTTGCCCTTGGCAGGGGTTACAACATCCATCTATGGGATTTCAACCCCATGGAGGTTCGAGCTAATCATTCCTCCATGTATACCTGTCCACCGGGAAAGGTCCCGTAGCAACAACAAGTACGCTCTCCCGGGGTTTGTAAGTCACAGGGATCATAACACGCAAATCACATCTAATAATTAAATTACCCAAACATGTGCATCAAACCTCCCTCTACCCAGACAAATGCTCAAAGACGTTATGCAATTTAACAAGTCGGGTTTGGAAAAGGTCTCAAGGTGTCCTATTGGGCTAATCCACCGTAAGTTTGGGGTGTTTCCCAGGTGAGAACTAGTCTAGGTCATGTAAGTGTATGTGAGGTGGCATGGGGTGCAGTGATAACAGGGAAATGTAGATCTTACATGTGGGCGCCTTTGTAGAGGGCGAGTTGTACTTTGTCATAGATGCCACATTTTTTCTTAGCCCATTCAATGCCTTTTATTCTTAGCTTCATTGCTTTTGATCTTTTTCTTTTATGCTTCAAGGGAAGAGTTGAGGGACACTGTCATGGCTTGGTGACTAGAGGTGACAACGTTATCCACAAACATTTCACGGAGATGCGAAGGCTAGCTCGTGATGAGACCCCCTTTCTCTTGGCTATGCCACCAAGAGCCACTACCCTAGTTTGGTGACCAGATAGATGGTAGTGTCATACTGCTACATGCCCCTGGTCATAATAGGCCGACTCATGATGAGACCCCATCCACGAACTAATACCTTGAGTGTTTGTTTTTCTTATGGGTTCCCTTTTCTTACTGAGAAGCTTTTTACTGCTTTCTTGGGAATCCCTGGGCGAAGCATCTCAAAGGTTTCATTTTTGGCTTTTAACTCTTGCCAACTACTTTTACCCTCTAGCCCCTTAGCCCCTTCTTCCCACAAGGCAAGGTACAACCCTTCCTAGTGTGGAAAATCCCAATGCCTGAACAAAGGTAGGGGGGAAATGAGAGGAATAAAGATGGAAAGTGGTAATTAGGGAGGGAATGGACGATGACCTTTTAGAGACCCACCCAATGACGACCCATCCTAAAGGGAGATCAACTTACTAGGGCATCATGTCGCCCTTCTAGGTATGAACAAGTTAAAGAGCATAATTTCCAAGCAAACGTTATGAAATGAAGGAGAATTCAATACAACATATTCAAGTGCTTCAATAATTAGAGTGACACATACCATGATACCCATACTCTTTATGTTATGGAGCAAGATTTACTGCTACTTCGGGACTAGGCTGGTGGGATGGATACTACTACTGCTGATAAATGGGTTGCACTGAAGAAAAGAGGGGCCCTTCGAGGCCATGCTCAAGTCATCCGGCTCTCGACACTCCATGTGTAGGACCTGTGGGCCTCGAGACATGATCTCCTTAGTTATCCCTAGGGTAGGGGATAACGTCTAGCTCCAACTCGGGGACATGTGCTCACCATAGAGCGCATGAGAACCTCATCATCTCTGGTATGATTTGTACCTGCTAGATCTCAACAAAATGCATTAGTAATCCTTAGGGTGGTGATATCACCCCTCGCTCATATATGATATAATAAAATAAAGAGCATCATAAGCATGCATATATACCTAATGGAGAAAAACAATATGACACTACAACTATACTAGCATGGTATGCAGATGGTATATACAATGGATGCAAATGCCTACCTACCTCTACTTACATGTTGGTTGAATGCTAGGTGTAGTCAAATAACCAGTGAAACCATCCTAGCAATATCTCATAATACCTGCCTCTGTGCTTCATGATAAACTAAAACGATGATAAGACAAGCACAAAAATAACATGAGTTAGAACATGTATCACATCATCGAAAATTGTAAAGTCTAGCTCATGGAGGCGGGAGGGAGGGACAAAATTATGCCAAGTCACACTTCTAGCAAAGTGCTTAATCCATCTCAGAAAGGGATCGTGAAAAATCAAAGGCTCAAAAGACTGACTCAAAGAGTCTGAAGGTTGGCTACCTTGGACATCTTCACATCTTGAGGAAGGGACTAGTAAGAACCTAGAGGATGATTGACAATTTCTTAAGGGAAGGCTGAAACACTGAGATAATAAACTTCTTCTTAAGGTATTCAACCAACCCTTGAATTCTAAAAGTAGGATTTGCCCCGGAGAAAACTCAAGACAAGGGACATGTTTCCCAACTACACCCTTAGTGACATAGCGAGTTAAAGTAGTCGAAGGGAGCTGGAAAACCTTGTCACAAGTACCCTGCTTTGGGCAAGCAATATCCTCACCTTTATCAAGTTCTGAGCACAACGGTGGTTGATAATCTTCTTCATAGAATAAATCCAAGTGCTCAAAGGAATACTTATTGAAAATCCTCAAGGTATGATAAAAAATCATTAGGAGAACATAAAACTAGGTCACCCTTGGAGATGTTTGTAACTATATCATTTCCTTGTTGCCAAATGTCAAAATTATTAGGAACATCATATGATTGTTGTAAAGGAAACATTCAAAGATATCCTTCCATATCATAAATGGGATCCTCATTAGAACCAATGACATCCCACTTACGTCTTCCAACATGTATGAACTCATCAATATTATCAACCATGTCACTACCTTTATCATAACATGAAAGATTTAATGCATCCAAGGGCTCCTCTAGTACTTCTTCACTTTCCAAATCATAAAATAAAGCATCATCAAAATCTTGGAAAGGGAAATAACTTACTGTGTTCACTTCTTGCTGTGCAGGAGTGTCAATGGCTTGGATGACTTCATCAAATGGAAAAGGGTGCAATACATCATCCCCAAGACTCATCTCTTTAATCATCTCTTTGTTGTCATCAGAAAATGAAGGACCTAGCTCTCCCAAGGGTTCCTTTACTTCTTCACCTTCTCAATCATAGAACAAAGTGTCATCAAAAACCTGGAAAGGAAAATGACTCAACTCATTCTCTTCATCTTGTGCAGGAGAGATAATATCTTGGAGAGCTTCATCGGACGGAGGAGCGGATATTAGTGCTTCATCCTCATAATTCACTTTAGTTAAATCTTTACTGCATTCTACTGAATCATGGGAAAAATCTTGCTCCTCTTCAAGGGGTTGACAACTTTCTTCATAAATCTCTCCTTCTATATCAGAGGGTTCTTTGTATTGAGTATGGTACACATCCTTGAGATCTTCCACAATCTCAGTGATGAATCCTTCGTCCTCTAGGGCTATTGCGAGATTTTGAAGGGCATCTTCATATGTCTGGCATTCTGGTTTCACAAACTCAATAAACCCATTGATGAGGTCTACGAAAGATGATATACCCTTATCTTCGCAACAACCCTTAATCCAATCTTGCAAAAAAGATGACAGGGAAAGTATGAACAATTTTACCAGAACATCCTCCCCTTCAAATTCTATCTCACTTATATACTTCAAGAATTCTACAATGTGAGTAATTGGGAGGCTTCCGAATCTTGGAGAGTTGTTTAACCATTTTATATCAAAATAATGTGGGTATCTTTGAAAACTTTCAAAATCAATCTTCGGATACACTTGTTCCCAGGGCGCCATGATCCCATATCTTGGAAATATCACAAAGTTGAGAGTAAGGTGGCACCTTGGAAAAGGTCAGTGGAGTCGCCAGATATCCTTTTAAGGATTATCAAAGGGAGTGAGGGAATCACCCTTAGTGGAGTCGCTAGGTAAGCTTTGAAAAGTGAAAGGCTTTGAGAAAAATGCTTACTGAAAATTTGTCGTTCGAGGAAAATTGACTCGATGTTCCTCGGCAACGACGCCAAAAATGTTATTGTACAATCTGTACCTGTCCAGAGCCCAAGGCAAGTGGATGCAAGATTGGCATAACAGGGGGTGACCTATCATTGTCACCTTAATAGGAAACCCCTTTCTATTTAGGAGTATATCAAAGCTATTTAGGAGTTTCATTTGCATACAACCTTGGGATTAATGGCTTTCCATGCCCTCTAGATGCTCGTAGTTACGAAAGTTATTTCGATTTCAACATGCGTTGGAGTGGTAAGCAAAGTTTGCAAATCTAGATTAGTCCAAACTTTCTTGGCCAATGGGGAGCCTCCAATGATATAGTTTCTAACTAGAACTTTCCAATCCTCCTTTCCTTTAATTGCCTCGATGATCCATTTTGCACATAAAGCCCGAACCTAGGTGTGAGTGTGAATGATACCCATCTCTACTCATTCCTTGGGTAGACAACATAAGTTCTATTTGCCTCTATGAAAGCCCTTGTTTGCACTTGAATTCAAATAAAGCAAGTCCCTGGGAATTTTATCTAGCATTTGGTAGGCACTAAAAAAATGAGCCCCACAAAGAGAATAGTATACATGTGTAGCTGCCAGAACCTTAGTGCCAATATGGAATTTGGCTACCAAGGTCATGGGCTTTGTGATACACTTATCCTTTGGACAACAACCTCCCAAATATCCTTGGGGGAGGCTTGGAAGGAAAAGTGAATTCCCATAAATTTGAATATCTAGTCGGGTTGAATCCAAGATCACCATTGGCTAGCAAGCTAGTTTGGAGCCTCTTTTTAGCTTTGCATGTAGCATTGCGTTTTGGTCAATTGAAGCTTGGAACTACAGGCTTCATAAAAAAATTGGAGATAATCCCCAGTGTCATAGTTTGGAGCCTCTTTTTGGCTTTTCATATAGCATTGCGTTTTAGCCAATTGAAGTTTGGAACTGATAGCTTCACAAAAAAATGGGAGATAATCCATGGTTTCATCCAGAGATTCTTTCTCTAGAATAATGGCGAGGAATGAGTTATCATCAAAGTGGCTATTAACTGGTTGTCCAACGTTGGGTTTAGGAAGAACGATTCCTTTAATGATCCCCTGAGACATTCTGTTATGCAACAAGTATCATATGGCTTCAACAATGATAATATACAGGGTTGGGGCAAGAGGGAAATCTTGTTGGATTAACCCGGAAAGGCCAATTTCCTCATACTTAGCTTGGTTGATAGAGTGGTAGGTTAATGCATCAACAAACAAAGTTTCAATAACTTTTAGAAAGAATTGGTCACACCCAAGGGCGTTAAGCATGGTTGGCTATTATGAAGGGTCATTCCACCTCATCATATGTTTTTTTAAAATCAATCTTGATAAAAATAGTGTCTTGGGCTAGGTGCATGATCCACTCCATACCTTTGCACATAACAATGACATTATCAAGGATAAAGCGACCACTAATGAAACACGTCTCCTCAGGCCTGGAATTTTAGGCAAAATATCATTGAGGTATAAAACCAAGGCTTTGGCAAAACTTTTGTAGGAAACTTTGAGTAGGGTTATCAGTCTCTAACGTGTGATGACCTCTATGCCCTAAGGCTTGGGAATGAATCTAATCAAGCCTTGTATAGTTGTAGCACGATGGGCTTAGCAAAATCCTATGTGGCTTTATAGAATTCATGTGAGAAGTTGTTGTGGCTTTATAGAATTCATGCATGAAGCTGCTAAGTCCAGGGGAATTATCATCTTCCATTTCTATCAAGGTCATGATCAATGCATCCAAAGTGAACTCTTGGTCATAGATCTTTTCATGCTTATGAGAAAGATGTCGTGGGACAACATCAAGGCACACTTGCATGGCCACCTTACATTCATAAATCATTCCTTGCAACTGGAAGACACTTTTGTAGTGATTCACAAGCTCTCTTTTGATGTTTTCTTGCATGGTGATCTTTCCTTCAATGGACCTAAGAGAAACAATTTTCTCTGTTGTCTCCTTAGAAGCCAATTCTTTGGAAAAGGATTTCATCGATCAATCTCCATATTTTATCTAGTGTAGTCATGTAGGCACTTGGGCTCCCCTAGTGGGACGAATTTCATCCACTTTTAAAAAATGTTTGAGTTTGGCCACATGGGAATGAATTTCCTTGTCATATGGGTTGAGTTGGGGCCTTTGGGAAAGTTGCTCAAGCTCCTCCTTTGTGGCCTTATATTGCTTACGTGTGATGGTTGCAACTTGCTTCTTTTAGCCACACAAAAAACTAGTGACCAAGTGATAATGTTGCCCCACTAGGTAATCCATCCTTCACTCCCCCTTGGCCTTGGCAATAAATTCCAAATTCTTTTGATGGCATGTATGCAACAGAGGGTTGCAGGTGAGACACATTGAGTGGAAACCTAGTTTTCAGAATACACATTTTTTTAGCATCCCATAAAATGGAGAATACAATGGGTTGATGGTTAGAGAGGGTAAGCTCACTAAGTACCTGCACTAGCCTCCTACCTCCATAATCAAACTAAAAGGTGTTTTGTTCAGAGAGTGTTTCTCTATCAACGCGCTTGAAAATTCTTTCACTTCCTTTCTTGTAGTTTGACTAGGTTAACTAGGGTTTAGAAGAACCATGTATCATAATTTGTTGCGATCCTATAGGCCTAGTTTGGCCTAGAGGCCATTCTCGGTTGTTCCCTGCCCTTGTGGTATTTTTATAGGAAAAAGTTCTTCCTTGTCATCTTGGTTCTAAACCATGTTGAAGTCTCCAAATATAAACCGACTAGATTATGGTAGATCATTTGCTAGCTAGTTTCAAAAGGGCATCCTTTCCTCATCATTCGTCGATGTGTAAATTTTGGCCAATCTAAGAATCCAACCATCCAAATTCAACATTATCCACATTAGTTGGGGGATCGGGTTCGAGCCACGATCAATTGCGGGAGGGGCTAGTTTTGGCAAGATAAGGGTAGATACCTTGTCCTTTCCATCTAAATGGTTAGAACAAAAAACATCATTTGACCAAATTAAATTTACAACTGTCCTTTTAACAAGAATACCAGTGATTTTAATTTCTTGCAAACACATAATATCTAAATTTGGAATCAAATTGTGAATCCTTCTTACCATGGATTTTCTATAGGGTTCTCTAAGCCTCCTGACATTCCATGATGCTACCTTCATTGGGAATCAAAAACAAGTTAGTCCATATCCTCCTCATCGCCTGTATTGACTAAAGTGTGGAAATAGTTTGGTGAAATCAAGCTTATTGTTGGTCCCCGGTTTTGACTATGTTCTATGCCCATACTACATACCATTGACCTCCAACTCTATGCCAGTACCACCCTTTTTGACCTCCTTTGGATATAATCAACACCCTTTTACCACTCAAAAGGGTCGCCTAAGGTATCTTTGAAATTCAAGTTATTATTATGCGTTTTAATACTTTAATTTGATAAATGGACTAATATCACTTGGGTAGGTACCATTGCTGTTCTTGGCGCAGGGTTCCGGTACCAGGTACCAACTCACACCGTAGTGGTACCAGTGGAGCAGTTCAAAACCGATACATCATGGCAA
>ML806576.1:306888-322819 GCA_009831015.1 Picea engelmannii | reverse complement strand
AATGTCAATTCCCAGAAGTTACAGACCATATGTATCGAGGCCATACCATTTCCTTCATCAATTAGAAATATATAAACGATATGAATTACAAAATCTCCATGGCCTAAGCAGTATTTCCGAACAGGCGGGACCTGAAATCAATGCTATGGATGCCAAGCTTCAAGTCCAGTTCGACCTTACCGAGGGAACTTTCTGGCACTGGTGGCGTAAAGTTCTCGTTGCCGGCTTTCATTCGTCGGTTGGACCTCGGTTTTTCGGAGGCTTCGACATGCTTGTCTTGATCCAGAGCGACAAGCGTCAACCGAGTCGGCTGCGGCTCGAAGAGATCAGAAGGGGACTGCACCGCCACGCACTCACTCGAAATCGAATCCGAAGTCCAATTATTCCTGCTGCCTCGGCTACAGTTTCTCGGCTTAGCGGGGTGGATCGAATTGGGTTTGGAGACCGAAACGGGGAGCGGGATGACTGCCGAGGAGGGGATGGAGAAATTCGTCCGCGCTCTCGACCCGCGCAGCCTGCGAGCCGCAGCGTCATAGGCTCTGGCGGCCTCCTCTGCCGTGTCAAACGTACCGAGCCAATGCCTGCACCGCCCGACCCTGTCACGAATTTCCGCCGACCATCTCCCCCATGGCCTCTTCCTAACACCTCTAAAGGTTCTGTTACCGGTCGACCCCGCCGAACACCCGGCCGCCTTCTCAACGCCCTGCCCGGCGCTCTTTGAACCGACGTCAAAGCCCCCGCTAGGCTCCGACGACACCAGCTCATTCCCCGCTTTCACAGAGAACGTCGGACCGGCACCGTAACAGGCCCAGTCCCCCGGGCGTCCGCTGGTTCGGTAACCATCGCCAAACAAAATATGATGGCCGACCACGGCGCCTATACCTGCGTCGGCCAGGTTCAAAGGCTCCATGTCGCCGGCGTTTATAGCCACTGTCTTCACCGGCTCGATGTCAGCCGCGCTTATAGGTATGGTTTTTACCGACTCGATGTCGGCCACCGAGAGACTCTCGTAACAGGCAGGAACGTTTATTTCTATGGGCGACCAGAGCCGAGCTCCGAGCAGCTGTATTAACGTCGAGTTGGCGCCGGACATTGCTCGCCCATTAATACTAGGGACCGCCCGTGACGAAGCTTGCAGGCCAGTGAATAAACATAAATCCCAGTTAATCCTGCTGGCCACCGTCGGCCCCCAAGTACTCTCGGTCTCCAATTTCACGCGCTTAGTGTTCATGGCCAGCAACATGTTTTGCCCGCCCATGGAAATTATCTACAGCGTTATCAAATACGAATCTTCAACAAAAAAATTTCACAGATAAAAGCCACAGCCCACCATCTACAAGCTTTGAAACCCACAAGAGAAATTTACAGACATCCAGCTTATTTCGGAGCGTTTCACAGGACGAGATGAGATTCGAACCGGTTACCAAAGGTTAGATCCAAATTTATGAGAGCCCGTTTCTATGTCGGGAATTTTTATAGAGAGTAGAGTTGGGAAAATTATAAACACCACTGTGCGGGGAGGGGGATAAAGCGACGGTCCTATGGACTATGGGCGCCGTACGAAGGACCTATGTCTCGTTTCCCGGCAATTATTGTGAAGTAGGGATACCCCATGACGGAACCGAAGTCTTGTGTATTCACCCAAGGGTTTGACTGAGGGTAAGAGCGCCCGCAAATTCCCGGCATGCAGACTCGAGCCGCGCGTCACACACGGTCGTCCAAGATCGGCCCCTTTGACTGACCATGGAACCACGAGCTCCGCTAACCTAAAACATCTGGATGTTCACTCTTATGCTTTTTAAAATAATATTTCATTTTTGTAATCGTTTCATCCATGCCCTCCTTTGTGTTGGCTGCAGAGCCTTGAAAGAATGTTTGTGTTTTTGGTGTGAGACGCTGTTCCCATCTCTCCCCCGTGGGGGACTAGGTAGCAGGGAGGCTTGTAGCTTTGTTAAATTAAGCATATTTTCGATTTTTTAAAGAATATTCCGTTGGTCCTGCTAGAATGTACTTTTGTTTGTAGTGTTACTCTTATTGATTTTTGCGCTACATGGAGCATTTTACCTTTTCAAAGGAGACAAAATGTCGCTGTCGCGAGATATGTTGCTTACTTTACCTTTTGTTTTCAGTACCTCACATTTGTTGTTAGTGGCGTGGAAGTAGGATGGTTTGTGTGCCTTGGTGGGCACGGGAAGAATAGCTTGATTAGATAAAAATTTGCAGTTACATATTTAGCTACAAAAGTTTAATTGTATTAATATTATTAAAAATAATTATCACATTAATAAGATATGTATAAGATATGTATTAGATTATATGTATTAGATTGGACATTGCACATTTATTAGGGGTTTTGAACAAGTATATGCCAAAACGAGAGGAGTATTGTAAAAGTGTAAAGATGGTTTTCAGGTATTTGTGTGGTACTATAGATTATGGAATTTGCTACCAAGGAAGAACTAGTGCATACATAGTGTTGTACATATATGGATTTGTTGATGCAGACTAGGTTGGAGATCTCGATCGTAGAAGATCTACAAGTGGTTATGTGTTTAACCTATTTGGAGGAGCAATTTTTTGGATGAGCAAGAGATAATATGTAGTCGCACTCTCATTGTAGAAGCTGAGTACATGACATCGGCTCATGCAAGTAAGGAAGTTGCACTATTATAGAGGTTGTGCTTGGGTCTTGGGTTTGTACAACAAGTTGTAAGGTTAGATTGTGAAAGCACATTGATGTTCAGTATCACTTTGTGAAAGATGTAGTTGAAAACAAGAAGGTGTTACTCGTGAAGGAGGACACTTGAAAGAATATTGCAGATTCATTGACAAAGTCTGGAAGCACTGAGATATTCTATGGGTGTAGAGAAGTAATGGGCATTGCTTGAATTGTTGATCATGTAATCATTGGGCCCTTGTATAAAAAGAAAACAACAAGAGGGAGAATGTTGGGTATGTGTTATATTCTCTGCATGGTTAGCCTCATGCATTATGTGTATGCTCTAGGTGTAGTGGGGGGTTGGTAGACCCTCCTTGCTTGGGGTTTTGGGGGTGGAGCTGCAAAATTATATATATTGTATTTGTAAATGGTGAAGTTAATACAATAAGAGTTAGAGGTAAGGTACTAAATATTTTTTGGTTTTTTCAATTAAGAGTTTTCAATAATGAATACTATGTGTAAATGTTATTGTTTTCTTTCTGTTATATAAAAAATCTATGTATGCATTGTTATAGTGTAAGGTTTAAAATATACAATATTTATTCTTGTGTTTTTTGGGTTTTGGCAATACCTTAACCATTGAAATTAAAAATAAAACACTTCATATTCCTACGTTTTACAAAAGTTTACTAAAAGTATCAAAATTTCATTAATTTCTTGAAATTTCCAAGTCCATTATTAAAAACATAGTACAAATCTGGATTAGAAAAATGCATGCTAAAATTTGTAAAGTAGTCCTTTTCAAAAATTGACAAATATTATCCATATATTTACACATCCAAAAAACCCATGTCTAATAATTTTCAAATTTGTCTCCATTTACTATATTGAATCTCTTACTTTAATAACTTATGCAATTTTTACTGAAATTAATCAAAATAGATTTATTTCACTAAAATGTATGTCCATAGTTCATCTGTTGTGCAAATTCATTTATTCAACTTAGATATATTTATATGTTTTATCATTCATCACCTTTATACAATTTCATATTTTCAATTTGACTCTTAAAAGTTTGTGTTGTACAAAAATACCAAAATTCTACCATTTTTAGGAAGCATAAAAAAAATACATGAAACCTTACAAAAATGCACACCCAACCTTTCTCATGCATGATTTAAGAAAACAATCCACTAGTTGGTGAATTTCCATACTTGACACAAAACCCATGTTTTAAGTTTGTTTTATTAAGCTTCAAATGCACACAATTTTCTTGCAAAATTGCCCTTTAAAACTCTTTTTGACATTTCTATAAAATGCATGTCATCATCATAAAATGCAGTCCAGGCCAGGTTATCATCATCAATATCCAAGTTTCAATATCCAAGTCAAGTTATGAAATGTCATATGGTATTTTCATTCAATTATCTACAAATCATTTTCATCTTATGCCATTACTCACTTGAAAAGAAAGTTGTCCTTATTTCCACAATTTATGAAAATGCATGTCAAGAGCTTTAAAATGCACGTCTATCTAAAATTAGACCACAATTTATGAAAATGCATGTCAAGAGCTTTAAAATGCACGTCTATGTAAAAATAGACATGATGTCTTAAAATATGGATTGGAATTACTTTTAAGTATTTCACACCTTATCATTTTTCACTAATACAATTCATTCATTTTTTTTAGTAAGTTACACATTAATGTTGTGTTTGCAATAGATTATAAAGAATATAGAATAAAAATATATATTATAAATATTTTTACCATTGCATTGAAGTTAAAATTGTGACTAAAACAATAATTGTAATTTTTTTTTTTAAGATTTACAAGGTAATAAAAAAACATATTCACATATTCTCTTTGCTCTAACAACGAACATGAATTCATTTACTATTTTAAGGAAACCTGGAAACCTTGTCTCTTAAGGAGAAATTACATTAGGTTTTCGTGTAATTGGTTCAATAAATGAGAAAATGTGTGAATAAATATTATGCATATATAAATTGAAAGGAATATTGTAACAAAATTTATCACAAAATTTGAAACTAATGTAATAAAATAAATAAATAAATACAATAAGAAAGAAGTGGAAACTTTGTCTTTTTAGGAGAAATTACATTAGGTTTTCCGGTAATTGGTTCAATAAATGAGAAAATGTGTGAATAAATATTGTGCATATATAAATTGAAAAGAATATTGTAACAAAATTTATCACAAAATTTGAAACTAATATAATAAAATAAATAAATAAATATAATAAGAAAGAAGTTTCAATGTATTAATATTATTAAAAAGAATTAATATTTTTCCTTTTGTTTCTAGTACCTCACATTTGTTGTTAGTAGCATGGAAGTAGGATGGTTTGTGTGCCTTGGTGGGTACGGGAAGAATAGCTTGATTAGATAAAAAAAAAATTGCAGTTACATATTTAGTTGTTGAAGTGGAATGCCAAGAGTAACCATGTTCGATGGTTGTTTGATTGTTGTCGTCAATTTGTAAGGGTTTTGAAACAATATGGTTAAATTTCTTAAGTAAAGAGTGTGATTATTTGTTTTCTTTGTTAAAGGTATGCATTAGTATTGAGTTTTCATGGTGGTCTAAGCGATAATTGGTATATATAAAGCATGCATGGATTATAAAGATGTGTGTGTGAGAGTCACTTTGAGTGCATGTGATCTACCAAGGGGTGTATGGCACATTGAGGATCACATAAATTGCTAGGGTGTGTGAGTGATTTGATGAGGGTGGGCATGACCTATTCAGGGTGCAAGTGACCTATTAAGGTGTACACGCACAAAGTTGATTGAGAATGTGTATACTATGTTAGAGTGTGTAAGATTCATTTATCAAGTGTACATAACTTGTGGAGTGTGCATGTATTTTGTTAAGGTGTCTGTTTAATCCACTAAGTGGGTGTGTCTTGAATAAATGTGTATAATTGATTGAAGGTGCAGGATGGGTGGGCTCCAAGAGAGAGGTAGAATGAAAGGTAATTGATAGCTATGTATTTTTGACATATGTAAGATTTGATTGAACCCTTTATTCCCCATCTCTTAAACAAATCCCTTTCGAGCTCTTCATCTTGGTATAGTAAGGCGGTTAGTTCGAATTTGCTATGATGTTATGATGCATACAACTTACTAAATTCTCTGTTAACATTTATTATTGAAATTTGTTGTGCTAAATATTGTAAAGGTTTTACAAGTATAGAGTGTCTCACAACCTTGGTTATCACATTGGTCCTTGAACCCAAAATAAACATTATACATCTCTATTTTAAAGAATATCCTCAGTAAACAAATATGCTAATAGATAATAAAAGTTTTTTAATACATATACCAAATACCTATCATCACGCTTTGATGATAGAATGTAGATTAAAACCCAAAATATATAATAGTCTCTTAACACAAACTTTGCTTCATGAATGTATTATTTTGTATTATATATAATATTTATGGATTGCATTCTCTACCAATATTAAGGAGATTCAAATAGAGATTCATAGGAATCTATGAAACATAAGGTTTCTTCTATTCTTTTTGTAGAGGAAGGTGGCAAAACCTATCATAACTTAGTTGTCAATCGACAATGAGGATGATCAACATTGGTTGCCATCTGTGAATGCAGGTTGGCTCATCACCATTATGCAAAGAAAGCCAAACCACTTGAAATGACATGATGGTGGTCCCTAAGGGGGTAGAATTCCAATATTTCCATATGCATATGGGACTTGGGCCATTAACTTGTTTCCTACATTTGAGTAAGATGAGATCTTAGCTAATTAGAAGCAGTTTTAGTTATTACTTCAAGACCAAAAGGTAGTTTCAGCATAGATAGTATCCACAAGAAAGACAATATTCCTTATGGTTGTTGTTGAAGCTACCTTTGATGGGGTCATGTGCTTTCAAGTAGCATCTAACCTTAGTCCCATAACATGAGATTAGATAATGTTACGAGGAAAATATCTCTATGGCTAGGGGTAAACCACAACAGAAGGAAATGACTGCAGAAATCAACTCTAGTCTCAAGTATGCTATATAAACAATATGCTAACAAGACAAGACAAGAGGCCTACCTTGTCCAGACGTTCGATGAATTCCACCGTTGAGCACTTGACTCAAAGCAATATACCTGCAACTAGTCCTCAACAGCCAAGCAACGCAAGTATATGGTGATAATATATGATGTTAGCACATTCAATAACATAATCCATCAACATTCATAACAAATACGCCCATGGAATAATAATTCAAATATTTGCAAGATATTAATTGGATGAGAAAAGAGTATTTCTGTTAATATATAATCAGCATAAGTGAATGTGTTACAGAATTTCGTGTCGGCACGGTTCGGAACCAAGAAACTAAGTTCCTTCCAGCTGGGCCTCCACCACTTCAATCCTCCACCAAAGGCAAGCTCATATAAGAGAGACAATAAATTTCTCAATCCGTAGGGGAAGAGCTTGGGGGCTGAACAATGTGTTCAAACTTAAAGGACAAAGGGATGCAGACTCAATATGAAGTGAATAATTTCTCTAGAGTAACTCTGCTCTCAAAGTTGAATTCTTTCTCCTCTTTCCATAGCTCGGATTTGGCCCATTTATAGCCTTCAAATGGAACTGAAGGGTCGAGTTATAACGTTTCCAGTATATGGAAGGCCAAGGATCATTGATCTCGTGACTTGACATGGAAACCCGACACTATTTTTCAATTTTGGGAACAATTCCCAATGTAGGCGGGTTGTAGCGGTGCAACGTGCATATACACATGTTGTATAGTAGGAAAGGTGCGTATATGTAGAAAAATTATATTTTTAGCTCTGGGATTTGCAAAAAGGGACTTCAAGTCTGCATAGGGAAATGGAAAAAGGCCTTCTGTGCAAGATTGCATGGGGTGAGGAAAATCTTTCTATAATAGATGCCCCCTAATGTGTGAGGTCAGAGGAGTATCTGAGATGGCCGAAATACATTATAAAAACCCATAAGTGGAGTAATGGGGACCCAGATGGAAGAACTAGTTGCTCATTACAATCTATATTGACTTTGCATACATGGCTGCCAATTTGAATTACACTGCAGATCCATGTGAAAAATATACCAAAAAATTGTCCATGGCCATGAATAGGAAAATAAAAATGTGGTTACATGCCAAAGGTTGTCATGGTCATGAACAAGGCCCAGTAACACCAGTCTCAAAATCAATATGAAGATATCTGTATACAATGGAGTACAATCTTATCTCCCATGATCACTGAAGTCACACATGTATTGGTCCAATGAAAAGGTAGTAACAACTTAGGAAAGCGGTGGCTACAAACTGATGTCTTCAAGTCTTCTACACAATCTGCTAAAGGTGCAAGTCTACATCGTGTGAATAAAGGAGTTGAGGTTGAACACAATGAGACTTCGTTTGATTACTAGTCATTGAGGTACACCGTTAACAAATGCGAGACAACCTACCGATGATGAAAGTAGGTATCAAGGCATCGAGTACATTCTTACAAGTGTGAATAAAGGATTCGAGGTCGATCACTTGAAGAATCCATTGATTAGGATACATTGATGTATTACCAACTGTCGATGGAAAGAGAAGTTGCCACTAATTACTGCAAGACTCTAGGTCTTGTTTCTAGAATAGATGAGTTGAAGTCGATGGAAGGAGACCCGCTGAAAGGAGATCATTAAGGCATCTCTCATCATTCATCACAAGGTACAAAGAAAGAGCTTGATGATTTCTAGGAAATCGGACTAAGAACATGTTCACGAACCAACAACCATGTGCATCTTTCGCGTGTTCCAAGTGCAAGTGGTACACGAAAAATACCCTCTGAATAATAGCCAATGAGGAAAATTGCTGACAAATTCGAGGAAACCACCAATAATTCTAATGTCATCCAAGACACTGCATGAATCCCAGTGTGTGAATGGATGTCTTGTCGTCGAACACAAGGGAAACCACCTAGTCAACAACCAATGATGAAATGTTAACTATTGGGTTCAAGGCTACCTACCAATGAGGAAAGTAGGACCAGGGTGCGCAATAGGACTACAAATTCATGTGATTCTGAGACAAACTGAGGGTATGTCCGACATGCAAAGTCAAGAGTTCTGAGGAATGGCCGACACAGGTTTATAGACATCCTTTGAACAAGAGCATGAGACATATGGAAGACTCTGGCAGCATAGACTTGATGATGAAACCATGAGATGCAAGAGGCATCAATCAAACTCTCCATAGGGACTGGAAGAGTAACCAATCGAAGGAGTAAAATCTCTGTAACGATCTCAACTTCCTAAGGCCATGCTAAACCCAAAATTATGATGACAAGTGGAATCAAAAATTTTGTGCTCTGTTCAAAGGCGACACGACTGCTGCCAATATAAGATAATACTCATGTCTTGCCCATCTTTTTTTGTTTTCTCATATTCAAATGAATGTTATGATACAGAGGATGAAACGAGTGTCACAAGTAAGCAAAACTAGTTCCAGCAGTGGAACATACCTATGCTCAATGCAAGGAGCTGCATGCGGGAGATGGACACTCGGGGGAATGTTCCCTCCTGGGTATAAGGTGTCAAGTTGCAAAGGATATAAACGAGGCTCTGCTTGGTTGAGGATGCAAAACTGCTGAGGCAAACAATTTATAATGCAAAGTGAGAACCGGCAATAGGATCAATATTGCAAGCAAGGGCATGAGATGCAATCACAACTTAACACCAAAAAATGTCATTTTTCGTAATCTTAGTCTACTTGGTTTGAAAAAGGGATAAACTTGTACCAAATAGACGTCCTTTAAAATACAATTTACGAGTATGAAAGAGACAAGTTCACTCAACAATCTTTTCTCTTTTTGAAAACGAGTCAGAAAATAGCTTAAATAAAAAATCATGACCTTTCAAGTCCAATTTAACGAGTGTGAAAGGGACAAATTCACTCGGCAATCTTTTTGCTTTTTAGACGAGTCGAAAAAGAGCTTAAATAAGACTCGTTGAGAGGTTTCTAGGCAGCATGTCATGGGGGAGACCAAGGCTCCTGTGATGGACTTATGTGAAAGGTCAACATCTTAGGAATAGCTAACAAAATGTTGGGAAAAACCAAAGCTCTCCAAGTCGAGGAGGATAAAGTGCTAGCGGAGGTTACCTTCTCCATGATATATCAAATAATGTCTCTTACTTGAAAGGACATAGGAGGAGGCATTGGATACCCCACAAGACCATCCCAATCAAAGGGAACCTCTCCAAGACTTGGAGAGAGAGTACTCGAGGAGAGTAAAAATCTCTCTTGTTTAGAAGATGTAGTACTAGAAATGTTAATGACATAGTATAGAAGGTATAGAACTAGAACTAGAAGAGCGGGATCGACCTAAAATTGCATCGGCGTGACCACTTATTCAATCATTGGTTGAATAGGATGCAAGACAACAAGGTCAAGAGATGCATCACCCCCAAAAATAGGGGCGGTGTCAGTCAAAGATTGCATCGACACGACTGTTGGTTGAACAGGATGCGAGACAACAAGGTCAAGAGATGCATCACTCTCTAAAAGAGGAGGGGTGTCAACCGAAGATTGCATATGCGTGATGGTTGTATCAACTAGGGAATATTGGGAAACCGAAGACGACTAAGAACCTGGAGGGCCCCCAGGAAAGGACCACGCTTATGTATCAGAACAGTAGCAGGGCATAAACGAGTAAGGTGATTTCCTTTGCAAGTCCTGCAAAGGAATTTGGGCTTATGTCTGACACGTGTATCTTTCTCAATCATATGAATACCCCCATCATGACTTTCAGTGGCTGGTGACATGCTCTCAACATGACTTGAAGAGGATGGTGACATGCTCTCAACATGAATGGCAAAGGCTGGTAGAAAATCTGCAACATGACTAGCATAGGTTGGTGATGAATCCCCAACATGACTAGCAGAGGTTGGTGATGTATGTGTAGTGTGACTAGCAATGACTAGACTTGTTCCCCCAACATGAATTGCAGCAGTTGGTTGTTGGTATTCAACATGACTTGCAATGGTTGGTTGCTGGTATTCAACATGACTTGCAGAGGTTGTTGACCAATCTCCAACATGACTAGCAGAGGTTGGTGATATAATGCCAGTATGACCTACAGTGACTGGACTTGTGGTAGCGGTGGATTGTGGAATTTGAGACCAAGGTCCGGGGAAAGACTGGTTTTAAGACATTGCAGGCCAGGAAGGGTCCTAGTATACACCCTGGCCATGCCCGTCAGGATAGTATCCTCCTCCATACTGATTCATAAAGGGTTTTAAGGGCATTGACACTAAGGAAACCACTTGCAAAGAGAAAGCAAGATGACAAGGGTTACTCATGTGAGGATATATGTTGCCCCTAGACGAAGGAACTTTGTGAAGGGGGTTTCTCATACTATAAAAATAACTCCCCTGGATGAAACACCAGAGGACAGACAGAGGTCCACCATGGGAAAATCATTTGTAGGAACCGGCATAGCGGAAGAAGGATATGTGGATGGAGTGTAATAAGTAGAATGACCACCCATTTGATCACTTGCTCCTGGAAAAGTGGATTCATAGGAAGGAATATTCCAACCTCCTACCATAAAATTTGTTTGAGGGTTATGACTCCCACCAAACAGAGCGGGAGAATAAGGAGGCATCATGCCCCCAGACCCAAAACTTGGATTCTCATAAGGAGGCGAGACAGAGGATGGAAAGTGGGAAGACATATCTAGCATACCATGAGAAAAATTATTAGAGACCGAAGGCATTGACTGAGTACCATAATTCTACATACCATTATGAAAAGCAAGCGGATTCGTCCCCATGAAATGAGTAAACGTCATGGGTGAGGTAGTGGTAAATTAGGGAGTCAAAGGAACTCCACTATCCATGATAATGAAAACTCAAGGCGCAATATAAAATCTCAAAGGTATACTAATAATCAAAGAGCACATAAAAAATAATCAAACGACCAATATGCACACAAACATGATAAAGTGGTTGAAGGGACCTCCCTCTTTAAAGAAGGCATGCCTCGCCCAAGAGGGGCCCGAGACTCCGCTGCTAAAGATTCGAGGATACAAAATCAGTTATAAGGACCCTCGTGGGATTAATAACCAGTCAGTCAGATCCCCCTGGAGAGGTAATCCTCCATAAAGGTTGTGTGTTGTTCGACCCTTATTTGACCCAAGGTACCTGCAGAATAACCCCTACAAGTAACCTATGTGGAACCTATGTCAAGAAACTAATCAACCACAGTATAGCTGATGCACAAGAGAACAATCGTAAGTCAGGTCCACTGTATTGGCAGGGTAGCAAACCCTGAAACCTTGAAAGCATCGCCTCTCACAGAGGTAAGGTCACTAGCAAGATCCCCACATACGAATAGTTCCCAAGAAATATATCTGACACTAAGAAGGTATAGAGGGGATATCCCTTCAATCGACCTCACACAACCTCGTGCTTAACTCTAGTGTAAGCGGAGCCTCCTGATATTACCGATTATACAATGGATTTCTCCACTCCCTTAGTCAAACACATATGTTGATTTAATAGCCTTGGAGAAGTTTACTCACAAAATCCTATTCCAAAGCACTAAATCCTAAACTAGTTTGTGCACCCTAGAAAATAAAATCGTTACTAATCAATTTTAAATTATAGCATTAATTTTAATGGCCTTGCTTACTCAAAAGGTGCAGTTGTGAAACTAGTGATGTTATGACTCAACAAGTAAAATAAATGAATATAAATACAATGCAAAGTCCTAACTTCAATTTCAAATAAATGATATTCTTCTTAAAAATGCAATTTTCAATTCAATTCTGCAATTCTAAATAAAAGTGTAATCTTTCTTTACATGCACTAAGATAAATGAAAAAGACTCAAGAGATCAAAATGCCAATCAATGTAAAATGCCTAATATTTTTGTATTTTCAATATAACAAAAATGAAAATGCAAGGACTGAACAACAGCTTGATATAAAGACTCTATTGTGTATAGACAGAGGCACGCAAGTAGGATATCAAGGAGAAAAACACCCAGCCCAAGGTGCAAGGACAATCAAAATGAAGATGATGAGAAAGGCACCGCCCAAAAAATCAACCAAAGACCGGGTTCCTGTCATTCCACAGACACTTAACAGTCACCACAGAGACCCAAGAAGACTCAATAATCATCAAAACCTACCCATCAACCACTAGACCCAACAAACAAGCAACAAAGGTTGATGTATGTGACTGTTAAATGTAAAAGCATGTATGTACGTAGCTTGCAGAAGGACAACACGTGTATGTATGCGAATGTCAAGCAAAAAACCGCGCATGTGTGTCAAAACACAACTAAGCTAAGGAGAAGGTTAAGAAACACAGACCTAGGGTGAACAGAGGCTGTCAAGCAATCATACGACAAGAAACTCAACATGAACAAGAGAAATCTAAGGAGAAAAACACTCCAAACCCTCAAAAAGAATATCCATTCCCTAGTATGGTCTCCAATTCTGTTACGAGGAAAATCTCTCTATAGCTAGGGGTAAACCACAACAGACGGAAATGACTGCAGAAATCAACTCTAGTCTCAAGTATGCTATATAAAAAAATATGGTAACAAGACAAGATAAGATGCCTACCTCATCCAGACGTTCGATGAAGTCCATTGTTGAGCACTTGACTCAAAGAAATATACCTGCAACTAGTCCTCAACAACTAAGAAACGCAAGCATATGGTGATAATATATGATGTTAGCACATTCAATAACATAATCCACCAACATTCATAACAAATATGCCCATGGAATAATAATTCAAATATTTGCAAGATATTAATTGGACGAGAAAATAGTATTTCTATTAATATATAATCAACATAAGTGAATGAGTTACAGACTTCCATGTCGTCACGGTTTGAAACTGAGAAACTAAGTTCCTTCTAGTTGGGCCTCCACCACTTCAATCCTCCACCAAAGGAAAGCTCATATAAGAGAGACAATAAAGTTCTCAATCAGTAGGGGAAGAGCTTGGGGGTTGAACAATGTGTTCAGACTTAAAGGACAAAGGGATGCAGACTCAATGTGAAGTGAATAATTTCTCCAGAGTAACTCTGCTCTTAAAGTTGAATTCTTTCTCCTCTTTCCATAGCTCAGATTTGGCCCATTTATAGCCTTCAAATGGAACTGAAGGGTCGAGTCAAAACGTTTCCAATATATGGAAGAATAAGGATCATTGATCATGTGACTTGACATGGAAACCCGACACTATTTTTCAGTTTTGGGAACATTTCCCGATGTACGTGGGTTGTAGTGGTGCAACCTCTATATACACATGTTATATAGTCGGCAAGATGCGTCTATGTGGAAAAATTATATTTTCATCTCTGGGATTTGCAAAAAGGGACTTCAAGTCTGCATAGGGAAATGGAAAAATGACTTATGTGCAAGATTGCATGGGGTGAGGCAAATATTGCTATAACAGATACTACCCCTGATTGTAGTTTAACCTCTTTCCTAGGAATTAGGTTTATTCCACACTTGCTCGCTAGTTAATTAAATGATTTACAACTATAATAATTTATAAAGTTACCTTATGCCAATATAATTAATTTATAAATTTGTTTTTTTTAAAAGAAAATATATTTGTATTAATTAAATAAAATATATTCGAAAATAGTCATAGATAAATAGCCATATTCTATTAACCACTTACAAGATTCATAAGTCATATGGGACAACAATGTTTATATTCTATGTGTGATATTCTAAGATATTAAAATGTGAAATTACAATCACTACACTAGAGGTAGTGATGTAATTATAAGACTCAAATTGTGGAGTTGGTCTACTCAACTTGATTTGGGCCCCTTTGCTCTGCATGAGAGGCTAGTTGTTATGCTGACTCTATTCTCAATCATTTGTCTCTTACCTACAACATTTTCTCATCCAACCTTGTTGTAACTCTCACTAGACCCTATTAAAACAATGATTCTTAGTCTCTAGTATGCAAAATAAATCTCCATCTAATTTGTGAGTATGTTGCATGGAGTAGGAGAAAGTATTGTTTAATTTCTACCTTTGAATTTTCACATACTTGACATAACCTTTCCTCCCACAACTCCTTAGGTTGTTTCCATCTTTTCATTTTAAATCTCACCCTGTGTGATTTGGTTTTTAGTTGTTCTATTATATGTTTTTCATGCCTTGAGATGTTCAGCTTCCAATAGCTTTGTATTTTGATCTCCTATTGTCTATTAAAGTTTTTTGTGTAGTATTGTTGTTTTCTTTTAGCATGTTTTCCTCATTTTCCTATCTTGTAACATTCTTGAACATAATTTGTTAGCATCTTATTATTCATCGAGCATCATTCTTCTTGTATATCCCATTATTTAAACCAGTTTTGCACTATTGATTCCATGTTTTCTACGTCCTTTTTATCTCATCTTGATTGACTTTAACTAGAATATTATTAATATTCATGACTATCATTTTTTGTTTATACATAATCAATTTTAGTGTCTTGAATTATATTAGGTATATCCTTGTTTTAGTTAGGAGAATGTAATAAAGGGTGGTGTTATTTTTCTCTGTAAACAATGGTCTTATAGTCCACACAGCTCACCCACATGGATATTTTATGGAATTAAAATAAATTAAGTCTATGCAATTCAAACATAGTTACCTACTTGATGAGAACCCTCCAGAGTTCTCATTTGTTTTATGTTGTCTTTAGCAGTTGTTTTTACCTCATTTCAAAAAGTCGTGATATTGGTAGTACCCTTTTTTTCGAAGGGGGTTAAAATTATGCCTTGTTTGAAACCATGTGCCTCACAATCGATATTGTTGTGGACAAAAACCTTAAAATCAACCCTTAAATCGAAAATTGGTGCTCGTAGTATCACCTATTTATTTTTGGGGTTAAAATTACAACTTGATTGAAACCATGCCCTTGATAACCAGTACAATTGTGAACAAAAATTTTAAAATCAACACTTGAATCAAAGGTGGTGCTACTATTTATATTTTAAGGTTAAAACTACGGCTTCATTGAAACCATGCCCTAACAACCAATACAATGGTGGGCAAAAACCTTAAAAATCAACACCATTGCAAACAAAATGATAAAAAATGTAAAAAACTTTAAAAAGTGGGAAAATAAATTAAAAAAAAAGGTAAAAGAAAAATGTAACAAAAAAAACTCAAACCAAACCAAAAAAAACATGTTTAAAAAAAAAAAAAAACATTTTAAATTTCAAAATACATAATTTATAAGATAATTTAAAAAGAAAAAA
>ML806576.1:284611-296932 GCA_009831015.1 Picea engelmannii | reverse complement strand
CCTAGGAACCTTCTAGAGAGCCTTCTCACATTTATTACATCCAACTACCATAGTGGGCCTTTATTAATATAGTGGACCTAGTCCACCTTACATTGAATGACCACATTCCCATATATTAAATGACTTCCACTAATAACACATACTACATTCCCATTGGGTACTTCCCTAGGTACCCCATATTACCTCCCTAGGTATACTATAGAAATAAAATGGTGAAGACTATGGTGGGGTTGTATGCCCTTATACTTCCTACCTATATCCTAGCATAACAATACTTGACTTGAATAAAATGATAGCAAGAGAGTAAGAACCATACCAATATCACGAGAAATTCTAAGACAATCCACCAAAAGATCTAGAAAAGCATCATCCAAGGCTAGCGCTAGACTTCCATCAACCATTAACCAATGAATAACCATAAACAAGTGCACAAGAGATGAAAAGAGCCAAGGGGATAAAAAATTCTAGACCAAGTCCTCTCACAAGAGGGAGAGTTATTATTTAAATAAGATCTTATGATCTCTATTTATACTAAATGTAGCTACAATAGTTTGTCCACAAAATAAGGAGTAAACCAAAAGATTAGGGGTCAACAACTCTAATATTCCCCCCTTAACAAAGTAATATTAAACAAATCACTTAAAAATTCACTTTTTTCATAAATTAAACCCAAATTTAGGAGGACGTCACCCCTTTAGGGGACGTTTTTCCACTTTGAGGAAGTCTTTGGTGTTGGAGAAGCATGGATGGGAAAAGGCCATGTGTCAAGCATCTAGGCACTCATATCATGGTGAAGGTCCCCTTGCCCTCAAAATGTCCATGTGTCAAAGAGTGGCACCTCACCACCATTCCCTAGCCCCCAAGATCATGACGTCAAGCTCAAAAGTGGAATGTTTTTCCGCTTCTGGGAAAATTGTTTCGAAAGTAGGGGGTGGGATAGGTTTTACAAGTCATCATCAAGGCCAACAACTGATGCAACCTACCCCTCAACGAGCGGTCGCTCCCACCAGGACCTTCTTTAATCACGGGCCCGAAGAGTCTAAGCTCTTCCAACTCCCCTCGAGAGTCACGAGTCACCCACAATAACCCCTCGGAAATCTCCCTTTCGGAAAATCGGGATATCGCGACTCGGGAGTTCGCGAGTCACGCGAACACAATTCTCATACAAAACAAAACCCCGATCCCCGATGGTCAACGGGTCAACATTCCCCTCTATCGGAGATTTCACTATCGGGAAATCGGCGCATGAAATGCTGTGATTCACTTACACTATGAATCCCCGAACCCCGAACTCCGATATGCTTCCACCTGTACTCCACTGGCGATCGCGGTCCCACACACCACGTCACTTCGGGATTTCGCGGATCGCGAATCCGCGATGCAAGAGCTCCTTGTAGTCGAATACCCCGAAACGCCGAATCCCGAGTACCCGAACCCTGACTCCAAGGGATCCCTTGACGTGTGTCCCACAAGTCAATGGTTGTGGTTATATCGCGGAATCACCAGTCGCGATTTCACCCGTCGCAATTCTTTCGCATCGCAAAACGCCGAACTCCGATTTTACGATGCCACCTGTCAACACCTCATGGTGAGGCCTAACGCCTTGACACCTGTTCCCCCACTCGTGCTATCGGGAAATCGCGGTTCCTGGTGCACAAGATCACAGACCTTGCAAAACCCCGAATCCCGACTCCTCAAGATCCTTCGCCACGTGCCCCTTTCTAATAAACGGCCCCAGTTGATTCGGGAAATCGCCGGTCGCGATTCCAAAGAGCTTGAACTCTCGCCTCCGGGAATGCCGAACGTCAAACCTCGATCCTCAGGGATCTCACGCCACGTGTCCCAGTCCTGATCGACGGCTCTGATCAACTCGGGGAATCGCGACTCGCGATTTCACGGGGTATGAACTCTCACCTTGCCAACCTCCGAATGCCAAAACCTCGAAGTCCGATGGACCTTAATTCTTCGCGCCTGCGCCTATGGTTTAACTTTCGCGTGGGTTTACTGAGATCGAACGATCTGCGGGGTTTCACAATTCTCCTCCGCTGCCTTCTGACCGTCGATTCTGCTCCTTGGAGATTTCTCCCTGTTCCAAGCTCTGCCCTGTCCGGAACTTCTCCTGGGTCTGTCCCCACTGTAACGAGAAGGAACTATCCCTCCTGAGCTTCTACGTTTCCTTCCTTCCGATGCTTGGAAGAATCTCCAAGTCTCAAAGGCCTCCACCTTTGTCTTCCTTCCTCTTGCATGAACTCCTCAACTTGATGTCTCGCCTGTGCGTATGAAAACGCTATCCTTCCAGAGCTTCTGCCATTTGAATCCTCACGGGATTCTTTGGCTCCTGCACTCCCGCAGAGTCTTCGCGCGCAAAACGCTATCTGTCCTGAGCTTCCACAAACACTCAGACCCCCTTGAGGGATTTTCTCTTCCTCTGCATCAGATGATCAATATCGACGCCTTCCTGGCTCCTTGCTCAAGCAACGTCCGTGCTGAGTCTTCCTGGGTATTTGGAAACCCAATATAGGTCCCTCAGTGGACTCTGCTTCCTTCAGATGATAGAACTCAATGAGTTCCTTCCTCCTCGGCTATCTGCGCACCCTCTCAACGCCCTCCTGGCGGAGTATCTCTGCTACAGAACACCCTACAGTTTTACTTTCTCCTGTGCACTTGCACCCTTCGCTCGACGTCCTCCAGACGGAGCCCCCTCAGAATCCTCACAGAATTCTAGTCTTTCTGAACTCACAACAGAGTTCTTTCCACGGTGCACGCTCAATACCCTCTTGGTAGAGCTCCTACAAAACTTCTCAGAGGTTCTGTTTACAACAGTGTCTCAGCTACACTGCCTTGACTATTGAGGTGTTCAGCAACCCCAAGTCCTCCTTCTGTATGAGTTGTTGTCTTCTAGGCTGGTGCTCTCAACACGTCTTTGTCTGACTCCCCACGAGTTCAGAAGTGCCTCCTCAGTGCACTGGCATTCAGAGTCTCAACACTCTGTCACGCCCTCATGGCATGAACCCTCAAAGACCTCTCAAACTTGAAATCAAACCAACCCCCTGCAAATACATGGTAACAATACACAATTGCAGCATATAATGAACACACACATACAGACATGCATATAATGACAGAAGATGTAGGAAAAACTGCTCTGTATTAATAATGGCAAATGGCTGTATATTTTACAAGGTGTTCCCGAGCTCTCCTTGGCTCTTCAACTCAACCATCCTCTCTTTGGCTCTTCAACTCAACCATCCTCTCTCTAAAAATGAGATCTTTGATCTCTTTTTACCTGAGGTGCTCATCGAGCGCTTTCCTCCAGGATTTACCTACTCTAATTAATTTACAATCAATGGCTGTCTAGTCTGCTATCCAGAACTAGATTCTCGGCCGATCTATAATAAATGCCTATCTTATCTACAGCCTGCGCAAAGGCATGGCATTCATGGCTCACCATCCTAAAACATTTAATTACATTCAATACAAATTCAAAATGAGGTTGCGCCTCCCTTTCAGCCCTGAATGAGTGTGCGCTGACGTGGCTGACTGGCTGGCATGGAGAGATGCTCCTGCATCATACTCCACAGCTGCAAAAATCATGAGCTCCTGCTCATGAGCTTCCCTTGTAGCTGTTTGAATCCACCTGGGTCCCAAACAAGTCTTTGGAGCTTTTCACCTGCTCCATTCTGCTGTTGCTGCTTCCGCTGTGCTGCTGTTGCTGCTTTTCTTCTACCCAGCCTCTCCTCGCCGACATTCTGCGCTGACCTCAACATCAACTCCATGATCTCCTTGATCGCTTCATCCAGCTGCTCCAGTGGCTGGTTTTTCTTTTGCAGTCTCCATAGCTACAAAAATTTTGGGCCATTGGGAAGATCATCAAGATCCCCCACGCCTTCATCTGTCTCCAACCTCACCTGTTGGATGTGCATGCCCTACACTTTCACCCTGTCCTCTAGGGCTTCAATCTGCTCCCACAGCTCAGCAAGACATATGTTGTCTGTGTCTTCTTCTTCTGCTTCTGCAACCTTCTCTGTTGCATTGTTTTCATCTTCATGGCTGAAAATGCTGAGCCATTCCTCAGAATGCTCCTCTTCCTTTTCGGCTTCTTCGGCTGTCAGCTTCAGTGCTGCAGCTCTCTCATCTTCCTGGCTAAATTCATTGAGACATTCCTCGAAATGCTCATTCTCTTCACCTTCTGCTGCAAACTCCCCTGTTGCAGTCTTTTCAGCTACAATGCTGAATATGTCGAGCCATTCCTTAGAATGCTCATCTTCTTCTTTTTCTTTTGCTGATGTTAGCCTCAGTGCTACAACTCTTTTAGCTTGCTGGCTGAAATCATTGAGTTGTTCCTCAGAACACTCATTCTTCTCTTCATCCACTTGGGCAGTCTCAGATACCTGCTCCAATTCTTCTTCTTCGACAGTCATCTCCAACTGTGACTGCTCTGCTATTGCTGCATGTACAACAGAATTTTCTACCTCCTCCTGGGTAGATGGTAGGAATAATTGTATTCCCCCAATCATCAATATGTCATCCTGATGTTCTTTCACCTCTGTCAGCTGCACTTGTTGATCTAAATTCTTCTCTGAATTTATGAGACTATCAGGCAGTCCCATTTTCTCTGTCAGCTCCTCTGGTTGATCCAAATTCATCTGTCCATCCCTGCCCACTTGGAAATATGTGATGCTGTCACTGCTGCTCCCCTAGCAGATCATGAGATCAACCGATCCCATCTTCATCAGCAACCTTTTCTGAATTGAACTCTCCCTTGAGTCCAAGAGACTCTCAGACAGTCTCAATTTTTCATCTCTGCCCACCTGGAAGTTTAACACGCCTCCACTGCCCTCCTAGCAGTCTTCGAGATCTTCATCTGATCTCCTTTCATTGCCCAGCTGGCAATGCAACGTTTCCTGGCTGTCCTCGCGACAGTCTTTGAGATCCTCAGCTGATCTCAACTCATTATCCTCTTGACAGTCCATGAGATCTTCAGCTGATCTCATTTCTGTTTCCTTGTCCAACTGGCACTCTGAAATTCCCTGACTGTCCTCATGACAATCTTTGAGACCCTCAAATGATCTCAATCTGTTGCCCTCTAGGCAAGATGGAATTTCTTCCCTGCCCTCCTGGCAGTCCTCAATGCTTTCACTGCCCTCCTGGCGGTCTTTGAGACCTCGCAGAGATCTCTGATCAACGCCCAGCTGGCCATTTGAAATTCCTTGGCTGTCCTCACGACAGTCTTTGAGATCCTCAACTGATCCCAATTCGTTCCAATCATCATCATTATCGCCATCGAGACTTTGTCCTGTCTCTGGCCAACAGTAACAAATCATGTCTTCTTCTGTGGCCCTGAGGTTCTCAACATACCTCAGCCATCTCTTCAACAGCCTACGCTGTCTTATGACCATCAACTGCTTGACTGACCATTTCGCTTTTTCCTTCTTCATTAGCAATTCACGTAGTCGTCTTCTCCTCCTATCCTGCCGCATCCGCAGTTCCATCTTCTCTATGTCTTATTTTAATTCATAGAGCTTTCTAGTCTCTTCTTCCTCTGCAAGCTTTTCTGCCTTGCTTTTCTTCCTATGGCCTTCAGTAGCCATTTTGCTGTGTCTATCTGTCCCCTCGACAGATCGGCTACTGTCACTCCAGTAATCCTGAGTGCTCAGCTTTCTTCTACAGTCTCCCTTTGACTGTCTACGGACTGCTACCTCTGGCAAGAAAGTCCCCACAGAGTTCTCAGCAACCTTGTCTTCCTTCATCTGCAATATATAGATGAAATCCCGCTCTGATACCACTCTGACGCAAGTCGTGAGTATCAGAGTAATCCCAGAGTCCTCAGCAACTCTGTCTTCTTCCTGCCTTCTCCTTTCTACTTGAAGTATACAAGCAAGAATTTCCAGCTCTGATACCACTCTGACGCAACCTACCCCTCAACGAGCGGTCGCTCCCACCAGGACCTTCTTTAATCACGGGCCCGAAGAGTCTAAGCTCTTCCAACTCCCCTCGGGAGTCACGAGTCACCCACAATAACCCCTCGAAAATCTCCCTTTCAGAAAATCGGGATATCGCGACTCGGGAGTTCGTGGGTCATGCGAACACAATTCTCATACAAAACAAAACCCTGATCCCCGATGGTCAACGGGTCAACATTCCCCTCTATCGGAGATTTCACTATTGGGAAATCGGTGCATGAAATGCCGTGATTCACTTACACTATGAATCCCCGAACCCCAAATTTCGATATGCTTCCACCTGTACTCCACTGGCGATCGCGGTCCCACACGCCACGTCACTTCGGGATTTCGCGGATCGCGAATCCGCGATGCAAGAGCTCCTTGTAGTCGAATACCCCGAAACGCCGAATCCCGAGTACCCAAACCTTGACTCCAAGGGATCCCTTGACGTGTGTCCCACAAGTCAACGGTTGTGGTTATATCGTGGAATCACCAGTTGCGATTTCACCCGTCGCAATTATTTCACATCGCAAAACCCCGAACTCCGATTTTATGATGCCACCTGTCAACACCTCATGGTGAGGCCTAACGCCTTGACACTTGTTCCCCCACTCGTGCTATCGGGAAATCGCGGTTCCTGGTGCACAAGATCACAGACCTTGCAAAACCCCAAATCCCGACTCCTCGAGATCCTTCGCCACGTGCCCCTTTCTGATAAACGGCCCCAGTTGATTCGGGAAATCGCCGGTCGCGATTCCAAAGAGCTTGAACTCTCACCTCCGGGAACGCCGAACGCCGAACCCCGATCCTCAGGGATCTCATGCCACGTGTCCCAGTCCTGATCGACGGCTCTGATCAACTCAGGGAATCATGACTCGCGATTTAAGGGGTATGAACTCTCACCTTGCCAACCTCCGAATGCCGAAACCCTGAAGTCCGATGGACCTTAATTCTCCGCGCCTGCGCCTATGGTTTAACTTCCGTGCGGGTTTACTGAGATCAAATGGTCCGCGAGGTTTCACAATTCTCCTCCGCTTCCTTCTGACCGTCGATTCTTCTCCTTGGAGATTTCTCCCCGTTCCAAGCTCTGCCCTGTCCGGAACTTCTCCTGGGTCTGTCCCCACTGTAACGAGAGGGAACTATCCCTCCTGAGCTTCTACGTTTCCTTCCTTCCAATGCTTGGAAGAATCTCCAAGTCTCAAAGGCCTCCACCTTTGTCTTCCTTCCTCTTGCGCGAACTCCTCAACTTGATGTCTCGCCTGTGCGTATGAAAATGCTATCCTTCCAGAGCTTCTGCCATTTGAATCCTCATGGGATTCTTTGGCTCCTGCACTCCCGCAGAGTCTTCGCGCACAAAACGCTATCTGTCCTGAGCTTCCACAAACACTCAGAGCCCCTTGAGGGATTTTCTCTTCCTCTGCATCAGATGATCAATATCGACGCCTTCCTGGCTCCTTTCTCAAGCAACCTCCATGCTGAGTCTTCCTGGGTATTTGGCAACCCAATATAGGTCCCTCAGTGGACTCTGCTTCCTTCAGATGATAGAACTCAATGAGTTCCTTCCTCCTCGGCTATCTGTGCACCCTCTCAATGCCCTCCTGGCGGAGTATCTCTGCTACAGAACACCCTACAGTTTTACTTTCTCCTGTGCACTTGCACCCTTCGCTCGACGTCCTCCAGACGGAGCCCCCTCAGAATCCTCACAGAATTCTAGTCTTTCTGAACTCACAACAGAGTTCTTTCCACGGTGCACGCTCAATACCCTCTTGGTAGAGCTCCTACAAAACTTCTCAGAGGTTCTATTTACAACAGTGTCTCAGCTACACTGCCTTGACTATTGAGGTGTTCAGCAACCCCAAGTCCTCCTTCTGTATGATTTGTTGTCTTCTAGGATGGTGCTCTCAACACGTCTTTGTCTAACTCCTCACGAGTTCAGAAGTGCCTCCTCAGTGCACTGGCATTCAGAGTCTCAACACTCTGTCACGCCCTCATGGCATGAACCCTCAAAGACCTCTCAAACCTGAAATCAAACCAACCCCCTGCAAATACATGGTAACAATACACAATTGCAGCATATAATGAACACACACATACAGACATGCATATAATGACAGAAGATGCAGGAAAAACTGCTCTGTATTAATAATGGCAAATGCCTGTATATTTTACAAGGTGTTCCCGAGCTCTCCTTGGCTCTTCAACTCAACCATCCTCTCTTTGGATATTCAACTCAACCATCCTCTCTCTAAAAATGAGATCTCCGATCTCTTTTTACCTGAGGTGCTCATCGAGCGCTTTCCTCCAGGATTTACCTACTCTAATTAATTTACAATCAATGGCTGTCTAGTCTGCTATCCAGAACTAGATTCTCAGCCGATCTATAATAAATGCCTATCTTATCTACAGCCTACGCAAAGGCATGTCATTCATGGCTCACCAGCCTAAAAAATTTAATTACATTCAATACAAATTCAAAATGAGGCTGCGCCTCCCTTTCAGCCCTGAATGAGTGTGCGCTGACGTGGCTGACTGGCTGGCATGGAGAGATGCTCCTGCATCAACAACGTCTAATCTCTCTCATATGGAATGCAGACCCTTAACATCCAAATTGTGGTTTGTAGCCCCATGGAAGCCCAATCTAGGCTTGTTCTCCCAAAATTTTCCACCAACTAGATCGTACATAGACAAATGAGCACACCCTCCAAGGATATCAAGTCATAACATCATGATAAGTGAATCCAATCAATAAATAAGCCATATAAGCATGTGCATCAAATATTACTATATCAAACAATATTTAACAACACAAAGACACTATGCGACTTGTCAAGCTTAAATATGGGAGGGTTGACGAGGTGTCCTATTGGGTAGATCTTTCCCTAGGTCAAGGAGAGATTCCAAGAGGTCGCTCTCTAAGCCATGCAAATTTTATGAGGTGGTTGGGGCCAAGACTCAATGGGCATAGGGATCATGACATACAAGGGGTCGTAGTGTCTAATTCATGGGTGACTTTGTAGGGGGTGTGTGGTACCTTTGTCTACAATGCACTTTTTCCAAGCCCATCAATTGCCTTTTATCTTTCTTTCTTTATATTTTCTTTCATAATAGCATAAAGAGATATTGAAGGTCACTTCCATGGAGTGGTGACCAAGTGATGGCAATGTCACCCACAAACACCTAATAGAGATGAGAAGGTTTTCTCGTGATGGTACCCCCTTTCTCTTAGCCATGCTACTAAGAGTCATTTCCTTGGTTTGGTGACCACATGATGACAATGCCATACCATTAGATATCCATGGATGTGATAGGTTAGCTCATGATAAGGCCTCCTATCCTTCAACCAATATTTCAAGCATTTCTTTATTATATTGTGGGTCCCCTTTTTTCAAAGGTAAGCATTTCATTTCTTTCTTGAGTGATCCATGGGAAAAACATCTGGAAGGTTTATACAAGGATTTTATTTTTTACCCAACACCAACCCCTCTAGGCCTTTAGCCTCTTCTTCCCATAGAACAAGGGACAACCCCTTCTTGGGTCAATACACCCTAAAATCCCAAGAGATAAGGAAATGGAGGGGAATAATGATGGAAAGTGGTAAGTATGATTAGGAATGGTACGATGACTTATCAAGGGAGTTCCTAGTAGAAAACCCATCCCCATGGAAAACCACTTACTAGGGCACAATGTCAACCGCCAAGGTGAAGTAAGGAAAAAGGCATAATGTCCAAGCACATATCATGAAATATAGAGAAATCCTAGATACAACATATTCAAATGGATTAAATATTGAAATGATGCTCACCATAATACTGACTTGTACCTCATGGAGCAAGGCCCACTACCTTCTGGAAGCCAGCTGGTGTGGTGGATTCCATCTGCAAAACTGTGACTGTCTGTGGTGGTGAGTGGGTTTTCCATTTGTGCAAAGGGTATTTCTAGTCATGTAGTCTCTCAAAACTCCATATTTGCAACATGAGGGCCTCGATACATCATCTATATAGTTATCCACAAAATGGGCATAACAGGAATTAAGAAGACGATCTTTGGGAATATTCATGAATGATTAACTCATGCAACACAAGAGATCATGGGGCAGTTAAGGGATGAGATGGAAAGTTAGTTAAGACTTCCATGAATACGAATAGGCTACGTGGACTACATGTTGGTTCCATAAGCGTGCAAGACTGATAGTAAGTAGAGCGAGTGGAGCATAGATGAAAGTGACAGAGTGTCAGAGAAAAGAAGAAAACAAAAATGAGTCACAAAGACACAGAGGAGGGTTCCAATCAGTTTTGATTGAGTTCATAGTTTTGGAGAGTTTGGGGTCTGCAATTGAGAAGTGAAATGATTCTGGGGTTTGTAGTTGACAAGTGAAATGAGTTTGGCTAGTTTTTTCATGGGTCTTATTATGAGTTTGGTTTTGTATGTAGTTAGAATAAGTTTTGTAAGAAGTTTGTAATAGAGTCGGCTTAGTAGGACATGTAGAGTCTGAGAGAAAGCACATGGCACCTTGTAATGCACTATTGATAGAATGTATGAGAGTGCAGGGCATTGTTTATGATGAATTATGAGTCTCTTGGTCCATGTAGGTTATTGTTTGAATGAGAATAATACAAGTTGCAGTTATTTCTTTCATTTACTATGTTGATTATGTGCTAAGTGAATGTGTATGTTAATGTGTAATGTTGCAATATTTAAGTATATTGTAATGGAATGTGTGAATGTCAGCCTGAGTGGATTCTCTATGCAATTTAATGCTTCATCATCGACATAAGACCAGATGGTCTTTGTGATTCTCATGGCATCTCGCGTGAGACCTTATTCAATCTTTGACTAAGGATTGTTATTCCTACACCTTGGGGTTTTTTTGGTCAACTCTCGATGAACCCTAGGTCATCAACCCCCCAGCGTTAAGAAGGATGTGCGCAAATGAGCCAACAAATCATCTTGTTGTCAGGACCGAAAGGTTTTGTATTGCATGATGAAGTTAGAGAATAAGGTGGTATCCATCTCAGGAGGAAATACAAGATTGGTTAACTACGAAAGAGGATGAGTTTACTTGAAGAGAGACTCAAAGTTAGATCACCGATGTGGAATGTTGGAAAGAGAGGTATATCTACACTAATATGCATGATATTTTCTTTGATGAATTTCCATGTTTATTGTATGAATTGTTGAAGAGAAAAAATGCTACTAATATTTCTTTGAGGCCTCAAGAACCGCTGGTCTGGGACTAGATTATAGTTGATAGGTTGAATGCATTGGACATTAAATGGGCTCAAGCAATTGATTTCTAGTTTTCTTAGGTGAAAGAAGTCTATATTATTGAGTTAGTTGTAGAATATAGTAATTATTTCAGTGATGCTGAAAGAAAGTTTGCAGAAGGTCCTCGAAAAAGGATACTAGAATAAATCTCGTTATGGATCAAGATATTGTTCATGTTGAAAACAATGATGCGTATGGAGCCCGAAAGGATGGTTGAGTAGACTCCCCTAGTGCTAGGGGGGATAAAAAGAAGGGGGAGAAGAGAGAGAGGAGATGGATCCTTTGAGAGGATACAAAAAATGTTAAGATGATGTAAGGGAAAAGAATGGACCCAGAAGAGTAGAGGAGAGTGATATGGGATAAAATCTCATAGGGGTATTTCTGAATACAAAAAAAAGTCTCCTTCGGATTAGCCTAGTAATCCTAGACAGAAATGGGTCTAGACTTATAATGGTTCCTAGATCTAGATTCAAACACATAGATTCAATATTATCCTAAGGAGTTGTGAAGTTTGCATATATTTAATGAGGTTGTCCTTCATATCTCCTAGCTATTGCAGTCTTGAAACTCCATCTCCAAGCTCCATAACCTGCTTCCTGCGTACAAAAGACAAGAAAAACCTGTCCACCTCTCTACTTGGGATTGTAATCCTAGATTTAATTTGATTCTAATTAGATCTACAATAGCTTGAATCAAATCTAAACATTTTTTCATCAATTACAAACATTTATAAGGGGGAAAACCAAATTATATGTTGATAACATAAGAGAAATTACGTCAATCATACCTTATATGTTCATGTATGCTCCCTTGACCTCCTTGCTCCTTACTCCTTACAAAAATTACCTCTATAATTGGAAAACATTACATTACTCTGAATTATTCCTCCCTCTTTCCCAAGGATTGCCATTGTTATATAGATCTTTAGAGGAGGCTTGGGAGAGATACTATATCTTCTAGAGACCACTTGTTAAGAACCAAATATCAATATAGCATAGAAAAACCTCAGAAAAAGTACTCAACGCCTTGAAAAAGAGATAATTTCAGACAATAAGCCTCTTCGAGGGGGCAACCTCCTTTTACCCCACTTAAATGTTCAAGTACAAGATGA
>ML806576.1:260490-272575 GCA_009831015.1 Picea engelmannii | reverse complement strand
TTGCTTGTCTAAAATTCTACCATTCCATGGTTGCCTTTTGTTTATAAGCTAATGGATAAAATTGTTTTTTAATTGCTATTATGAAATCATTCCAAGAAAGAAAATTTTTTCCATTCTTTTTCATTTCTTCCCGTGTCTTAGATTCCCACCAAATAAGTGCTGATCCATCTAATCTGAATGAATCTAACTGAATTTTGGTTTCATCATCTTGAATCTTTTGTATTCTAGAATAGACTTCAATTTGACGTATCCAATTATCTAACTTTTCAGTGTTAACTTCTCCATTATAAAGTGGTAACTCAAATTTTATATCAAGCTTTAATGAAGGAATTTGCGAAGGAGTTTTACCATGCTCATTGGGAAGATGTTTTGAACTTGAAGAAGAAGAAGAAGATGATGATGATGATGGAGGAGGAGAGGGTGGTGGAGAAGCACCATTCCCTCCATCTCTGCCTGCAGTCTTGTCACCACTGCCTCCCTTATGCATTGAAGGGTTAGAGCCTTCACCCTGCGACATCATGTTCCGTTCCATCATGACCTTCATCATATCTCTCAACTGTATGATAGTATGCCTAAAGTATTCTTCTTCATTCGGAACATGTTCATGACCTTCTGCATTAGCCATGCTTGGTGAATGTCTCTCTGCAACTTGCGGTGAATGAAACTGCTTCCTCCTCGTCGGATAAGAACTTGGCTCCACAAGTTGACCTTCTCCTCTTGTGAGTTTCAACCTTGTGAGCATCAGAAACAAAACTTGCAAACAATCAAGTCTTCAAAACCAGTGCTCTGATACCAACTTGATCTAAAATTGAAGAAGACTTGAAAAACTTGAATAATTATTGGAAGTGAAATGTTATGTGTTTAAAGCAACAGGATCAATTTGCAACACATAAATTAAGGATTACTTATGCAAAATACACATAGACAACAGCATGAATATTGAACATAAACACATGTGCACAACAATTGATAAAGGAGTTCACCCCTCTTATGGGCTACATCTCCTGGTCCAGCTTCCAATGGATCATTATTATTAATTTCTCAAAAAGTGCTCAAAAACATGTCTTACAATGCTGAAATTGACAAACCAACTGCTCCAATGGCTTCTCAACGTCCCAAAACCCCTGTCTGGGCTCTTTCGGCACTTGAAACGGTCGAAAAATGAGAAAGATAGGCCTCCTGGAAGTCTCCTTCTCCAAGCTTGTTGTCTCTGGTTCTACAATTCGCACTCCCCTTGAGTGAACCTGGCTCACACGCTCTTTAAAGTGTAAAAACCTGGCACCGGGTGCAACCGTGCCAACGGTGCAAATCGTAGGATGGTTAAGGCGCCTCCAGCTCCTAATCGCCTCAGCACTCGGGCATATGGCCATGTGACCTTGCGCTGGGAAAAATGGTGGTTAAACAATTTAAAACCGTGCATTTTCCATTGTATTCCCGCGCCAACATTTAACACGCGGGTCGTGGTTTCAAACCCCATGCATACACATAATACATATAACAAATACATTGCAATTGCAATGTATTGCAATACAATATAACATATAAATGGAATGCGCGCGCGCGCCAAAACATTTGGGCCAATACATAAATATGTGGGTCATATGCGTTGTAATACGTCCACGGGTCGGGGCTAAGCCCCAGCCCGAACCCCCTTTCCCGTTGGCATAACTTTCAAACATAAATATTTATTTTGTGGTATAGTTAACAAGGCACAATTGGCGGAACTTTGGCTAGCGGAGAGTTATGAAGTGTTTAATGTTGGGGGAGGTCCCGGGGTCGAACCTCGCGGACTCCCCATACAATTTTATATAACCATATAAACAAATGATGAGGGGACACATGGCGCCCAGAGATTGGGTCACGTGTCCTCATATAATTCGCCACCAACCGAACACGTGTCATCATCCAATACGCCATCAACCAACCAATAACCATCTACCACGTCATCACCGTACGGCCTGTACGGTCCTGCCACGTCACCGTACGGACTGTACGGACTGTACAGACAGGTATAGTTAGCATCCAAAATTTTTGCCTATTTGGCTTGGCGGACAGATCGCGATATCTCCTTCATACGAACTCCATTTGAGAAAGTAAATATACTGTCGGAATCAGGAAGACGAGACGGACGCAATGGCACTATTTTCGTCGCATTCCGAGCACTTTGAAAATTGAGCAAAATTTGATCCCCTGATCAAAAGTACTCATATACAAGTGATGTACTCCATCACAACTTGGGAGGGGATGCTGTGAAGGAATGATGTGGCCCCAAACCTCGATGGTATGAATATGTAGCATGCAGATAGATGAGATAAAGTCAAGCATGGTAGAAACCATTTGATTACCGTCAATTGATGTATATGGTTAACAGATGCAAGGTGACCCACCGATGATGAAGATGGACCCCAAGGTACTTAGTACAATCTAGAAAGTGTAAATAGATGAGATGGTTTCGAACACTCGTAAAATAAATCGATCAGGATCTAGTGACGAAAACCCATTGTCGATCATGAGGAGGCATGTCATTGAGGATTGCAAGCTCCAAGGTACTAGATCGTTTCTAGATCCCTCTCCTAGAGAATATGTTGAAGTTGATAGGAAGAGATCCATCGAAGGAGGGCCTTAATGTATCCCCCACGAATCAACACGAAACATACACTAAAAGATGACGTGAAGAGAGAGTGTCACAAATTACAATTGACACACAGATGTTCGACTCTAGCTTAAACTTCCCTTGAACATATATCACGACAAAGTGGTGACTTGGAAGCAAGATATAAGAGCTGGAAGAATATAGTGTGACAATGCAAGAGGCATTGAATCACTCTCCATAATGACTGGAAGAGTAACTAGTCGGAGGAGTGTGTCTGACTCATATTATTGGGATGGTTCCTAGCCAATATAAAACCCAACATAACGATGAGTTCTCAAACAGGTTCCATGTTCAAGGGAGAATAAAATGACACTGCCATGTTGAGAATAGATCAATGGTGAAAAATTCCCACTCTTTTTTAAATATTTTGTTTTATGTTATAGCCTTAATTTCCACCCTATAGGCCTATTGGGCCCATGATATGACTGAGTTAATGATGTTAATTAGATCCTTTTTGGCCGAATATGTATATGCGTTTTCCTGTTTTGAAGATTTTTTGAAGAGCTTTTGTGTCAAATCGCTATGATTCACACCAGGCATGCATGATTCATGTTTTGTGATGATTTTGAGTTTAAATCAGCATGTTTTTATGATTCCAGGGAACTAATTCGTGTTTTGTGTGTCACAGGACAAAATCTTAGCTTGCTTTTTCATCCAGCACTCCGTCTGGTACTCCATCTGACACTCAGTCCGGTACTCAATCCGACACTCTGTCTGGCACTCCATCCTGCATAAAAACCATGGGCGATTTGGCAGTTAGCATATCGGCAGCCAATGATGGGTGAATCAGAGACATGGGTTTTGCTTGTGCTCATGGCCTTCAACTACTCAACTTCTGACAACTCGATTTGGGTTGTTATGCTGGGCGATTATTGGCTCACCTTATTTCTAGAAGCCACCGACAGTTAGGGCATATTAAATGTGATTTGTTGTTTTTAGAGAAGTTCGACCCTTCCAGTGGTCGACCTCTCAGCTTGTAAAACTTATAAATACCACCTCAGTGGTCAGACAATTTTTAAGTAGAGTGTTAGAGAGACAAATACAATTCAACTCTGTTTTGCTATTTTCATTTTGTTAAAACTATGTAAAGACTATGTTTTCGATGTTTTAATGTTGAATTCGTGTTGTTGAGCTCATGGTTTGCCTTTGAAGAGTAGCCACGACTTGTTGGGGGGCCCACCAGTAGTCTGGGTGAATATCCACTTAGTTTTCTTGTGAATTGAATAGTGTAGTTGTCATTTTTATTCATTTCATGTACATGAGTTTTCATTATGCTTCTTTACTTTATAAATTGTTGTTTATGATTTAATTGTTTTAGTTTCTTTTGCAGGTTATTATGAAGGATTGTGTTAATATGCAATGAATTTTTAATTAGTAGGAAGCAGATTGCAAGCTTAGTTACTAACCCTGTGTAGAACTAGATGATAAATTAGATTTTCTTTTATGCTGAAATAAAGTTTAAGAACAGAGTTTAAAACAAAGTTTTTAATTCATGATTTCTTTGATAGGGCTTCGGTGGATGGATAGTTATTAGTCTTTAGTTTTCAATTCTAGTTTGTTTATCTAGTTGTTATTTAACTTTTTTTATTTAAATTGTCATTTACTTTGCTCATTTTCTTTCTTGTCATATGCTGAAATAGTATTTAATTTTTGTTTTATGAGAATTTCCTCTTTTGCAATTTGAATTGTTAAAATAGGACTAGTTTACTTTATGCAATTTCTTTCTTAGATCTAAGTTGCAATTTCGATTCAAAGTTGATTATTGAGTTTAGTGTAGTATACGTTTGCTTAATTAGTATAGAATGCAATTGAATTTACTAGAATATTGTCTTTATACTATTGATGATTAATGCATGATTGAATAATCACATGGATATGCAGGATAGTTGATGTTGTTTCTATAATGGCTAAGTTCTCACTGGATTGTCTAATTCACACTTTTTCACTTTGCTATCGAAGTCAATATCGAGTTTATCCCTCTTGAATTATCGTTAATTGTTAAATGCCATCGTGATATTATAAGACACCAGAGACATAACCATCAACACTATATTTGAGTTTTCTTACTTTCATAGATTAGAAGATAGTTTTCTTGCTTTCATAGATTAGAAGATAGTTTCCTTGCTTTTGTAGGATAGATAGTATTTTTCTTTGGTAGATTAAAGAATAGTTTTCTTATCATAGATTAAAGTTAGTTGTTAATTACTTTTATTATCATAATTCTTTCAATTCAGTAGATTTCCTTTCATAAATTAGAAGTAGCTGTGAAGATTAATTTAAGAATAGAGTTCACTTGTTTCTTAGCTTAATTAGTTGCTTATTGATTAATCTTAATTAGTTTAATTGTTGTAGAAGTAATCATAGGTTAGTTAGTTGTTTGCTTGCTTGTTTACTTTCTTTAATAGGGTAGTTGCTTGCTTGTTCATTTTGCTTTCGTACGATAGTTGCTTATTGAATTTGAGTAGGTTAATTAAAGTAGTTTTCTATTGTTATTGATTATTAGATAGGTAGTTTGATTTTTCTTATTATTATGATTAAGTTAGATTGCTTTAAGTAGGGTTTTCATTTGCCTTCTTAATACTATCCATCGATCCTTTGTTTAAAGGTTACTTAGGGTACATAGTTTGAGTTTCTTTGTAGGGTTTGATCATTAATAGTCTTTGCTTGAATAGATTAGCTTTTAAATAGTCCATTTCCTTAGTTAGACTATACTACCTCCAACCTTTCTACCTTGGCATATATATTGCTACAACTCTAAGTTTACTTACCCCAGGTTGACAATTTAATTGAGAGTTTTTAGTGTTTTTTAGTGCATATAGAACACTCGTCATTTTCGGCACTATTGCGAGGGAGTTGTCTCAAGGTAGGAAATAGTTATGAAATAGATCCCTTCTAAAACTTAGCATTAGATTGGTGGTGGGGGAAATTTAAGATGAGAGGTAAGAACCTGCGCATCTGCTATTGCAGGCTCCCCCAAACCCAATGATAGTTTTTGTTTGCTTTCATGAACATACCTAGAGACCCAAAAGGTAGATACATTAAATATAAATCAGATCTTTCAACCAAGGTTCCTTTCGACCTTTTTGGGGGAAGGAACGTTCCACTCATAAATTCCGCAGACCGATACCGAAAAACAGGAGTTATCTCAACCCAAAGAGATAAATTAGTCTCTGAAGAGACTAAGACAGGGAGCACTACAGAACAAAAAATTGAAGCATTAGTAATAGTGGAACAAGAGGCAAGACCACTCGAGCCTTCCACAGAACCAAACAATACAACCTTTGCTTTTACACCACCACTAGGAGATCCTAACTTTGAAGACATCATAGACCCTGAATAGGTGAATATTTTGTTTGGTAGTTCAGCCAATGTAATTATCTCTCAAATTGACACAAAAACTTTGGCACCAATAATCTCAACTGACTCGAGTAGAGTCCCAGACATCCAAATAGTAGGAAGACCTTTCCATCAGAGGGAAACCTTGTTTTCTTCAAAGATAAAACCACTGAAGTACTCTGTTTTTGGAAACCAAACCAGTATGGATGATCAGGAGGATCACAACAAAGTAAGACATGGAGAGGAAGAAGAGGCTAGAAGCCAAACTGAAACTACCTTCAGGTTTCTAATTTTGGACACCACCCCAAATGTCAACATGAAAAATATTCCTCTCTCAACACTTCCCACTTTTTATGGTAAAAGCAGTGAATATCTGGATACCTTCCTATTTGAATTCAACATCTTGTGTAGAAGCTACAACTACTTACAGGATGCCCAGAAACTAAAGCTCTTTCATGCCACCCTCAAGGACTCCGCACTAAGATGGTTCATGGGGTTGGGAGAATCCGACATTAGGTCTTGGGAAGCCATGAAAGATATATGTCTTAATAAGTACCAAGACTACTGCAAGACCAAAGAATCTCATAATGATATTTTCAAAATCCAACAGTTAGAAGATGAGACCCTCGAGGATTATATGGAACGATTTGGTTATATCTCCTAGAAATCAAAATACCATGACTTCCCAGAGGATGCAGTTAGGGCTCTTTTTCTTAAAGGAATTTCAGAAGAATACCTAGAGATGCTTAACCCGATGGCATCATGTGACATCTCTCATAAACCATTTTCCGAAATATGTGAAATGTGTAAGAATTACTCAAGGAGTAGAGCTAAAATAGGGAAGAATGTTTGGGACCCTTATAACAGAATATTAAAACCAATTAGTTCAGGTGGTATTACAAGAGTAGAGATAGGGAACCTTTTAGAGAATTTCAAAATAGATATCTTAAGCACAATAGGTAAAAGAAGATATCTTAAGCACAATAGGTTCCCATTTGGACACCCTAAAGATTAAAAAGAAACAGGAGGAGTAAAATGCAACAATGAGCATATATTGCCCAAGATGCAGGAGGAAGCATTCCTCAAGGGAATGCCCATTAGATAACATTTCAGTTTGTGGCTTCTGCACAGAAGACCATTCAATTGAGAAATGTCCATCATTGACCGGTTTTTTATCCATATATAGGAGTGGGGATCCTGGGGAGCCCTCTTATGCACCTAGGAGGCCATGACAGCCTAGGAACCAGCCCACATACCTAGATCTACAATCTCAAGTTCTACCCTATTATCAACAACAACAGTGGAACTCACCAATTTGGAAATATTGGTCTACATAGTACCAACATCCTTGGCCTCAAGGATGGAGAGGAGGACATAACCAAGGAAACCCTCAAGCTCCACCTATCCCTATGTCCAACCATCATTATCCTAAGTTTCCACTGAACACTCCGCAACTTCTGCCAGGTTTTGTTCCACCACCTTTACTTCCTATTCCACAACAACAACCGCTACAATATCAGAATGCAAGCTCCTCAAGACCAACATTATTACCGGCACAACCAGTGCCCAATCCCAATAATAGGCCCACTCAACCTCTTCATAATTTTGAGATGTAGGCCTTCCTGACATATGTCATTACTGTAAGTTTTAAACCTGTGAAATAAAGCAATGTATATAGATTCTTAAGAAAAACAAAATTTAATCAATGACTCATACACAGAGTACACAAAGATTTTATACCTGAAACCCTCAACTGGGAAAACCTTTCTTATATTGATTATATCAAATTTCACCATTCACCATACAATATATACAATTTTTTTAGGTATTTCGTAGATACCCAAACCCTAATCCCTTAATCCGGGATTAATTTAGAAAACCGCTAAAAATAGCAAAATCCGTTAAAAATAGCAAAAACCGCCCCAAAAAAAAATTTTAGGGCGTTCCCCTGAACGCTGGGCGTAACTAGGGGGGGCATACCTGGGCCCCCATGGGAACCCCCTAGGAAAGCACCCGACGCACACGACACAAAGAGAACTACTACGAGGGATCGTCAGACGCAGTTGTCGAATCCGACGCACCCACACACACACATGCAAAGAATATAACACATACCCAACATTCTCCCACTTGTTGTTTTCTTTGCATCCCGGGGTCCACAAGATTATATATAGTCAACAATCTAGAGAAGCAATGCCCATTGTTACTCTACACCAAGAGAAATTTTTTGTGCTCACAGACTTTGTCAATGAATCTGCAACATTCTTCAAAGCGTCAACCTTTTCCAGCAACACCTTCTTTTCCTCAACCATGTCTCTCACAAAGTGATACTGGACATCAATATGATTTGTATTCGAATGATAAGCTGGGTTCTTTGCCTGGAAGATTGCACTCTGACTTCCACAATATGATCTCACTGCTTGTTGTACCAACCCAATACCTGAACACAATCTCTATAACCATATTGCTTCCTTTCTTGCATGAGTGGCTGCCATGTATTCAACTTCTATAGTTGAGAGTGCCACTACAGCCTATCTTTTGCTCATCCAACTGATTTCTCCTCCAAATAGGTTAAACACATACCCACTTGTCGATATTCTACGATCCATATCTCCAATCCAGTCTGCATCAACAAATCCATGTACATCCACCACTTTGTCCACTCCTGGTCTTCCTTGGTAGCACAATCCATAATTGGTAGTTCCACACAAATACCTGAAGACCCTCTTTACTATTGTCCAATCCTCCTTCCCTGGTTTTGACATATACCTTCTCAAAACTCCCACTGCATGTGCAATGTCCGGTCTAGTATAGACCATTGCATAGATAAAACTTCCAACTGCACTGGCATATGGACACTAATTTGCAGATAAATTTACACCTATAGGAATAGGAACCTAGACCGGTTTAATTCCATGCATATTAAACTTCTGCAATATCATCTCAACATATTTTCTCTGATTCAACCAAAGTTTCATGTTTGCACGATCTCTTTTAATTTCCATTCCCAGAATGAAGTTAGCAACATCGAGGTCCTTCATGTCAAATTTGGAGGATAATTGCGATTTCACCTCCTTGATAACATCCATGTTATTTCCTACCAACAACATGTCATCAACATACAACACTACATAAATGAAGTGATTACCAACTGCTTGGAATATACATAGTGATCAACTCTGCTTCTCACAAATCCCAATCCAAGGATGTATGTGTCAAACTTTTGGTACCACATCCTAGGGGATTGCTTCAGACCATATAGTGACTTCTTTAACTTACATACCAACTCTTTCTTTCCCTTCACTACAAAGCCTTCTGGTTGCTTCATGTATATTTCTTCTTCCAAATACCGGACATTGCACATGCAATGGTCTATACTTTCAACCATGGCCTTCTTCCATAGTTTACTATCCTCTAAATTCACTGCTTCCCTGACAGTTCTGGGATCATCATCAATAATAGATAAAGAAAAATTGGAATGGAAATCAGGTGGACTATACCTTTCTAGTTGCCTTCTTTCTCTCAGTGATCTCCTCAATACTGGGGTATGAGGTTCTTCTTCTTCTTCTTCTCCATGTTCTTCAGATGATTCAGATTTTGCATCATCCAACTCAAGCTCTATTTTCTCAGTTTCTTCTTTCCTTGGTAGGAATTCCTGTTTGGAACATCTTTTACCTCTCTAAAAACAACATCTCGACAGTAAACAATCTTCTTAGTTTCTGGGTTCCAAATCTTATAACCTTTCACACCATATTTATAACCAATAAAGATACACTTTTCAGCTTTATTATCCAACTTACTCCTATTTTCCTTTGGAACATGTACATAATCATCACAACCAAACACTCTAAGATCTTCAAGAGAGGGTTTATTTCCAGTCCATACCTCGTGTGGAGTTTTATCATCCAACACCGATGAGGGCGATCAATTGATCAGGTAACATGCTGTACCCACTGCCTCTGCCCAGAATTATTGTCCTAACTCGACACCGTTGAGCATGCTCCTTGATTTTTCCATCAACGTCCTGTTCATCCTCTCTGTAACTCCATTCTGTTGAGGAGTGTATGGAATAGTCGTCTGCCTTTCTATACCACACTTCTTACAAAATTCTTCGAATTCATTTCCGCAGAATTCCCCACCATTATCTGTTCTCAATACCTTTATTTTCTTCTCTGTCTGATTTTCTACCAGAGCCTTAAACTCTTTAAATTTATCAAATACCTCAGTTTTCTTTCTAAGAAAATAAATCCATGTGTTCCTTGAGAAATCATCTATGAATGAAACATAATACACAGCTTTACCTAGGGATGGAACAAGAATAGGTCCAAAGAAATCATTGTGTATCAATTCTAAGATCCCCTTTGCTCTTGTAGCACTATATGGGAATCTTACTCGATTCTGTTTACCATATATGCAATGTTCACAGAAATCAAAATCCAGAGTGCAATTAGAAATACTTTCAACCATACCTTTACCGTGTAGTGTTCGAAGGACCTTTTCTCCAATATGTCCCAGTCTTTGATGCCATAGCATGGTCTTCTTTCTAGGGACAATATTGGTCTTGTCTTCTTTATTTCTCTATTCAGGGACAACATAATTGTTACACCCATTAGTATAACTGCTTCCTAGCAACTTGTACAGAGTTCCACACCGAACTCCCCTCAAACACCATTGTTCCTCGTACCATCTTGCAAGTGTTCTTTCCAAATATAGTATCCACTCCTGCATTATCCATCTTGCTTACAGATATTAGGCTCCTGGCTAGTTTTGGAATGTGCAGAACCCCAGGGAAAGTTCTAATCCTTCCATTTTTTAGCAACAAATTAACCCTTCCATATCCCAAGATTTTTGATGTCAAGTTATCTCCTAGGAATACATCACCACCATCATATTTTTCATATTCAGAGAACCACTCCCTGTGAGGAGTCATATGGTATGATGCACCTGAGTCGATCAACCATACATCATGGTCTGCATGTGTACCTATATATGCCAGGTAAACATTACCTCCTTCTTCAGTGGATGTTTTCACCTCTGTGGAAGAGGTACTATTAGATCCCTTTGGTTTTTCAACCTTCTTAGATTTGAAATCTTTCTTATAATGCCCTGTTTTACCACACTTCCAACATTTCCTCAAAGATTTTCCTGGAGACTTAGATCTACCTGTAGATTTAGGTATCCCCCCTGAAGGCTTACCAGGATTCATGTCTTGGGTACAACCTCTTACAAATAAAACATGTTTGCTATGACTATCCATGTTTTTCTGTCTCATCTCTTCATATAACAAGGATGAAACTACATCCTCATACTACAATGTATATTGAGTGGTACTACCAATTGCTACAACTAGATTATCCCAAGAGTCTGGCAAAGAACATAACAAAGTAATACACTTATCTTCTTCTGCAATCATAATATTAATAGAGACAAGTTAACTTACCAGAGTATTAAAGGCATTTAGATGTTTTGTCACATAATCTCCATCTTCCATCCTAAGATGATACAACTTCTTTCGAAGAAACAACTTGTTTACCAGGGACTTTGATTGATACAAATTTCCCAACTTATCCCATATTTCCTTCGCTATAGATTCTCCCGAGACATTCAACAACACCGAATCTGCCAGGCATAGTCGAATAGTACTCCTTGCTCTTCTGTCCAACTTCTCCCAATCTTCCTTCGACATACCAACAGGTGGTGTACTAGTAGTTTGTGTACTAGTAGGTTGTGTACCAATATCCTGTGTGCTAGTAGACGATGTACCAGTAGGCTGTGTACCAGGATCCACAACGATCCATTGTTCTTTGTCTACAAGAAGGTCCTCCATCTTGAGCTTCCATAGCTCAAAGTTTTTACCATTGAACTTCTCTATCTCGATTCTAGAAGAGCTCACCATTCCTCTTTCTACACTTGAATAACCACTGCAAATGCTCCCACTAAACCCAGGTTTATCAGAGACCCAAGATTAACTTGATCTATCAAGATCGAGCCAAACCCTCAGCAACAAAGGCGTCCCTCTGAAGCCAAGAAATGAGATCTGATACCACATGTAAGTTTTAAACCTGTGAAGTAAAGCAATGCATATAGATTCTTAAG
>ML806576.1:214964-260390 GCA_009831015.1 Picea engelmannii | reverse complement strand
AGAGACCCAAGATTAACTTGATCTATCAAGATCGAGCCAAACCCTCAGCAACAAAGGCGTCCCTCTGAAGCCAAGAAATGAGATCTGATACCACATGTAAGTTTTAAACCTGTGAAGTAAAGCAATGCATATAGATTCTTAAGAAAAACATAATTTAATCAATGGTTCATACACAAAGTACACAGAGATTTTATACCGGAAACCCTCAACTAGGAAAACCTTTCTTATATTCATTATATCAAATTTCACCATTCACCATACAATATATACAATGTTTTAAGGTATTTCGTAGATACCAAAACCCTAATCCCTTAATCTGGGATTAATTTAGAAAATCGCTAAAAATAGCAAAATTCGCTAAAAATAGAAAAAACCACCAAACACAATTGTCGAATTTGACACGCCCACACACACACATGCAAAGAATATAACACATACCCAAAAATTACTCATGTTCCATTACAGGAGATTCAACTAAGATCGAGAAAATTTCTGGATAGACAGAAACCTTCAGTAGTCATCTAGGAAGAAGAAGAAGAAGAAACCACCAAACAACCCATGGATGACACTAGGTGGGAAGATGTTATTATTCCTAAGGACCAAGAACCCAAGCTTCCCCAAAATGAACCTTCACAAATTACGAAGGCCCCTCCTTATCCAAACAGATTAATAATCGAGAAACCTACCACCCGACCAGAATTTGACATCTTGAATGAATTGAAGAATATTTGTGTCAAGATTCCCTTGATTCAAGACATTAAGGATATTCCAATCTACAGTAAGGTAGTCAAAGAATTGTGTATTAAGAAGCCAGGTAGGAAGAAGAAGGATCCTCCAACAGTACATTTGATAGGATAACTTTATGAATATATATCAGAGAAGCCAAAGCTAGAAAAATATGGGAACCTAGGAAACCCCGTTGTGACCATAACCATTAATGAGGTCTCCATTGGAAATAATCTCATGGACCTAGGGGAAACCATCAATGTTATGACCGCTACTACCTTGGAGCAATTATAGTTAAAACCTCTTCTTAGACCTATCCCAACCATTTTGGAATTAGAAGATAAAACTAGGGTTATACCTGAAGGAATTCTGGATGATATCATAGTTACTTTAGCATCATGGGAGTACCCAATAGACTTTCTTGTCATTCACTCAAAGGATCCTGCCAAAGGCCATCCCATCATTTTAGGAAGACCTTGGTTCGCCACAACCAATGCATTTATTGGTTGTAGAGAGGGAGAAATGACCATCTCAAATGGAATTTCTATCCAGAAGCTCACCATATACCCTCCAACCCAACCTATCATGGAGAATCTATGGTGGCTCGAATTTCCATATGAGAATGAGGACTGGGAAGAACCCGTATTGCCAAGTGACCATGCTTGGGCACTTCATGATCACACAATGGAAAACGTGCTAAACCAATTCATTTCTGCTATCACATGTGTTGATTTTCCACAATCGTTTCCCCAATTTGAGTACATGTTTGGGGAATAGTTTCAGGAACAATTGGACCCATCCATTCTGTCTTCGACATATTTTATCTTTGATATAGATGAGTTTTCCATGTCTTATACTATTCCCTACGAGATTAGTCTAGGGAAATGTTTACATATAAACTCTGGGCTAGATGCATACCAATAAAAACAGTTAGTAAGTATCCTTAAATAACAAACATGAACATTTGCCCGAGAATACACTGACATGAAGGGTATACACCCTGAAACATGCATCCATCACATATATACCCAGGGGGAAGTAACACCTATTAGGCAACCCCAGAGAAGGATGAACCCAACACTCAAAGATATAGTAAAGGAGGAGATCCAAAAGTTATTAAATGTCAAATTTATTTATCCCATCTCTGACAGTAAGTGGGTGTCCCCACTTGTAGTGGTTCCAAAGAAAGTGACTGGGAAATGGAGAATTTGTGTTGATTTCCGAGAACTCAACAAAGCCACTCTGAAAGATTACTTTCCTCTTCCTTTCATTGACCAAGTTTTGGATACCTTGTCTGGAAAGAAGTATTTCTCCTTTTTAGATGGGTACAAAGGGTACAATCAAATTCTCATAGCACCCGAGGACCAAGACAAGACCACCTTTACTTTTCTTTGGGGAAACTATGCCTATAGGGTCTTAACATTTGGATTGTGTAATGCTCCTGCTACATTTCAACGAGCAGTACTAGGGATATTTTCTTATCTTATTCATGATTGTGTTGAGTTCATCGTTAGACTTCCACCCCCCAAGAATCAGAAAGAGGTGAGAATATTTCTTGGACATGCCGGATATTACCGACGGTTTATTGAAAATTTTACGAAGATTGTTGCACCCATGTTTGGATTTCTAATAAAAGATGTTGATTTTGTTTGGATTGAGCAGTGTCAAACTGCCTTTGAAACCCTGAAAGCTACACTGTCTATGGCACTAGTTCTTAGAGGGCCCAATTGGGCTCTCCCATTTCACATATCTACGGATGCCTCCTACACTACAATAGGAGGGGTACTGTGGCAGAAAGAATACCAACAATCCTATGCCATTTATTTTGTAAGAAAGAACTTATCCCCTGCCGAGCTAAACTACACAGTTACCGAGAAGGAATTCTTGGCAGTAGTTCATGCTATCAATAAGTTTCATCATTACATTACATGTTACAAATTATTTGTACATACATACCATTCCACCATTAGATTTCTCATGAATAAACCCATAACTAATGGCCGAGTGACTAGGTAGCTCCTCCTATTGAAAGAGTTTAACATCATTGTTCTTGACCGACCTGGAAAGGAGAATTTGGTAGATGATTTTCTTTCATGAATAGAAAAATGAGGATGATGATATTCATGTAGATGATAGTTTCTCAGATGAGCACCTTTTTTCCCTCTCTGTAAATACCCCTTGGTTTGTAGATATGACAAACTATCTGGCTACTAGGAAGTTACCGTCTCATTTGTTACCTCATGAAAAGAGTAAAATTATCACGCAAAGTGCTAATTACTCTTGGGTTGGTCATGACCGTTTTCACACAGGTCCTGATTTGATTATTCATATATGTTTCCGAGAGGACGAGGTACCAAAAATACTATGAAGTTGTCATGATGGACCATGTGGTGGCCATTTTTCTAACAAACGTACACCATATAAGATGTTACATTCAGGTTACTATTGGCCTAGCATTTTCAAAGATGCTGCCAAGTATGTGAGGAGTTGTGATAGTTTCCAAAGGATAGGAAGACCTACGTCAACTAACAAAATGCCCTTGCATGCCCAAGTTATGATAGAACCTTTTGAAAAATGGGCCCTTGAATTTGTAGGACCAATTTCGCCCATGTCTCGCAAGAAGAACTATATTTTGGTTTGTACAGACTATGTCACTAAGTGGGTAGAGGAAAAATCCCTATTTAGGGCTACAAAAATGACTGTTGTTAAATTCATTTATGAAGACAACTTTACCCGCTTCGGTGTCCCTCGTGAAATTGTTATAGACCAAGGCACTCAATTCACTTCCAAGATGATGAAAGAGATAATAGAGAAATATGGGATTAAACACTGTAAATCTTCTCCATACCACCCATAAGCTAATGGTCAGGTAGAGTCTACAAACAAAGTTCTGGAAGCTATATTGACCAAGACTGTTCAATTACATCATCGTGATTGGACTGATAGGCTTCCAGAGGCTTTGTGGGCATCCGGACCACATAGAGAAACACCACTGGGCATACCCCTTATGAGCTAGTGTACGGGAAAGAAGTACTTCTACCAATAGAATTCCAGGTAAGGACCTTTTGTATTTCCATAGAATTGGGATTAAACTTAGATGAGGCTCAGAAACAACGATCCCTAGAATTGAATGAGTTGGATGAGATCAGGCAAGATGCCAACCAACGAACAATGTTAGTCCAAAACTAGAGGAGAAAGCGGCATGCCAAGTTTAATAAAAAGAAACACTTCCAACTTGGTGATTGGGCTCTGTTGTTTGATTCCCAATTTAAAACCTTCAAAGGAAAACTCACCACCCGGTGGTTGGTCCTTACGCGCTAGTCATTGTATATGAAAATGGATCTGTGAAAATCAAAACAATTGATGATGGACAATTCTCCTTTGTAGTAAATGGACACTGAATAAGATTTTATCATAAGCCCATTTCAAAAGAATACTTTCTACAGGTCATGTCAACTAACAAGGCATTGACCTTAATAGATGGGGAAGTCCCCCCTTGTTCTTGAATATTTTCTGAATTTTCTACTGTACATATGTAAATAGTTTTTGAATTTTGTTAATAAGCAATTCTAGAGATTTCTGTAGGTATTTATTTCACCAGGAGTGGACAGTTTCAAGGAAATATAAAAGAAGGATTTTTCTTTAAAACATTGTTACACTTGAACCTTGTTGTCTGCTAAGCATCAAATGAATATTGACTTGCGGTAATTAGCCATATTTTTGCAAAAATGTTCATCTTCTCTTTTTCTTAAGGCATTTAAAAAAAAAAGCATTTTCTCTTGGAAATCTTCACCACTATATAAGGAAGTGATACCGTAACCATCAAGCTTAGAGGTGTCTCGTATAGTTTTCCCAAAAAAAAAACTCGAGTAAGTGAGTAAAGTATCTTTATTAAAAAGTAACAAGGAGGTTTGATTAGCGGTTAGTCATGGAAACATCACAATAACTTACAAAAGAATAAAGTGAGTTGAGCCTAGAGATACATTTCTGTTCTTTCTCAATGGTACCATCCACTACACACTAAATAGCTTGATTATATCATATCTTTAGATTGGCCACATCCGCTTAAGTACCCCTTACATCAGGACAATCACTAAGGAATATAACAGAAAGTCATCCTCTAACATAAATACCACCCCAATTGAAAAAAAAAGAGAAAGAAAAAGTTGTTTTCGGAGCTGTCCCCTGATATTCTTGCACAAAGAAATCTTATACTAAAATCTTAAAAGATGGAGGGCCAATCTTCGAGGGTGTAAGAGGCTAACCTGTCGGGATACTGAACAGGTCTGCTTGCAGCGGGTATCGGTCTATGGTATGACTAGGTAAACCCGTCAGAGTACTGAATAGGCTTTCTGGCAGTGGGGCATTCTACCTAGCAAGGATGGTAATCTGACCAAAAAAAAAATAATAAATTTAAACTTGTCCTGATGTACGAAATTACTTATAGACAAAGTTGACATGAAGTACGCATGATTAAGCTAAGGTTAATGAAATCCACAAACTTTCCATTGGGAACTAACTCTGAGAATATCTCGAAACTCTCTTGCCTACCTCTTCTTATCTATAGATAGGATCTCTTATCCTATAGGTGGGGCCATATTTTAACTATCTCGTCAAACTAATCTGTGAAATTTATCTCTACACTTAACAAGCTGTAAATCTTCGGCTATTGGGAGAACTGACTGGTTTCCTATATTTTTGATTGTGAGGTGTCACAATACTTATGTGTGGGGGAGGGGTTCATGAGTTGACAAATTATCACTGCTTAGAGAAGTAAATCTTTGTAAAAATTTATGTATTGTTTTCATGATAAAGGTTATTACATCAGCGGTCATTTTGTTTTTGAAATTCTAAATCCCCTGTGTGCTATAAATTGTTGTACATATCCTTAACAAACCACTTTATTGGTTTATTTTCATTAGAGGTTGTTCATTATAGGATTGAAATTACATGTCTTATGCGAGTGGATTGAGTAAGCATGGTGGAAAAATCAATAACAATGGAACACTCAACCTCTTCTCTTAATCACTGTGATGGTCAAAACCATTCAAGAGTGCAGGTTATCCATTACAGGAGGTAAAAATGAATTTAACACAGAGGTACCATATGAAGTGTCGTATGAGGTGTTGTATGAAGTGTCGTATGAGGTGATGAACAAAGTGCCATATGAATATACACACTTGTAACTGTGCATAATTTCAGGTAACTAGAAATCAATGACATTTAATTGAATTGGTTTAGGGCAATCAAGATTGAGGATGCAAACCTTAGACATTTTCATGATCAAATGTCCAAGTCAAAAGACTTGTACATTGATCTAACTTCACATCATTAAGATTTCCCCCAAAAACGAGCCTTCAAATTTGAATTTTCTCACACATGGCAACTTGTGCGTGCATGTGTGCAACCAATTCCACCATAGGCGCATTCAAAAACGAGATTGGGTTATCCTATTATTCCAATTCACCTCTGCCATTTTCATTTTCCCCTGCTTTAAAATGCGCTCAGCCTCTGTTTATTTGTTCCTCTATTCAAATTGCGCTCGACCTTTGTTCAAATCGTGCCATTCCTTAGCTCGATCACACCCTCTCTTGGTGAATTTCGCCACTGTTAATTTCTTCATACCATCACAATGCCCAAACAGTATGAACTGTCTTCCTACGCAGACCTCTTCGCCATCCCTGATTTTGTATAGTGCAGAGAGGTGTTTTTGTGCGAAGGCTGGGGGGCAATTCTGTCCCACTTGCAGGGACACGATGATGGAATCTCAATGAAATTTTCCCTCAATTTTGATGGGAAGGCAACGTGCGTGGGGTCTCTCACCTTCGGGGTCTCAGAGGAATCCATAGCTGCAGCCACGAAGCTTCCAAGAGTGGGAGATATATGGTTTAAAAACAACCAGCTGCTGCGCTCAAGCTATAACAGGGTTTTTAAACCAAAATTTCAGAACATCTCTGTAGATAAAGGATACTCCAAGGAGTGAATAAAATAGGAGCTGATCAATCCTCTCATAGTCATCATCAGGTTAATCACATGTGAAGGTAGATATTCCACCTTTAAAGCCTATCATTTTAGATTGTTAGCTCACTTCCAGTTCAATAAACCATTGAATTTTCCCTTCTACTTTTTAAATATCTTGGAGAAGATGCCCTCTCAAGTGAGGAAGAATGTAACCAACCCCCACAACAACCTATTTCACCATGGCCTGATCAAATTCCTTGTTTTAGCCGAATTAGGAAAACAGGGGCAAACTTGGGATGCATTCATTTATCAATTTGCAAACCCTCACTTGACAATCAAGACTAGCAAAAATACATTGGATCTAAGGACTATTTCTCCATCCAAACCCCACTCTCCAAGGACTCCAAAAAATCCTGCATAAGCCATTTATTTACCAGAACAAAAATTCAAGAAGCTTGTTGAAACCCCTGTAGCCTCATCGGGCAAAAAGACCAAGAAGCCTATTGTTAACCCCCCGATGCCTTCAATATCTCTTGATCCTACACCCAAAAATCTCCAAGAAGTAATTCAACAAGACTTTCCTACAATTACCACCAATAGTAGAGGAGCTAATCGATTCAATAGAGGACCCTTTCAAAAGAGTACTCGGAGAACAAGAGGAAAACCTTATGCAAAACCCTTTACTACTTCGGATCCTATCCAAGTCTCCTCCGATCTCGAGAGTCCTCACAAAAGACTTAGGGAAGTGACTGTAGATGAATTGAAGCCGCAAAGAAAGAAAAAATATGAACCTACTTCTCCTCATCAAACCCCTATTAGTCCTACCTCACCGATGCCTACTCTAGATCCTAAGAATGACAAACACTCTACATATTTCAAAGGATCTAAGCCTTCCTCTGAGATCACTGATCCTGCTCCAACCATTGAGAAGCTACAAAAAGAGAATTTTAATCTCCTCCAACAGTTGGAAGATAGGAAGACTATGGACACACATATTCACCATGATAATGCAGTCCTCCAAGCAAAGGTGAATTCCCTTCAAAGATTCGTTGACGAGATGACCAAATCCAGCCACAACCTCAGGGCACAACTGAAGCAACATAAGAGGCACAAGATCAAATCTTCACAACAAGAAGGAGAAGCTTCTAAAGGTGATCCTCCTCAGCAAGCTTAGTCATGAGGGGCAATTTCTTTTTGTTTGTAGTGGGACCTGCAAAAACTTAGGTGTGGGGGTAATGTTGGGCCCGTGATATGACTGATTTAATGACATTAATTAGATCCTTTTTGGCCGAATATGTATATGTGTTTTCCTGTTTTGAAGCATTGTTTAAGAGATTTTGTGTCAAATCGCTATGATTCACACCAGGTATGCATGATTCATGTTTTGTGATGATTTTGAGTTTAAATCAACATGCTTTTATGATTCCAGGGAACTAATTCACATTTTGTGTGTCACAGGGAAAAATTGCAACTTGTTTTCGCATCCGACACTCTATCTGATACTCCATCCGACACTCAATCCGGTACTCCATCCGACACTTCGTCCGACACTCTATCCTGCACAAAATCCATGGGCGATTTGGCGATTAGCATATCTATGTCCAGTGATGGGCGAATCACAGACATGGGTTTTACTTGTGCTCGTTGCCTTCTGCTACTGAACTTATGACAACTCGATTTGGGTTGTTATGCTGGGAGATTATTGGCTCGCCTTATTTCTAGAAGCCACCGATAGTTCAGGAATATTAAATGCCATTTGTTGTTTTTAGAGAAGGTCGACCCTTCCAGTGGTTGACCTCTTAGCTTGTAAAACTTATAAATACAACCTAAGTGGCCAGACAATTGTTAAGTAGAGTGTTAGAGAGACAAAGACAATTCAACTATGTTTTGCTATATTCATTTTGCTAAAATTGTGTAAAGACTGCGTTTTGAATTTTTTAATGTTGAATTTGTGTTGTTGAGCTCGTGGTTCGCCTTTGAAGAGTAGCCATGACTTTCTAGGGGGACCACCAATAGTCTGGGTGAATATCCACTTAGTTTTCTTGTGAATTGAATAGTGTAGTTGTCATTTTTATTCATTTCCTGTACATGAGTTTTCGTTATGCTTCTTTACTGTATAAATTGTTGTTTATGATTTAATTGTTTTAGTTTCTTTCGCAAGTTATTATGAAGGATTTTGTTAATATGCAATGACTTTTTAATTAGTAGGAAGAAAATTGCAATCTTAGATACTAACCCTGTGTATAACTAGATGATAAATTAGATTTTCTTTTATGTTGAAATAGAGTTTAAGAACAGAGTTTAAAACAAAGTTTTTAATTCATGATTTCTTTGACAGGGCTTCGGTGGATGGATAGTTATTAGTATTTAGTTTTCAATTCCAGTTTGTTTATCTAGTTGTTATTTAACTTTTCTTATTTAAATTGTCATTTAGTTTGCTCATTTTCTTTCTTGTCATATGCTGCAATTGTATTTAATTTCTATTTTATGAGCATTTCCTCTTTTGCAATTTGAATTGTTAAAATAGGACTAGTTTAGTTTATGCAATTTCTTTCTTAGATATAAGTTGCAATTTCAATTTAAAGTTGATTATTGAGTTTAGTGTAGTATGCGTTTTCTTAATTAGTATAGAATGCAATTGAATTTACTAGAATAGTGTCTTTATACTGTTGATGATTAATGCATGATTGAATAATCACATGGATATGCAGGATAGTTGACGTTGTTTCTATAATGGCTAAGTTCTCACTGGATTGCCTAATTCACACTTTTCACTTTGCTATCAGAGTCAATATCGAGTTTATCCCTCTTGAATTATCGTTAATTGTTAAATTCCATCGTGATATTATAAGACACTGGAGACATAACCATCAACACTATATTTGAGTTTTCTTTCTTTCATATATTAGAAGATAGTTTTCTTGCTTTCATAGATTAGAAGATAGTTTTCTTGCTTTCATAGATTAGAAGATAGTTTCCTTTCTTTTTTAGGATAGATAGTCTTTTGCTTTGGTAGATTAAAGAATAGTTTGCTTATCATAGATTAAAGATTAGTTGTTAATTACTTTTATGATCATAATGCTTTCAATTTAGTAGATTTCCTTTCATAAATTAGAAGTAGTTGTGAATATTAATTTAAGAATAGAGTTCACTTGTTTCTTAGCTTAATTAGTTGCTTATTGAGTAATCTTAATTATTTACTTTCTCTAGAAGTTATCATAGGTTAGTTAGTTGTTTTCTTGCTTATTTACTTGCTTTAATAAGGTAGTTGCTTGCTTGTCCATTTTTCTTTCGTATGATAGTTGCTTATTGAATTTGAGTAGGTTAATTAAAGTAGTTTGCTATTGTTATTTCTTATTATATAGATAGTTTGATTTTGCTTATTATTATGATTAAGTTAGCTTGCTTTAAGGAGGGTTTTCATTTTCCTTCTTAAGACTATCCATCGATCCTTTGTTTAAAGGTTACTTAGGGTACATAGTTTGAGTTTCTTTGTAGGGTTTGATCATTAATAGTATTTGCTTGAATAGATTAGATTTTAAATAGCCCATTTCCTTAGTTAGACTATACTACCTACAACCTTTCTACCTTGGCATATATATTGCTACAACTCTAAGTTTACTTACCCCAGGTTGACAATTTAATTGAGGGTTTTTAGTGTTTTTTTAGTGCATATAGAACACTCATCAAGGCCAGAGAGGAATCCATAAGAGGATAGAATACAAAATATATATTTTGCTTAATTTTTATCGCCTTTTTGGAGATCCTTGAGTGACACATAGTATACAACAAGTAAGGATCATTGTGGGTCACTAGTAGTGCAACAAGTGAAGATCTATACAATTTCTAGATTCAGGGAGTTACGAGGTGATAGGTGAGGGATGAGTTGTATCTTTGTGGAAAAGACCAAGGAACTCATATCATTCGAGTCTCTAGTGGTCTCTAGAATATCTAGGAGCTCTCCCAAGCCTCCTCCAAAGAGCTATATAAAAAGGAAAGCCTTGGGAAAGAGGGAGGAAGAATTGAGAGTAATGTTATGTTGTCCAATTATAAAGGTGACTATCCTATTCATCACAACCAGAAGTCAGTGAACCTAGACTGAGCAAAAAGCTGCAAGGAGAGGAAAGGAGAAAGGAGGTCAAGGGAGGAAGCATCAACATCTGAGGTATGTTTTGATGTGTTTCTCTTACATTTATTAATAGATCAATTGGTTTTCCCCCATATCATTTGTGTTCAGTTGATAAATGTTTAGATATGATTCATTCCTTTATAGATTTGATTAGAAGAAAGATAGATCTAGGATTATAATCCCAAGTAGAGAGATAGAGAGGTATTGCTTGTATTTTGTATACATTAAGTAAGTAGTGGAACTTGGAGCTGGAGTTTCAGGTCTACAACAACCAGGATTTGCAAAGGACAACCTATGAATAAAGTTATGCAATATCCACCATTCCTTAAGATAAATATGAATCTATGTGTTTGAATCTAGATCTAGGAAAACCATAAGAAGTCTAGCCCTCTTTCTGTCTAGGATTACTAGGCTAATCCTAGGGAGATCCTATTGATCATTTAATGAGATCCCTCTAAGACGTTGTCCATAAAATATCACGGGGATCTTATCGAATACACAACAAAATCTCCCTAGGATTAGCCTAGTAATCCTAGATAGAAACGGGGATAGACTTCTAATGGTTTTCCTAGATCTAGATTCAAACACATAGATTCAATATTATCCTAAAATGTGGTGAAGTTTTCATACCTTTCTTGAGTTGTAGTCCTCAAACTATAGCTCCAATATCCGCAACCTGCTTCTTGCATACAAAAGAAAAGAAAAACCTCTCCACCTATCTACTTGAGATTGGAATCTTAGATATAATTTAATTCTAATATGATCTACAATAATATGAATCGGATCTAAACATTTGTTCATCAATGAAAAACATTTATAAGGGCGGAAACCAAATTATCTATTGATAACATAAGATAAATTACATCAAGCATAGATTAGATGTTGATGCATTCTCCCTTTACCTCTTTTCTCCTTCCTCCTCACTTAGCTTCTTGGTTAGGCTAGGATCATTGAATTATGGCTGTGATGGATGGAACAAGTACCTATGAAATTGGACAACATGAAATTACTCTGAATTCTTCCTCCTCTTTCACAGGGCTTGCCTTTGTTTTATATCTCTTGGAGGAGGCTTGGGAGAGGTTTCTAAATATTCTAGAGACCACTAGAGACTCGAATGATGTGAGTTCCTAGGCATTTTCCATGAATATCCAACTCATCCCTCACCTATCATCTCGTAACTCCCCGATTCTAGAATTTTACTAGTTCCTAACTTGTTGAGCCACTAGTGACCGACGAGGCCTCGCTTGTTGTCTACTAGGTGTCCAACAAGGACCTTAAAAAATTGGATAAACCTTAGGAAAAATATGTATTATGGATTCTATCTTCTTGTGGATTCCTCTCTTTCCTATAGGGTGTAAATTAAGGCTATAAAAATTTCCCCCTAATGTGTGAGGTCAGAAAAGGAATGGATGGTCGAAATACATTGCAATAAAATAATGTCCATGTGAGGCAACATGAGGAGAGAGCAAAGGAGTTTTAGAAGTAAAATAAGTCCTACAATCAAACACCAAGGATGAGAGTATAAATAGACCATCCCTTAGGTAGACATACTTAGACTTTGAATGAGCATGGATACTAAACAATACACTGCGGATCCATGATATGAAATGATAGACCATGGACAGGAAAGAATACACAGTGGATCCATGTCATCAATAAGACCATATCCACAAGACAATACAATGTGGATCCATGCCACAAATTCAGTCATATCCACCAAGGATCTATGTCATTCACATGATCATAGACACCAACAAATATAATGTGGATCTATGACATAACATATAGATATCAGGAAGACAACAAGCATTGAGGGAAGTACCCCTAAAGTCTTCAAAGTACTCATATACGAGTGATATACTCCATCACAACTTGGGAGGGGATGTTGTGAAGGAATGAAGTGGCCTCCAAACCCAAGGTCTTCATCCCAAACCTCGATGCTAGGAATATACATCATGAGAATATATGAGATTAGGTCGAGCATGGTATAAATCGTCTAATTACCGATCATTGATGTATATCATTAACAAATGTGAGGGGACCCATTGATTATGAAGATGGAACCCAAGGTACCTAGTACAATGAGTTTGAATAGAGGATCCGATGTCGAACACTCGTAGAATAAATTTATGAGGAGTCAATGATGGAAACCCACTGTCGATCACGAGGATGCCTATCATTAAGGAATTCAAGCTCCAAGGTACTAGTTGGTTTCTAGATCCCTCTCCTAGATAATGTGTTGAATTTGATTGGAAGATATCCGTTGAAGGAGGGCCTTTGTATCCCCCATCAATTGACATGAAACATACACCGAGAGATGATGTGAAGAGAGAGTATCAAAAAGTACAAATGACACAGGGATGACTAACTCAGAAAGTCAACAAAACAATAGATGGTCGACTCGGGATTAAAATTCCCTTGAAAATATATCGTGACACAATCGTGACTTGGAAGAAAGAAATAAGAGTTAGACGAATATAGTGCAACAACGCAGGAGGAACCAAAGCACTCTCCATGATGAGGTTGAGGGGGAAAATGATGGGTTAAGATAACAAGTTGATGGGGGGCTTGTTTTTGTGCCAAAATTTATGGACGTCATCATTCTGAGTGCACTAGTGAGTAGGGTGGTCCTCCCCACAAATCATGCATGGAAATTGAATCTTCCTCTTTTCCTTAGTTCCTACCTCCTAGGTGTTTTGGGTAGAGGCAACCCTTTTCTCATTGTTGGAATTCATTTTTTTGTTCCTCTTTTTATTTCCTCCATATCATTGAGGATTCTTCGGTTGTGTGGATTTCAATGAATTGACCTCGAAGGTATAAGTAGCGACCGTGGTAGTTTGACCACTAGTACCAGAAGTTGATAGGTGTGACTTAATGGGCATTTGACCCATTTGATTAGCTAATTAGTTTACGGAGGCATGTGAAATAGAACCAACCACACCATCGGCATGGGGTCCTGGGTTTGGTTTCTTGGGATCATTCAACGATTGAGGAGAATTTGGGATGATAGCATAAATTGTACCTGGCTACGAGTATATCAAGGACAAATGTTGGGAACACAAAATGGCATGCTCCTCAGTTGCTGCCCCAGCCATATATACATCTCTGGAAATGGGAAGTAGGAGGGACTTGATGAACCCGTCCATAAGGATATTTTATATAATATGAGTCTTAATCATCCCATGTCTTCATATCCACTCATATTTATGATAAAAAATGTGAGTGGCATTATCTTGACACAATGAAGTTAAGAGCTCTGTTCCTATCTCAAACCGAATGGGAAATTGGTAATGTGTTAAGAACGTCATTTCCAGGTCAATGAAGCTTATAAAGGAACCACCTTTTAATTGTATGTACCATTTGGAGGAAACTCCAGTTAGACATCTCTAGAAAAGACATAGCCTCACACTATCATCCATCAATGAGTTGGATGAACACCATAAGTGGTGTGTCATGATGTGTGTAGAGGGGTTGTCTCCTAGATTTTCGTCAAATTTTGGGATATCGAATTCAAACTTGGAAGGAATTTCTAGCTATGATCGGTCATGGGAAATAGGGTCATTTTTTAACCATGACAAATTCGATAAATCTAACATTGCAAGGAAATACAACGATGCAAATGAATACTGGGAGGTAGGTGAAGTCTCTATTGTCCCAGATGGACCTTGTGGTCCCACTATATTGGTACTACTGGAGGTTTGGGGAGCTCTTGACGAGTGAGTGCCCCTTGGGATGGTGGCACTTCCAAGAGCATTGCTACTCCTAGCACTAAACATTCCCCCAGGGGTAAATGTGGGCCCTCTAGGAAAATAATTCCCAAAGTGAGTCCTAGAGAAGAAACCCCCAGGACTTGATGTGTTAAGAAAGGAAAAATATTTCCAAGTTCAACTATGATGAATATAATATGTGAAAATCCAAACACAATTCAACCTAAGGCCAACCTAAACTCGGACTCAAAGAACACATCCCTAATCAATCTAGGCTAACAACAAGAAAACCAATTGGCTCAGGGGCATTTTTAAAACCAACCCTATGGGGGAGATGAAATCCCCACAATATTGGCTAGCGAAGGTATGCAGAGCAATTACGATGATCTACACAAAACAACCATGACCAGTGTAAGTACCCTTTAGTAAGGTGGACACCCTCATGGGGAACTAAGATCGTGAACAAACATCTGCCTGAGGCACTACAGGAATGTCCCACATGTAATCACCTCTATGGATACCTAGGAAAGGTCACTAAGGATACCACCTCGCAATCAATGATCAGGCGAACAGTTGTAGGTTTGACCACACACAAGGGAAAGATAAATAATACCAAAGCTTCGAAGGTGAGACACCAACAAAAATCCCGTATATGTAGCAATCGAAGCGGTAATGCAAACACCAAAACAAATATAGAGGGGTAATCTCCATATTTTCCCTAATGCGACCTCATGCTTAACTCCTGTGTTAGAGGAGGATCTAGACACACTAGTTGTAAGAATGGATTTATCACTCTTTAATGACTCCCAAGTTTCGTTCTGTGGCCTTGGAGAGTTTACTCTCTAATCCTAATCCAGGGCCCTAAGCCTATCTAATGTTGGTTCACTATAAAAGAAAAATTTATAACTTTTTAATTAAAACTTTTTAGCTTCCTCCTTGTGTCTGCAAAGATTTCAATTATGATTTTTGAAGAGTCACTTGATTGGTTTTTGTGTCTTTTTGATTTTATGTTTTTTTTTTCAAATAGATTTCTCGTTTACTCTTTTTCAATTTCATGACTGTTAAGCATGAAATTGAAATAAGCTTGGCATAAACACATCATACAATTTCTAAATTTTCTCTTTGTGAAACTGGACGAGCCTTCAAAATACCTAATGATATTAAAATCCTTTAAGGGTATTGCACTTATCATTTTGTGAGTGTCTCTTTACCATTAGGATATGAACTGATCGTGTTTGAGTTATACCTTGATCGTTTTCTTTTCATTAGTGTTTTGATTGTCGCTTTACGCCTTCACGATATATTTTGGTTTTAAAAACTTTGATATAAATCTATAATGTGAATGCTACCCTCGACCATCATATCATAGTCTAATCACTATTTTACATGACTGTTAGCCATGCTCTGAAACCATTACACCCTTGTCCTGCTTGCTCAAGATCACATTCATTGCATCATTTGGTGGTGCTTTGTAATTTGGGGCTAGGTTCTTAGTAGAGGAGGTGGATTTCAAGTGCGTTGGTCTTCTGGTTTAGGGTTTAGTCAACAACTAAAGTGGTATTCATGGTGGTCTTCTCCCGAAATCGTAGTTATCGGGCCACCTTCGAAAATGCAAAATATATTGTTTGTATCGGGTGGTTTCAAACATAGGCTCCTCCTTTCTACACCTACTGGTATATCATAACCAAATCTATGGCTCCTGTGGTAAGGATAGAGACGAATGCCTCATAGGCTTTGATCTCCCATGATGATGTTGTGGATGATATCCCAGTCTTTGGATGAGTTAATTTTATACAGTCATTCGAGGGTTTTAACCTTGAAATTTCCCAAGCTTTCACCAAGCCCTTCGACGATGCTAGAGCCAAAATAGGTGACTTACAATTGCAAGTCAGTGAGGAATCGATAGAAGAGGCCACAGGCTTGTCACGAGAAGGAGACCGCTGGTTCAAGAATCTAAAAATCGAAGGTATTCCTTGGCATCTATTAATGATTTCCAGGAAGTCATGCTACAATGTTAAAGGTACACCCATAAATCTGTTCAAGCCTCGATGACATGGTTTGTTATTAATTATTAAGAAAATCGTCACCTGTGAGGGGCGATATGGATTGGTATTCTTATTTCATATACGTCTGTTAATGGTCTTCTTAGGGTTTAAGTTAAACATGCATTTTTATCTGCTTAAAGTCCTATATAAGATGGATAGATTTTATCAGAGACAAAACCCTAATTCACAATCCAGACTCTTTCATCATGACTTGATTCGAGTCTTAGTCATTTCCCATTTGTCAAAGGCAGGAGATAGATGGAAAACATTCCTAGTTAGGAATGGTTTTATTTCACTCACACCTAAACTGGTAAGCGATTTACCCTTATGTTTTGATGAGTCTACCATCCCTTTCCCATCTACTCACTCTCTGCAAGATCTTGATATTGAATTGCAATTTACACAAGACCCTGCGTTACCTACCGAAACCCCTGTTTATTTTCATCAATCAATCAGAGACACACACCAGAGGCACAAAATCATCCCTAAAAAGTCTTTAGAGGAAGTGTTGGATAAGTTGAAGGGTAAGATATATGTCACCCCCAATCTTGGGTAAGATTTGGTTGATGAAAACAAAATTAAGATCAAGAAGCAGGGCAAACCGAAAATGCAGAGGGTTCATAATATAGATTTTAAGAACAAAAGGAACGACTGAATCCTTTCCAGCATGGCCATAAATCGACGTCAGAACCATGAAAATCATATCCCCACCATTGATATTGAAGACCCGATCTCTGTTGGCGATACTAGTTCTGATCCCTCTAAGATAAATTCACCCCGATACGTTTTCGTGTCTAACTTGCCTCCATTTTTAACGGATCAAGAGGGATTCTCGGGCATCCAGTATGACCTCAAAAAGATTATGGAGCAGGGTAAACCTCTTAACTCAGATGAAACTCGTCCACTTCCAAATCTAGAATAGGTGTACTGTGAAGGTTGTTTTGATTGGATCCAGAGATATTACTAAGACATCCCTTATCTACAGGCTCAACTAAATCAAGTAATGACTCGAACCTTAGTTTTGGAAAAGGAAAATTAGGATCTCAGAGCTAGCATCCGATCAAATTCACCCAGGGCTAACAAACGTTTTAGGAGATCGGGATATGTGATCATAAAAAACTCCACTAGGTTCAATGCTGTTGTAAATTCATAATTGTCTGATGTTTCCTTTTCAAAGTTCTAATTGGTAAACACTCTTCTTGTAATTCACAATTGGATTTATTTAAATGATAATTGAATTTGTTTTTATTTAGACCAGCTACATAATCGTAGATTTTGTAGCTTGTCTTTTAATTTATTTATTTGAATGTTTTCTAATTTAGATTTTGTTTTTCTCTTTTGTCAAGTGAACAATAGATCAATGGGAAAAATTTAAAAGAACAAATTAATAGTTGGGACTACAACAAACTTGGTATTTTGTTTTTGATAAACAATATTTGAATGATGTAACTACTTTGAATATTTGTCTCAACAGACCTATCTTTATGGTTATTGTTTTTTAGTAAATGTTTTATTAAAATAGATCTATCGCTATCTTGTATGATATGAGAAACATACTATGATTTTGGTTTAAATAGTAGTGCTTGCCCAGGGATAAAAGGAGAATTCCTTATGGACCTTATTATGGACTTATCATTTTGAAAATATATGGGATGCAGTTTACGTTTTGGCATTAGTCCTTCTATAGAATGTGCAATTTGATTATTGTTTCTCATATAATTTATGGACATGAAAACTTATTTGTATTTAACTAGCTTTAGACTGTTCTACAAGTATGTTTTCATGTTGTGTCTTCTTTTACATGGTTCATTATACTTTGGTTCTTTTAATATCTGTGGCTAATCGTCTATCTATACATTTTGAGTTTACATCAAATGATGGGGTGTTGATAATACCATTTGTTGAGGATTGGAGTTGATTTCGTTTTTAGTTTTTGGACAATTTAAAGCCGCATGAGTGAAAATCTATTTATCTTTCTGTTATCATAGATATTTTTTGAAATATAAAATATTTCCTTGAGTTTATTCAGGAAATATCATCCTTTTATTTTTTGTCATAGATTTATACTTGACAACAGGTTAAGTGGAGCTTACACAACACAGAAAGACAAATCTAGCTTAGTACATTTTCTATATAGCTGATCAATGTCACGTTAATTAATTTATCTTTTTATTTGATTTGTTAATTTACAAATGAATAATGATTAAATAATTTAAACTTTAATGCTTTGTTCATTATTGTTATATCATTTCTAATCTTATTCACTAATTATTTGTTATTTTGTTAATCATTATGAAAGAACATTTTCCTTTATTTTTTGCATCTTATTTTGATCCATTAGTTCAAAACCATCATTTTCACGAGGCTTTATTTAAACCTTGTAACTGTATATACCTATTGTATATAATACTACTATTATCTAAGTAATAATATATGTGTTTTCACTGATAGGACTACATATTTAGGTAGTTTTACCTCTTTTAGTTATTTTAGCATCTTAGTTGGCTAACAAAGCCATAAAACCCATCAGGGTAGATTATTCCAAACGACTTGGGTTAAATAGACAACCCCAGACTGAATCTTCCCTTCTCATTGACGGTGTGTGATAAATGCCCGTCAACAAATGTAATTCCCATGAAGCCCCAAACCCAACCTTTTCATCAAAAACTTAGAAAAATGCATCCTAAATTAGAACCCATAGTAAAAAAGGAACTAAACAAATTTCTCACCGCCAAGATCATTTTTCTAGTCCAACATATTGAGTGGGTATCCAAATTAGTCCCAGTAAGAAAGAAAAATGGAGAAATTCGACTTTGTGTCGATTTCCGTAATTTAAATCGAGCCTCTGATAAAGACAATTACCCCGTTCCCCCAATGGAACAGATTTTGCAACAAGTATTTGGTTCTAAAAGGCTATCCTTATAAGATGGTTTCTCAGAGTATAACCAGGTCCTTATGTCACCATCATATCAGTTGAAAACCACTTTTTGTACCGCATGGGGAACCTATGTCTATAGAAAAATGCCTTTCGGATTGATTAATGTCGGAGCCACCTTCCAGAGGGAAATGAAAATTGCTTTTCGTGGCTTTATCAATCAATCAATTGTTGTATATTTGGATGATGTCACTATATTTTCAAAGAACAAAAAAGACCACTTGTCACATCCTAGGGTTGTGATAAAACATTGCCATAAGTTTGGTATTTCACTCAATCCTAAGAAGTTAGTCTTTGCAATAGAGAAGGGAAAATTACTTGGATTTATAGTCTCAAAATATGGAATGATAATAGACCCCGAATGAAGACAAGCTATTGCCAACCTTCCTCCACCTTCTTCCAAAAAGGAAATGGAGTCTTTTCTAGGTAAAAAATTTTGTCAGATGTTTTGTTCCAAGTTTTTCTAAAATGGTTAGACCTCTGCAAAACCTGATAAAAAAGGATGTTCTGTACAAATGGGGACCAAAAGAGAACCAATATTTTAATTCAATTAGAAAAGATATAACCAAAGCTCCCTCCTTGATGAGTCATGATTTCTCCCAAGATTTCACGTTGTATACTTTTGCATAAGATAGATCTTATGTTGCTATGCTCACACAGAAAAATGTTGAAAACATTGAGATACCTATTTCATTTATGAGCTCCATTTTTAAAGGAGAAGAATTAAATTACCCTGCAATAGATCAACAAGCATACGCTATTTTCAAAGCAGTTAAACATTTCAGATCTTACCTTTTGAAGTCTAGGATACAATTTGTTGTTCCTTATCCTGCTGTAAGAAACTTGTTAGTACAGAAGGAGCTAGGGGAGAAAAGAGAAAATTGGATGACTTCCCTTCAAGAGTACGATCTCGAAATAATACTTGCATAAATGGTTAGAGGTCAAGGCCTTTGCAAATCGGTAGCTAATTCAGTTGAAAAATCAGAAAATCAAACAACAACACCAGCTGCAAATATGCATTACGAAACACAAATATGTTGTACACAAACTATGTCTAATTCATGGTATATTGATATCAGATTTTATTTGCTACACAAAAATGCTCCTCGAAATATTAACCCAAAAAACAGAAGAGCACTAAGGCTTAGATCTACATATTTTCAATTGATTAATGATGTATTGTTTCGAAAGAATTTTGATGGTGTTTTTCTGCATTGCCTAGAAAAAGAAGAATCTGAAAAGGTGTTAGTTGAGCTACATTTTGGCAATGTCGGGAGTCATTTTGGTGGAGATACGACTGCCCAAAAAGTACTTAGGGTTGGATACTATTGGCCCACCTTATTTATAGATCCCCCACTTTGGCTCACAAATGTATAATTTGTCAAAAGACTACAGGATGGGTCAAGAAGGATACATTCCCCTTACAACTTGTTACGCTAGGCATACCATTTCAACGGTGGGGCCTAGATATTATAGGACCAATTAATCCACCTTCCTTACAAAAACATAAATATATTATTACGACAACAAATTATTTCACAAGATGGTCTGAGGCTTTACCTTTAAGGGTAGTAAACACGAGTCAGGTAGTTTCGTTTTTAAATTCTCATATTATCACTCATTTCGGGATACCTAAATGTTTAGTTTTCGACAATTCTTCTTATTTCTCTTCCCTAGATATGAATGTATCTGCTTTAGAAAAAGGGATTATGCTAAAATACTATTCCAGTTATCACCCCCAAGGAAATGGTTTGGCAGAGTCAACAAACAAAAATATGATCAAAATAATAAAAATAACAGTGTCAGAAAATCATAACAGTTGGCACAATGTGTTATATAAGGAACTTTGGGATGATAGAGTCACTTGGAAAGATTCCATCGGTAATTCTCCTTTCTTCCTCGTTTACGGAAGATAATCTATCCTTCCTCCACACGTCTTGCTCGCTTCTATGCAATTATCCCAGAAAGTTCGGGAGGAAGAATGTCCTCCTTTAGAGAATTGGATAAACGCTTTACTAAAATTGGAAGAAGTTAGGACACAAGAAAAACAAAAATTAGATCGGCATCATAAAATTATTAAAAACTGGTTTGATACAAGTTCATCCTCAAAAAGAAATTTTAATGTAGGGGATTTGGTCGTCAAATGGGACAAAGCACATGAGGATAAAGGAGAACATACTAAGTTTCAAAACCTGTGGCTGGGACCTTTTGTCATTTCAGAGAAATTAGGTCCTAGTTATTTTCATTTGCACAAATTAGAGGGACAGCTGGACACTTTTCCAGTGAATGGCCAATCTCTCAAGAAATACTTCACTTGAGAAAAGTCAGAATTACCCCCTGTAAATATCCTTAGCCTTTGTATTTCTTTTGTTTTATTTTTGGTTATTTTATTTCGCTGCTTTTTGTGTTTCCTTAAAAATTATTTCGAAAATGAAATCCATTATTGAGGGGAATCATACCTTTCACTAACAACAGTTGAAACAATTCAAGCATCTACACATTAAGTTCTTAACTCAGATCAATGATTTATAAGATAGTTATGCTAGAAGTCTCTGTCAAATCATTGTTCCCGTCTTTTTTTTGAAATCTTAGGGAAATACGATTATCTTTAAACTTCTTACGCTATCCCAGTTCTAATGAGATCAACTCAAAGCGCTTCCCCATCCTTGAGACGATTTCTTAATTGAAATATAAAATTTCCAAACCATGATGAAAATTATCAGTTCTTAAAGAACAAGAAACAATATTAATGATTGATCCTATGATTTCTTGGCTGTTAAATCTTCAGTATCACCCCACTCTCTCGTTATCATGAAAATTATAAATTTTATAAACCATTATGGAGAGTTGGAAACACTTTAATCTGTGGGAATTGTGTGTAAACCCACCCAGATACTGAACAGTTTTGCTAGCAGCGGGTAAATGTGCACATGATACCAAGGCAACTTCGACGGGGTACTGGACAGGACTGCTGGCAGCAAAACAATGTCAGGTTCAAGATCTTTCAGGTATTTTTTTAAATTGATCAGATATCAAAATATTTTTATCATAAATGGACGACTTTTGGATGGGATCGAAGTACTTGATAAGGTTAATTGACATCCCTATCGAGGCTATAAGCGCCTGTTGGCAGCAGTGGCCCTGCCAATGATTTTGGAGTTACTTTTATAAATATCATTTCCTTTTGATCAAAACGAAATGTCGGATTACAATTTTTAGCACATGAATTTGCCACTTGCTTCACAGGAATCAAGTAGTGACTGAGATTTACCCTCATGAGAATTATGGCGTAAATCATGTGGCATTCTGCCCATGATTTCCACAGGAAGAATGAAGGCATTGAGGTCTGAACAGCTCAAGCATGCTCAAACCTGTCCTCCACTCACCCTCTCCCCGCCTATCACATCTCCCCGTCCTCGATACATCATCTTACCTTCTGACATATGTTCCACTCACACTCCACCTTGCCACCATACCTCCTTCCCCTTGCCACATCACCTGTGTGTCCTCACTCTCCCTTACACCTCATCTCCTTCTTCCCAACACCTCCTCTCACCTCTCAGCACCTGTTTCACTGCCGCTCCACATCACCCCGCCTCAGCATATTTTTCTCTCGCCACATGATCAAATAGAGAGTCTGTAGCACTATGGGGCTACAAAATTGTCTAAAGTGCATATGCTATTAGCCTGCCACCTGCATCATTCGTATTGGTCACATAAGAAGATCTGCAGAGCCTCAAGGCATCAGGATTGAGTCTCATAAGTCTTGGGCATCGTCTGAAGCATTCATGGGTGTCAGGACTCATTCTGATCCCGGTGAATGTAGTTATTGAATATGGGGGTGTCATTTGAGACCTCATCTCACCCCATAAATGGAAAACATGCAAAGAGCGGCCGTAAAGGTAGACAGTCAATCTGAAGCTTCCATTATGGACATATTTTCCTGTAAAGCACATAACTACGCCTGGCTCGCATCTAGCATGAGAAGGCCTTCACAGTCTGACATAGCAGACACCGACTAAAAAATTTGAATGCCAGGTGTTCGATCACATTCCTGGTGGTTGCAACATTTTTAGTATATATAGGCAGTTTTGATATTTAGTTAAGGTCGAATGGTTGAGCTAGGCTCCCTACTATTGTAATATTTTGATGAAGAAAACTGGTTCTTTGGTTATGTCTTGATTTGAGACTTCTTGATTAATCTAAGTTAGATTTCTTACTCCATCTTATTTTCCTATGATACTGAGAGAGTTCATGATTGACTGATTCACATGGATTGTTGTGACTGTATTATGATGAATGTTTGATTATAATTTTGTTATGATTTCTTTCAGTTTCCTTGAAATTTGAATCCAAGAGGATCTTGTGTTTAAGTTTTTCTTCCTTAGGCTGTTGGAAGGCTTGATGTTCACGGCAGACCTCCACAGTCTCCTCACCAAATTATTCCCTCTATTCACCCTTACTCCAACTTACTGACTGAAGTTAATTAAGACCTCATCTGCATGTGCATACCAATCCAGTTTTCTGAGTTAAAATGATATCATCTTGAGTATGTGTCCATTTGACCTCTTTAAAACCAACCTGTGACATAAAACTAAGATGGGTACTAGGCTTACCTCCAATGCAATCTGAGGGTGACTTCTAGTGCCAACAACAATCATTGTCCAGAAAATTCTTCGTTAGTTTGACTGTGTTATTTTTCTAAGTTAATTTCAAAACCATTGATCTGTCTCATAATTGTTTTTAGTTACTGTCCAATTTATCTTTTCTCTGATATAAAGTTTTGATGATGCAGAGATAATTTCTTCTCTCAACGAGTCACCATTGTTTGCAGCCAAATATTCAATTTGTTTCATCGATATTTAAAACACAATTTTTGACGAAAAATAAATTTTATTAGCTTCCTCCTTGTGTCTGCGAAGATTTCAATTATGAATTTTGAAGAGTCACTTGATTGGTTGTTGTGTGTTTTTGAGTTTATGTTTTTTTTTCAAATAGATTTCTTGTTTACTCTTTTTCAATTTCATATCTATTAAGCATGAATTTGAAATAAGCTTGTCATAAACACTTCATACAATTTCTAAATTTTCTCTTTGTGAAATTGGACGAGCCTTCAAAATACCTAATGATCTTAAAATCCTTTAAGGGTATTTCACTTATCATTTTGTGAGTGTCTCTTTACCATTAGGATATGAGATGATCGCTTTTGAGTTATGCCTTGATCATTTTCTTTTCATTAGTGTTTTGATTGTCACTTTACACCTTCATGATAGCTTTTGGTTTTAAAAACTTTGATATAAATCTATAATGTGAATGATACCCTCGACCTTCATATCACAGTCTAATCATTGTTTTACATGACTTTAGCCATGATCTGAAACCATTACACCCTTGTCCTACTTTCTTTAGCTCACATTCATTGCATTGTTTGGTGGTGCTTCGTAATTTGGGGCTAGGTTTCTAGTAGAGGAGGTGGCTTTCAAGTGCATTGGTCCTCTGGTTCAGGGTTTAATAAAAAACTAAAGTGGTATTCATGGTGGTCTTCTCTCGAAATCGTGGTTATCGAGCCACCTTCGACAATGCAAAATATATTGTTTGTATCGGGTGGTTTCAAACAAAGGCTCCTCCTTTCTACACCTATTGGTATATCGTAACCAAGTCTATGGCTCCTGTGGTAAGGATAGAGCCGAATGGATCATAGGCTTTGCTCTCCCACGATGATGTTGTGTATGATCTCGCAGTCTTTGGATGGGTTAAGTTTATACAGTCATTCGAGGGTTTTAACCTTAAAATCGCCCAAGATTTTTCCAAGACCTTCGACGGTGCTAGAGCCAAAATAGGTGACTTACAATTACAAGTCAATGAGGAATCGATAACAGAAGTCACGAGCTTGTCATGAGAAGGAGATCGTTGGTTCAAGAATATTAAAATCAAAGGTATTCCTTGGCATCTATTATTGATTTCCAGGAAGTCACACAATGACATTAAAGGTACACCCATAAATCTGTTCAAGCCTCGATGGCATGGTTTGTTATTAATTATAAATAAATTCGTCACCTGCGAGGGGCGATATGGATTGGTATTCTTGTTTCATATATGCTTGTTAATGGTCTTCTTAGGGTTTAAGTTAAACATGCATTTTTATCTGATTAAAAGCCTACATAATATGGATAGATTTTATGAGAGACAAAACCTTAATTCACAATCCAGTCTCTTTCATCATGGCTTGATCTGAGTCTTAGTCATTTCCCATTTGTCAAAGGTAGGAGATAGTTGGAAAAAATTTCTGGTTAGGAATGGTTTTGCTTCACTCACACTTGAACTGGTAAGTGATTTACCCCTGTGTTTTGATGAGCCTACTATCCCTTGCCCATTGACTCACTCTTTGCAATATCTTCATATCGAATTGTAAGTTACAGAAGACCCTGCGTTACCTACCAAAACCCCTGTTGATTTTCGTTAATCAATCACAGACAGACACCAGAGGCACACATTCGTCCCTAAAAAGTATTTAGAGGAAGTGTTGGATAAATTGAAGGGTAAGGTATATGTCGCCCCCAATCTTGGGCAAGATTTGGTTTATGAAAATGAAATTAATATCAAGAAGCAAGGAAAACAGAAAACACAGAGTGTTCAGGATATATATTTCAAGAACAAAAAGAATGACCGTCTCCTTTCTAGGATGGCCAGAAATCAACGTTAGAACCATGAAAATCCTATCCCCACCATTGATATTGAAGACCCGATCTCTGTTGACGATACCAATTATGATCCCTCTAAGATAAATTCACCACAATACGATTTCGTGTCTAAATTGCCTCCATTTTTAAAGGAGCAAGAGGGATTCTCAGGTATCCAATATGACCTAAAAAAGATTATGGATTAGGGTAAACCTCTTAACTGAGATCAAACTCGTCCACTGCCAAATCTAGAACAAGTGTATTGTGAAGGTTGTTTTGATTGGATCCAGAGATATTACTAGGACATCCCTTATCTACAAGATCAACTAAATCAAGTAATGACTATAAACTTAGTTTTGGAAAAGGAAAATGAGGATCTTAGAGCTAGCATCTGATCAAATTCACCGAAGGACAACAAACATTTCAGGAGATTGGGAGATGTGATCATAAAAAACTCCACAAGTTTCAACGTTGTTATAAATTCAAAATTGTATGATGTTTCCTTTTCAAAGTTCTAATTGGTAAACACTCTTCTTGTAATTCACGATTGGATTTGTTTAAATGATAACTGAATTTGTTTTTATTTAGACCAGCTACAGAATCATAGATTCTATAGCTTGTCTTTTAATTAATTAATTTGATTGTTTTCTAATTTAGATTTCATTTTTATCTTTTCTCACGTGAACAACAGATCAATGGGAAAAAGTTAAAAGAATGAATTAATAGTTGGGACTACAACAAACTTGGGATTTCATTTTTGAGAAACAATATTTGAATGATGTAACTATTTTGAATATTTATCTCAACAGACCTATCTTTAAGGTTATTTTTTTTTTAGTAAATGCTTTATTAAAATAGATCTGTCTCTATCTTGTATGATATGAGAAACATACTATGATTTTGGTTTAAATAGTAGTGCTTGCCCAGGGATAAAGGGAGAATTTTTTTTGGACCTTATGATGGAATTATCATTTGAAAATATATGGGATGCAATTTACGTTTTGGCTTTAGTCCTTTTGTAGACTGTGCAATGTGATTATTGTTTCTCATATAATTTCCGGACATGAAAAATTATTTGCATTGAACTAGATTTAGACTGTTCTACATGTATCTTTTCATGTTGTGCCTTATTTTACATGGTTCATTATGTTGGCGTTTGAAGTCACCTCTGGATTGAAGAAAAGGAAAGCCCAAGGCCCATCAGTCTGTATGTCACAGTAAATAGTTTAAAGGGTGGTCTAATGGATGCAGTCTCAAGATTATTTCGCTTTAACTTAGAAAACTAGGTTGGGGAGGCACATATAAGTGAGGTCACGATCTAACTTAAGCCAGTAAGTTTGTATAGTGGTGAGTAGGCAGAAGAAACATGAGAAAAACATGAAGGTCTGCTCTGGACATCTGGTCTTCCAGCATCCTGTGGAGGAAAAGTCTCAGATACAAGATCCTCTTGGATCTGAAAAACTTCGAGAAGATGAAAATGTTGCAACAAAAGATATAGTCAAACCTACATGATACTATAGTAACAACACCCAACTGGATCATCCATGCCCAAGCTTTCAGATTCAGAAGAAAAGAAATGAAAGAAGAAGTTGGTTTCCATTAAACAAGAAGTCTCAAATAATAGTCATAACTAGAGAAATAGAGGCCTTGTTAAAACATTACAATCGGGAGCATAGCTCTACCATCAATACTGACCAAAATGGCAAAGATGCCTACAAATACTTAGAACTGGCTCCCCCTGCTGAAGGCATGATCATGTCATGAGTTTAAGTCTTTGCGTTGGTGAGTTCCTCTGTCAGGCTGTGCATGCATACGTTGGTCAGACTGCCCATGCAGTCTTCTGTCAGACGCGATCTCTGTCAGACTGGACTGACGGTCTTCTTCCATGATTTATCCCTCTCTAGACTTCTATTTATGGAAGGAGACGATGTCTCATTCACCATCCTTTCTTTCATTAAATACTTCATTAGGATCGGAGAGTCCCAAGTCAACTCTGCATCTGAATAACGTGGCGGTCTTATCTTGGCTGTATGCTGCTTCGTTGAACTTCTACAAGGGGACACAAATGATGGAAGTGGATGAGGATTTGGTAGGGACGATGGCACCATCGACGTGAAGGTGAGATGAGAGGCACCCATGTGGATAGATGTGGCAGATGGAAGGTGACCGGGAAATTATGAGTGGTGAAAAACATGGGTGTTGCGCTAGGACAGGAAAATGATGAAGTGGCATGAGGTGATGAAGTGGGGGTAGAGGAAAGGCTGTGGTAGCAGACGGGATGGGGACCATCTTCCTAGAAGGAGGTGATCGGTAGAACACCTGGCAAGAGATGGTAGGTGGGAGTGATAAGGGGACATGGTCTAAAGGTGAGTGGAGGACAGGTGTACCATAATGAGACGAGGAGGGAAAGCGAGCGATGTGATGGGCAGAGGTGAGAGATGAAGTGGGAGACAGATGTTAGCAGGAGGCGAGAGCGGTAAGAGGTGATGGTAAGTGGTCTACTAAGAGGGGGTAGGCAGTGGTAAGAGGTTTTAGGCTGGGGGGGTCCAAGTTAAGGAGAGGGTGACACGTTAGTGAGGACCCCGCATTTTAAAACCACCAACTCAGACCCCCCCCCTCGTTAAAGGAAGAATGTTGAGGGGGGTCCGATATGGCTCCTGCACCATAGATCTGGGCGTGTAGATCTCAACCACCCAGATCTACGTGCCCGCGCACACAGAAGTTAGGATAAGTGGGTTTTTAACCCATTTCTTGCCATTTTTTCGCCAAAGGGGTCCATTTCTTAGGAAACCCCACTCCCCCCCCAAAAAAAGTAATGTGATAACATTAGGCTCCATGGGGGATGGATTTCTCCCTGTGAGATGCCAAGAACTCTTCTACACTTTCAGTTCCTTGTTGTTGGGTTATGGAGTCACTTGTAAAACAGAAAGCAAAAAAAAACAATATTTACAAATACATGGGAGCCACTTATGGTGCAAATAAAGAACTTTAGAAAATGCCCATTTACAGGGCCACCAAAAAATTCACCGCCCTCTAAATTCTGCAACCTATAGGTATTATTTGAAATAATCTCAAAAAAATTGAATGTCCCAATCCAGAGGGCTTCAAATTTACCATGCTTTCCCTTGTCTTGTCTGGGTGCATCCCATTTAAGTAATAGATCTCCCAACTGTAAATATTCTTTTCTGACCTTCTTGTCGAAGGCCTGATTGGTTTTTTGTTGACGATCACTCGCTCTATCTATCATCTATTCTCTGGTCTATTGCACTTCTACTAGCTGATGTATCCTTCTGATCATATCATCAGGCTCTTCTTGACAATCTTGGAAGAATTTTTCCACAGGCAAGGCGAGTTGAGAAGGGAGAATGGCATCAAATCCATACATAAGATGAAAAGGAGAGACACCTAGATACCTGATCTGAAACTAGAAGGCTGACTTGTTATTCTATGCAAGCACCCCTACTTCATTAAAATAAACTTTACAGGACCTTGCTTCATGTGTATAAATATGCAATATAAACTTATGTGTTAAGTTCATGCTTCTTCCTTTAAATGTTTATGTATGAAGAAATGTTCTTGTAAATGGTTAAATATGTATTTCAAATAAATACACAACAACACAACTTGCAACAAACAAACCATCAAACTCATAACAAGAACAAGTTGATAAAGAAGTTCACCCCCCTTCGGGCTACATCTCCTTGAGCCTCCATAATGGACTTGGCTCTCTGGGACTAATTAGTCAAAAGTTCTTTTACAAGATGCTTCTCAACTCCAATGGAAAAATAGACTGCACCATTGAGATCAGAACACATAAAAACCCCAAAAATGACTAATACAACTCTGAAAATGGATCATGGCTCATCCAGGCATGACCTCTTCTACATGTGGCCATAAGATTCCATGAGCTTCTCTTTCGAAAAAACACCTGTAAAAGTCCTCAACATCCTCTGAAACCTATCCCAACGTGTTAAGAGCATATTGATTAGCCAAAAATGATTATTCAATCACAGAAAACAAATATAGGCTCACCAAACCATGTCCTCCATCAAAGAGGGCTTCAAGTTCCCTAGAGCTTCCTGAAACTTCAATGGTGAAAAAATTGCAGAAGAAGTCTTCAAATGGTTGTGAAAATGACACCAATGGATCCATCACATCCAAAAACCCCTGGCTGGGCTTTTACGACACCTCAATCGGCCAAACGATGAAGAAGTTAGGCCTCCTCCATCTTCCTCCTTCCACTTTGTTGGAACTGGCTCTACAAAACGCACCTCTGTGTGCATGAACCCAGAAAACGCTCCAAAATGCACGTTTAAACCCAACACCGAGCGGTTCCGAATAACCGTGCAAACTGTAGGACAGTTAGGGCGCCTCCAGCCCCCAACCGCCTAGCTCTCGGGCATATGGTCATACGACCTCGGGCTAAAATAGAAAGGGACAACGGTTTTAAAACCGTGCCAACTCCCGCTCCGGTTCACGGGCATATGGTATAACACATGCGACCATATGTAAACAAGTCCCGTGCAAATATTATAACTGTGCACCATTTTAACACCCAAACCTTTGGTTTAAAACAAATCCACGCCATATATATATATGCATGGTCGTAAACTTTGGGTTATACATATATATAAAACTATGTTATATATATCCGCGCGCGCAAACAACATGTGGTTTAATACCATGGTCACATAGAAATGTAAATGACCACGGGCCGGGGCTTGGCCCCGATCCGACCCCCCGCTGACCATAGCATAAGTTTAATTCAAATAAATTTTATCGCGAATATATTATAAGCAATAACGTGTGGTGTAGTGGTAGGGATAGCTTTGTTAAGACTTTGGCGGAGAAGAGGTCCACGGTTCCAATCCGATGGACTATCAAAATTTTGAACCACAAAACAATAGAACATTAGCCAATAAATGGGTGCCATGTGGCAGCCCTTGATTGGGCCACGTGGCACCTTCCCATTGCACAAAATCATGCCACGTGTCATCATATAACTCGCCCAATTGTCAACCAATGAATGCCTGCCACATCACCAACTGCCAAGTCAGTGCCACGCATGCTACTAACGTCATCCTGTGCCTCATGTCACCCTTCCAGTGGTGACACGTGTCACCTCCGAATTGGTCAACCGTACGCCCAAAAGTCCATAAATGCCTGACACATGTCACTCCCTGGAGCCGCCACATGTCCTGTACGGACCAGCCACGTATGTTGTATGGTCTTGCCACGTGTCCTGTATAGATTGTACGGACTTGAAACGTGTCTTGTACGAACTGTACGGACAGGTACAGTCAGCATCAAATTTTTGCCTGTTTGGCTCGGCGAACAGATTGTGATAACTTCTCCATATGGACTTCGTTTGAGAAAGTAAATATACCGCCGGAATCAGGAAGACGAGACGAACGCAATGGCATAGTTTTTGTCGCATTCCGAGCACTTTGAAAATTGAGCAAATTTTTGCCCCCTGGTCCAGATTTTGATCAATACCTCTTTGTTTTCACTCAATCAACCCATATAGAAAATTTTAGTTTTGAATCCCAGGCCTTCTTATTGTCCTCTAGCAATATTTTGATAATTTTTATAAGGATCTTGTTAGAGTATTTTGCCAATCCATTTCCTTGCAGGTAGTAGGGGGTAGAGTGAATTAATGAAATTACAAACTGCTCACAAAAATAGATCAATAGTTCAGCCTTGAAAGACACAACATTGTCAGTAACAATTCTTCTCGGACAACCAAACCTTGCCATATTATCTTCAAGAAAAACAATGATTACTTTGTGCGAATCATTCCTTGTGGGGATAGCTTCTATCAACTTGGTGAAATAATCTGTTGCATTTAAGATCCACCTGTGCTAACCACTTGAAGCATGATGGATTTACCCAATGAAGTCTAGGCCCCACTACTGAAAGGGTCCTAAAGCTATGACAGGCTTCAATGGCAGATATTTGAGCTACTGGTTTCCAGAGAATTTTTGACATTTGATACAAGCTCTGATTTTTTCACAGACATCAGTGAATAAAGTGGGCTAGTAGTACCCATCCCTGAGAATTTTGTAGGTTGTGGTATTCCAGAAATGATGTCCCCCACATAGGCTGCTATGAAAATTAAATATAATCCTTTGGGCCTCCTGTGGGTCTAGACATCTCAAAAGTACTCATAGAGGGTCTTTCTAATATAAGACTTGGTCAATAAGGAAATGTATGATTACTTTGAGCTTTAAATCTCTTGCCTTTCTCCTTCCCATTCCATCTAGAGGCCTTAGTCTTTGCAAAAGATATATAATGTTTTTATACCAGGTGCATCCTGCTAATGGGGGATTGTCTTGAGAACTCTTGATGGACAACTCAGCTTGCTAATCATCTGAGCAAGTGTTGATGAAGTTAACCCCCAAAGCTTCACAATTATATTTAGCCAATAACTTGGCCAAACCTTGACCCTTTACTATCTTGGTGGGTTTTATTTCCAAATCGAATTCAAGTATTTTGGCAATCCACTTTCTCCTTCTCCCATCTATGTCAGGATGATGAGAATATCTTTTACAGAAGTTGAAGGAACATGTGAAGTGACCTTTGAATGTAGAACATAGACTCCAAACTCTTTTAGATCTTTCACCAAGGCATAGGCCTGCTTCTCCATGATGTCATACCTATCCTCTGCATCCCTCAGTGATTTTCTAAAAAAGGAAATAGGCTGCTCCAGGCCTTCAACATTTTTCTGTAATAAAACAACTGCCATTGTATCAAAAGAGGCAAAGGAAAAAAAACAGAAAATACTTAGAATAATTAGGATTGATAAGAATAGGTGCCTCAGTCAATTCCCTCTTGATCTGGCTGAAGGATTCTCTGGACTCCTTAGTGCATTTTAGTTCATTTCCCTTTCTGAGCATAACTGTGATATGCTTCACCAGTTTAGCAAAATTGGAAACAAACCTCCTCAAGAAATTAATTTTTCCTAGGAAGGATTGAACCTCTTTCCTAGCCCTTGGGAGTGATAGGGTTTGGATCGCTTCCACCCTGCTGGGATCAATTCTGACCCCCTCAACTGATACTATGTGCCCCAATAATTTCCCTTCCTTCATGGCAAACAATGGTTTCTTGGGATTTAAAGAGAGACTGAACCTCCTACATTTCAAGAAGACCTTCCTCAAATGACGAAAATTCTCCTTATCAGATCTGGAAAAGACTATTATGTCATCCAGATAGATGACTACAAACTTATCCTTCTCCCCAATGAAGGTGATATCCATAGCTTGCTGAAAGGTTGCTACTGTGTTCATTAATCCAAAGGGCATCTTTGCATACATGAATGTACCCCAAGGAGTGGTGAAGGCTGTCTTTTCTCTGTCCTCAGGAAAGACAAAGATCTTTTTGTAGCCCGAAAATCCATCAATCATGGAAATCCTGGATGCACCTATCACCCTCTGCAATATATGCTCCATCTTTGGCAGTGGGTAATTCCTAGAGATCCTGTTCAGATTTTTGAAATCGACACAGAGTCTAATTTCTCCATTCTTCTTTCTTACTGGGACCAGGTTGACTATCCACTCATAATGTCTCAAAGGAACAATAATCTAAGCATCCAAAAGATTCTTCATCTCCCTTTCCATAATAGGCAATAACATAAGGTTTATTAGTCTTAACTTCTGCCTAAATGGTTTGGCTTCCTCCTTGAGGGGGATCTTGTGCTCAATAACACTGGTGTCCTACATCCTGAGGTCTTCGTAGGTCGAGGCAAACACATTAGAAAATTCTTTTAATAGCTCAGTATACTCGGATCTCTCCTCTCTTGACAGGCTGCTTGACAATTTGACAAATTTTTGTTCCTGTTCTGTGCCAATATTGCACTCAGCCACATTAGCATCATCATTTGATATTTTACCCTTTACTACCACATCGTTTCTGTCAAATAATATTTCCAAAGGGACTAATCCCTTTGGGATGTGATTGTTGGGAAACTGGATGATATGATGATCAAAAATCTTGTGCAGAAAAATATCAGCATGAGGACCCACTCCAGAGTTAGGATCTTGATCATGTGCAACGCTCAAAATTCATCAACTGTCTCAAGGAACTTTTTGATCTCAAGATCATCCTCAAACACCTTCCAATGCTTGACATTGTCAGGTATAGCGGGCTTGTATTTCACTTCTACATCATACCTGAGTTTAGGAGGTAGAGGGAATCTGAAATTGCTTGCTGAGGTAGCCAAAGAATCGACCATTGTATTTTCCTCTCTTGGGTTGAATGAAATGTTGAAGGCTGAGAAAAAACTGTCAATCAGGTCCCACACTTCATTTATGTAACTTTTGAGCTGAGGGTGTTTGGCCTGGTAAATATTTCTAATCTACTAAATAATTAACTTAGCATCGCCAAACACTGCTAACTCTTTAATCCTCATGTCTTTTTTGGCTCTTAAGCGCAAAACCAGAGCTTCATATTCTACCACATTGTTGGTAGTTTCAAATTCTAATTTGTATGACAGAGATATGGTTTCCTGAATAGGGGAAACAAATACCATTATGGCACCATCTCCTTCCCTAGAAGAGGCTTCGTCAAAGAACATTTTCCAAACAGGGGTGGTTGGAGGAGAATATTCACACAGGGTGAGGGACTACTTTCTGATTTTAAGGGGGGAATCAAGAGCATTAGTGAGTTGTAACAAGATGGATTCCAAATCAGTATCCAAAGCGAAAATAGGGTGATTGGTGGGGCCTTCTTCATGATTGATAATGTAGGCCAACTGAGCTTCCCTGTATAGTCTCCTATGCTCCCCTATGAACACTGGAATGGTAGCATATGTGAGGTGCATTTGTAATGTCGCCCCAAGCCTTTTTATCCAAGATCTTGACAATAACATGCCAAACTTGGGAGGAACATCAACCACCATGATATCCATGACCACACTTTTCATGGGAAACTGAAACAAAGTTACTACCAGGTCTTTGATGACCCCAAGACATTGCACCCTTCTTGAATCGAAAGAGTACAAATCATGATAAGATTTTGTGACTTCCAGCCCAAGTTCTTCCATGACAGTTTTGGGCATGAGATTATGGGAAGCCCCTGAATCCATCAAACAATTATGCAACACCTTGTCATGTATGTTCAATGATGTGTAGAAGGGAGGGGATGAATCATCTCTATCTTCTACCATAGGAACTAAGATGATTGCTACCTTTTTGTCTCAGATATTTACTGAGTCTATGGAATGGAAAGATGGCTCAGACTGCAACAGTCTAGACAAGGATTTTTTGAAATATTCATGTTTGACTAGCTCTGATAGGGGAACATGGATTTTGATCTTTTGAATTTCATGTTCAAAGTTAAAAGAGGAAGGGGGCTTCAAAATCTCTCTCACCTCTCAGACATGGTCTTTGGCTATTGGTGGGGGATTCTAAGTTTTTGTTTCTTTGTTGTTGTTTGCTACATCTTTAGCAAGCTTCTCTGCTATGAAAGGTTGATCAGGGATGTCATACTTCCCTTATTTCTTATTAGACCGGAGGTTATATTTTTTGGGACTGTTGTTGGCCTTCTCCCCCTTACACAACTCATTTATTTGACTGTTCATTAGGGATTCCTCATATGCAGATTGAGTTAAATGGGGAAAAGGGGAGGTGTCTCCAATACAATGAATTTCAGGGTCAAAATCCTCTTCTTCCCTTTCCTCATTAGTAACAAGGTTGTTTTGAAGAGGAGTCTGGATTTTCTGATAGTTTATATCTCTGTCCCTTTATTTTCTTGGCATAATATGAGGAGCATTGTTATTCGACCTCCTAAAGTTGCCTCTTCTATATGTATTTGGGAAATTATTATAACCTTGCTTCCCTTCGAATTTCATCTTCTCCATTTCTGCAAACATGGACTTAACTATCTTGGTTAATTCATCTACTTGGGGGTGAGATGCAGAAGAACTAGAGGTTGAGGCCTCAGATCTTCCTCTCCCTCTATCTCTATCAGCTTTATTTCTGAGTCTGAAAACTGCTAGCACGTTGGATTCTTCCTCCAGGGCTGCATCTTACATAAGATCCAATAAAGTAGCTCTTCTCTCTCTCAACAGGAGGCAGAAATCGGGGTCGAAAGTGCTAGAAAATGGGCTATTGGTAGAGGATTCTATAGGATTATCTCAGAAGAGATCTTATTGTACATTTTTTTGAATCTTTTGGAGAAATCAGAAACTGATTCTCCCTCTTTTCTCTTTAGTGATACGAAATCTGTGATATAGTACATAAAATATTTTTTGTCCCCCCACTGCCTCAGGAAAACATCATCTAAAACCTCAATACCAGTAATAGATCCAAGGGTCAAACTTCTAAACCATTTCCTAACCTCACCATCAAGGCTCTGGACAAAGACTCTCATCCAAACACCTTCGTTCTCAATATTCAGATTGTTTTCATAACTGTAGAAGGCAACGAGGTGTTCTTCAATAGTTATGTCTTCCTCCCCAGTGAATTTGGGCATATACTTAAGGTAGTATCCAACAAGGAGAGCATTCAAGGGATGAGGTAAGATTAGGGGGGCATATCTAGCAACCACTATGGTATCCATTATGGTTCTAAGGGGATTAGCACCTGCCATAGGGATATGAGGTGGAGGAGAATTAGGGGGAGAAGGTGTTAGAATAGTGGAGACTAGAAGTGAGCTTCCGAGAGGAAAGGGAAACAACAAAGAATTCGGAGAAAAGGTTATCAGACTTGGGGGAACAAAGGTTTCCCTTTCTGTGAAATCAATAACTCTAATAGGAGGAGGAGTGGTAAAGCTCAGGGTAGGAAAATATTCTAAGGTGTTGGGTCTAAACCATGGTACAAATTCAGGGGAAAGGGGAGTGACAATGATTTCTCCCTCCAATCCCAGACTAGGAGGGGAAAACTCAACAAGAACACTCCCAAAATTTAAAGTTCCGGAAACTCCAATAGAAGGTATAGCAAAAGGATGAAAATAAGAAATTGGAGTTCCTATAGGATAATGAAAATCATCAGAAATACCTGGTTCAATAGTAGAAGTACCTTGATGAAGGGCCTTTCCATTTCTGATAATTTTCTCTGGGTTAGCTTCAGGTGTTGCTAAAGGCAGTTGTGGAGTAGATCTCGTGTGTTTGCCTTTGGAAGCCACAACTAAAATAGTGGAGTCGCCAGTGGATCTACCTTAACAGAGTCACCACAATGCAGTTTCCAGGTGCACAGTTGCAATCTTGATGTACTGGGCTCTGATGCACTTTCATAGCCAGTAAGCTTTGTTGTTCAATCCCAGGGAAAATCTTCAACTTCATCCCTGACAACGGCGCCAGAAATGTTGGCATTGGAAGTCACCTCTGGATTGCAACAAAGGTAATCCCAAGGCCCATTAGTCTATATGTCATAGTAAATAGTTTAAAGGGTGGTCTAATGGATGCAGTCTCAAGATTATTTCTCTTCAACTCAGAAAACTAGGTTGGGGAGGCACAAATAAGTGAGGTCTTGATCTAACTTAAGCTAGTAAGTTTGTATATTGGTGAGTGTTAGTCTCCAGTTTTGACTATATTTTTGCCTATATCATGTTAAATATACCTCCATTTTCATATCTAGTATCATTTCCTTCTAGCCTTACCATGACACATTTGACATCCTTTTACAACTAAATGGGGCTATTCAAGGTATTCCTATGATTCAAGTTATTTTTAATGTCTTTTGATATTTTAAACTAATGTTGTTACTAACGTGACATGAGTTAGCTACTGTTCCTTTGAAACAGAACTTATCAGTACCAGGTACCGGCTCGCACTTAGTAGAGATGCCAAAGAAGATGCCAAAGACTTGCATGACATGGCCAGAGTGGATTGACAGTCCGATTCATATAATTGATTGAGTCATAACTCAATATGCTGACTCAGGGTGAGATTGTAGAACTGTTTTATTAGAATTCTTTATGATCCACGCTTCTTGACACTGCGTGTCATGAAGATGTGAAGTTAGTTTTAACTAACTATGAGTCATTTTCGGATCTAAGATCTGTTTATATTAATGCTCCTATGTTTAAAAATATTTTGGAGATGATCTATATAAACTGGGGATCGCTCTCAAGAAACATTGGTTACAATATGCTATGTGATACAATTTCTGATAATACAACTTGCTATGCATTATGTTATTCATTGTTAAATGATTTGAGTTGTTTTATGAATTATGGAGCATGAAGTATGAAACAATTTTTGCATGGAATGATTTGAGTAGCTCTGGTTTCGTTTTAGGGCGATTGCAACTCTTGGTTGGGCCCGCCAACAGGTTCAATTCGCTCTCTCTTTTCCACAGTAGAGTTCGTTTATTTTTAGTTTTAGAATCTGCATGTAAGTTAGTTTTGAGCTTGGAATTACTTTGTTAGATTCTTGCTTAACCATTCTTCAGTTAGATCGTTTTTAGTTTGATATTATCTCATAGATTGATGAATGTTGAATGTGTTATTTATCCCCGTAGAACTTGAAGAATGAACCAAGTTCTTAACCTAGAGTTTCTCTGTTTTTAGTTTTCAGTTTGATCATGATTTAAAGAGAATGCGAGTTTAGGTTTACTCTGTTATGTTAGGATACTTAGCTTATAGTCGGATTAAAGGAAGCTTCCAGTACCTGTAGGGTAAATAGGACATTTATTTGTTTCACCTGTGTTAGATTTAGAACTGTTTTTGATGCTTATATTAAAAGGTTTTTAAAAATGATCTCTCTTTTATGGTTTATATAGATATGATGACTATTAGATGTTTAAGCTAATGGTAGATAGTCTTGGGAGATTACATCAGATCATAAATAGAAGTACCTGTACTTAAACTCAGAACTGTTTTCATTTGATGAATTAGACAAGAGATGATTAGTTTCAAGATAATCATTAGGGTTTAGTTTCTAAGAGTAAGTTTGTGTTTTCTTCTTAGAATAACCTTTAGATAGGAATTAGAATCTTACCAACACATATAGTGTAGCAGCTCTAAGTTCACTTACCCTGGTTTGACAATTCAGTGTTTTCAGGTAATTAAAAATCTTTAATATAGCAGCTTGTGGAGGAAAAGTCTCAGATACAAGATCCTCTTGGATCTAAAAACTTCGAGAAGCTGAAAACGTTGCAACAACAGATATAGTCAAAACTACATGATACTACAGTCACAACACCCAACTGGATCATCCATGCCTGAGATTTCAGAGTCAGAAGAAAAGAAATGAAAGGAGAAGCTGGTTGTCATTAAACAAGAAGTCTCAAATAACAATCATAACCAGAGAACTAGAGGCCTCATTGAAACATTACAATCGGGAGCGTAGCTCTACCATCGACACTAACCAAAATGGAAAAGATGGCTACAAATACTTATAACTGGCTCCCCCCTGCTGAAGGTATGACCATGTCATGAGTTTAAGGCTTTGCATTGGTGACTTCCTCTATCAGGTTGTGCATGCAGACATTGGTCAGACTGACCATGCAGTCTTCTGTCAGACGTGATCTTTGTCAGACTGGACTGACAGTCTTCTATCAGACGCGATCTCTGTCAGTCTGGACTGACAATATTCTTCCACTATTTATCCCTCTCTGGCCTTCTATTTATGAAAGGGGATGATGTCTCACCCACCATCCTTGCTTTCATTAAATACTTCATCAGGATCGGAGAGTCCCAAGTCAACTCTGCATATGAATAACGTGGTGGTCTTCTCTTGGCTGTGTGATGCTTCATTGAACTGCTACAAGGGGACCCAGACGACATATGTGGACGAGGATTTGGCAGGGACGATGGCGCCATTGATGTGGAGGTGAGATGAGAGGGGACCATGTGGACATACGTGGCAGATGGAAGGTGACCGGGAAAGTACAGGTGGTGGAAAATGTGGGTGCTACACTGGGATAGGACAATGATGAAGTGGCATGAGATGATGATGTGGGGGAAAAGGAAAGGCCATGGCAACAGATGGGATAGGGACCATCTGCCTAGAGGGAGGTGAGCGGTAGAACACCTGGTAGGATATGGTAGGTGGGAGTGATAAGGGGAAATGGTTTGAAGGTGAGTGGAGGACAAGTGTACCATAATGAGATGAGGAGGGAGAGCAGGCGATGTGATGGGTAGAGGTGAGAGATGGAGTGGGAGACAGATGTCAGTGGGAGGCAGGAGCGGTAAGAGGTGGTGGTAAGTGGTCTACTCAGAGGGGGTAGGCAACGGTAAGAGGTTTTAGGAGGGGGAGGGGGGGTCTGAGTTAAGGAGAGGGCGACACGTTAGTGAGGGCCCCACATTTTAAAACCACCAACTCAGACCCCCCTCCCCTCTTTAAAGGCATAAAGCCGAGGGGGGGGGGGGGTCTTATATGGCTCCTGTGCCATATATCTGGGTGTGAGGATCTTAGCCACCCATATCTATGCGTTCTGCTTTGCTTGACACTGTTGTGCACACAAAACTTAGGATAAGTGGGTTTTTAACCCATTTCTTGCCATTTTTTCGCCAAAGGGGTCTATTTCTTAGGAAACCCCTCCTCCCCCCCCGCCAAATTAATGTGATAAGACATTATACTTTCGTTCTTTTAATATCTGTGGCTAATCGTCTATATATACATTTTGAGTTTACATCTAATGTTAGGTTGATAATACCATTTGCTGAGGATTGGAGTTGATTTCATATTGAGTTTTTGGACAATTTAAAGCCACACGAGTGAAAAAATATTTTTCTTTCTATTATCATAGATCTTTTTCGAAATATAAAATATTTCCTTGAGTTTCTGCAGGAAATATCGTCCTTGATTTTTTGCCATAGATTTATATTTGACAATAGGTTAAGTGGATCTTACACAACACAGAAAGACAAATCTATCTTAGTACATTTTCTATACACTTGATCAACGTCAGGTTAGTTAGTTTATATTTTTATTTGATTTGTTAATTTACGACTAAATATTGATTAAATCATTTAAGCTTTAATTCTTTGTTCATTATTGTTATATCATTTCTAATCTTATTCACTCATTATTTTTATTTTTTTAATGATAGTGAAAGAACAATTTCCTTTATTTTTTGCATCTTATTTTGATCCATTAGTTTAAAATCATCATTTTCACGAGGCTTTATTTAAACCTTGTAACTGTATATACCTACTGTATATAATACTACTATTAGCTAAGTAATCACATATGTGTGTTAACTGATAGGACTACATATTTAGGTAGTTTTACCTCTTTTAGTTATTTTAGCATCTTAGTTGGCTAACAGAGCCATAATAAACCCATCAGGGCAGATTATTCCAAACGACTTGGGTTAAATAGACAATCTCAGACATGATATTCCCTTCTCATTGATGGTGTGTCATAAACACCCAACAAAAGAACTTGAACCATAAACAATGTAGCAATACAATAGATGCAGTAAACCAAGATCACAACAAGAATAACCATGCACAAGACACAAGAAGTTATCCTGGGAAAACCCTTCTCAAAAAAGGTGAAAACCCAACAACCCTTTGCTATATTTCGAAGATAAGAAACCCTCTCCACAGAAAAACCTAGCGCACACAATAGGGTCCTCTATGACAAAGAAACATAGCACATAAGAAGTGCACACCAAATTACAGCTCTCCAATTAATGCGTTGTGAGTGAATGAGATGATCCTCATTGTGGATCTATCTCTCTAATATATACATTACCTAAGTCAACGAATAGGCATGTATATTGGCACAATAGGGCCGACTTGTACAACTCAATAATAAAATTAGTATTTTACATAATATTAATTGTATTTACACAATAGGGTCGACTTGAACCCTTCACAATACAAATTAGGGTTTTACAATAGTCTTACTCTTTGAAAATATAGCAAGGGGTATCACACACATCCTCTAGTGCTCTTCCACTAGGGAGAAGTCCACATGTGCTCAACCACAAGGGACTTCACTCTCAAATAGATCAGCTCAACTAAATCCATAGGAGTATGAAATGGAGAGCCATCTCAATTCGACTCAACTATGTCCATAGGAGTAGAACACGAGACCATCTCAAGTCATCTCAACTTAGTCTAGAGGAGCACAACAAGAGACCAACACAAGTAATCTCAACTCAGTCCAGAGGAGTATGAATCGATCTGGAGAATGTATCATGAATCTGCAATCATCGACACTCCCTCTCATCTAGGGAGGTATTCTCCACTAGACCAAGTCTCTCACGGAAGTACTCAAAATTCGTCCTGGCAAGCGGTTTAGTGAAGACATCTGCAACTTGCTCATGTGTAGGATGTCACTACACATGTACTTATTTCCTATGCACCATATCTACGATGTAATAATATTTGATATCAATGTGTTTTGATTTATTGTGAAACGCATGATTCTTTGAGAGCTTCAGAAAACTCTAGTTATCGCAATGGATAATAGTGGAATCCATCTCATGTCCAAATAAGTCTACAAAGAGCTTGTGAAACCACACTGCTTCATGGACTACCACACATAATGTAATGTACTCTGCTTCTATGGTACTCAAAGCCACATAAGTATGTTTTTTGTTGCACCAAGGAACCATGTCATATCCCTGCAATCTCATGTCTCCATGAGAGGCATATCTCAGTCCATAACCAACTGTGCGTTGTAAATATCTCAACACATGCTTCACTACTATCCAGTGTGACTCTCTCGACTGACTTATAAATTGATTGAGTACACTCACTGCATAGCATATATCAGGTCTGGTGTTAACCAGATACATTAATGATCCAATTAGTTGTATGTAAAGATGTGGATCATTCTCGCCCGAATCAGAATAAGTCTCGCTCAATTTCTTCATATTCATCACCATTGGTGTAGCCATGGGCTTACAGTCTGTCATCCTGAATTTCTTCAATATCTCAACTGTGTATTTCCATTGAATTAGTAAAATATCATCATCCCTCAGCCACACTTATAGTCCCAAGAATTAGTGCATCATACCAAGCTCCTTCTTCACAAATTCAGAAGCCAATGCATGCTTGCATTCAACAGTAAGGCTTTCTGAACTGGTGAGGAATAATTCATCAACATATAGGACCAAAATCAGGCACTCGTCACCAAAAATGTTGTAGTATAGGTTGGGATCAACAACACTCTTGCTGAAGCCCAAACTCATTAAGTATATATCAATCTTCTCATACCATGTGTTGGTTCTAAAGTTTGCACTTGACTTCTAAAGGGAAAAGCTGGGCCACCTATCAGTTTAGAATGATTGTTTCTTTAAATTTTTGTTGGTTGGTCAGAGGTTTATTCTATCAAGACAAAGGAAAGTTTGGGTTAGTAGAATGATATGAATGAGGGCCCTCCTTGGCTGATGGTACACTAATGACAGACCAGTGAAATAATAGAAAACAGAGAGAAACGACAAACTACTCAATGAATAATCTGTTGCAAGAAGTTAAATGATTAAAATGTCATTTGAAGAAATCAAACATATATCAAAACACAATAACTCCCACAGGTTACAGAAAACAAATCTTTACCAAAGAATTAGTTGTTTGACAGGTTTCATATCAATAAAAATAATTCATACAATAGCTGAAAGGAAATGAAATGTACGTTGCACAAATCAAAAACTGTATTCAAGATAAGAATGGAAACAAATGAATAGTTGAACGAAACAATGTCATCAAGAGTATGTTCACTAGGTAGAGAGATTTAATCCATGCATAAAATGGGTCCAACCAGTTTGTTGTATTGCTATTCTTTCCTCAAAAATTTTGACCTTTACTGATCTAAAAATGAAGAAGACTTGTATTTCTTGAAAATATTTGCAAGTTAAATTTATGTGTTAAAAGCAAATGGATCATCTTTGCAACACAAATTTAATAGGATTTACTCATTCAATATGCATATAAACAACAACATAATCAATGAACATAAAACACATAACACAACAAATGATAAAGGAGTTCACCCCTCTCTTGGGCTACATCTCCTGGTCCATCTTCCAATGGATCATTTGTATTATTTTCTCAAATTTCTCAAAAATGTCTTTACAATGCTCAAAATTCCAAATAGACTGCTCCAATGTCTTCGGAACGTCCAAAAACCCCTAGCTAGGATTTTTTGGCACCTAGTTTGGCCAAAAAATGAAGTAGATAGGCTTCCTGGAAGTCTCCCCTTCAAGCTTGCTGTCTCTACATCTACAAAACGCACCTCCCTTGGCTCAACCTATCCCACACGCATTTTAAAGCGTAAAAACTTGGCACCGGGTGCAACTGCACAACCGTTCCAAACTGTCGAACAATTATGCGCCAACCCTAACTACCAAGGCCCGTGGGCACATGGTTGTCACATGACCGCGTGCTAACACAACAAGGCTTAAGTTTTTAAAACCGTTGATAACCGTAACATTAAACTCACACGCATATATATGTTGGTCACATGGCATACCAAACCACGCATTATTCAAACGGTTATAACATAGTTACGGTGGGTCTAACCGCCATAGCTCCGGTCGCATACAATACAACATATGACCATGGGCCGGGGCTTAGCCCCGGCCCGGTACATGCCCAAACATACATTTAAACAATGTTAAATACAATGCAATGCATATATATAACAAGGAACATGTGTGGGCGCGCCGGTTGGGCGACCTTTCCCAAAGATTTACCTTGTCCCGGAGGTCACGAGGTCGACTCCTGCTGAGTGCAAAGATTTTAACCAACAAATAGGTGACACATGGCGGCCATTGATTGGGCCACGTGTCACCATCCCATTTATTGCCAACAAACCACATCACATGCCAACTGTCCAATAACTGTCTGCCAAGTTAGCATACTACCTGCCACGTCATCATCTGTACGGACTGTACAATCAGCATCCCTTTTTTGCCTGTTTGCCATTTTGAACAGAACGCGATATCTCTCTCTCTAGACGTCCGTTTGAACACAAACAAGTTGCATTGGGTTCGCAACAATGAGGCCTACGCTCTCATTCGATTTGAAGCGATTATGAGCACTTTGAATTTTTGAGCAAAATTTGATCCCCTGATCGTTTACAATATCCAAAAAATAACTATTTAAAAGAGTTGCATAGGCTCTCGTCCTTAGGGGACTAAGACCTAGATCATGGGAACCGTTCGTAAAACAAAATATTAACTTCACTAAGATACCAGAATTAATGATCCAGGTGGATATTGGTGGCCACCCACCTTCTCCAACTGGCCCAAAACATGTTTCTGGCAATTTTGGTAATTTACTATTTTTAGCAGTTTTTAACTTCCGGGGCCATTTTGAGGCCTTAAACGACGTTTTTTGGGAA
>ML806576.1:194271-211768 GCA_009831015.1 Picea engelmannii | reverse complement strand
AGAAATCGTGTATTACTGTATATCTGTGACTCTTTTTATATTTCCGCTATATCTCTGTTATATTGTTGTCGCTCTTGCAATATCTCTGAATATTTCTATGTTATATCCCCGCTCTCATTTCGTGCCGAAAATAATCCGGATCAATTAAACAACATGAGTGGTTCTTATCACACACAGAAGACCACTCTTGCATCTAATCTAGGAAAATGTTGGACTTAATCAAATAAAACTACTATTGTCTCGGCGACAGAACTGATGCATGTACTGAAGGAACTGAGTTGCATGAAGATAGGCCACAGGGTGACAAAACATAGATTTTCATTGAGCGTTGGCATGCATGTGATATATTGGAGGTCACTGGAGATAACCAACTGTATGAGAAGAGTTCGCTGAAGTATTTCTAAAAATAATCTGCATCGACCTATGACTGAGACTTAAATCTTTGTCTACGCCTAAGCTTCCAAAAGCCAAGCGCACCCTGTGTTAATCCTGCCAGATGCCATCTATACCTATGAAATAAATTTTCTGGAATGGTTGTCGGCCCATCGTAAATGAGGTGAGACGTGGAGGCGAGCATCCAATCAGGAGACATAATGAATGGACGCGAGGGTAGATGACATGTAGGGAGGGATACAGGTGGCGCGAAAGGATAGGAGGAGTGGATAGGTTGGGAGGTGATTGTAGAACAGGTGGTGTAAGGTGAGACCAGGGGGGGTCCGATTTGTGACAAAGACGGTCGATCTAGAGAGGTGGGCCACTGTCGATGGAGATCAATGTGGGGTTTAATCAGAGGACAAGTGTCGAGTGGTGAGAGGAGAAAGAGTAGTGAGTGGGATGAGGGGAGATGACATGTGAGTTGACGTGATGAGATGATGTCATTCAAGCACGTGATTGTAGGAGTTATTGAGGGTGTTTTGGATTTAGACTGTCTCTGGGCCCATAACTCACCAGAAGCTACCATGTATCCTTCCAACAAAACCATGGTTTAAATTGTGGGATTGCTCTAGAAAATTAACGTCTGGAAAGTTCACATCTCCGTAATTAACTATATCTATCGATCTGATTACGATCTGATATTTGGGTGACCTTTACCTGCAACAAGGATCAATGGCTCAGGTTGACTTGAGATCAACGGTCCGCGCTTACTTCGGGAGTTCGGGCTTCGGGCGTTTTGAATGTGAAACATGAAAATATCCTAGAGGAAAATACCTGAAGTGAATGATCCACTGATGCGTGTCATGATGGATAAACGACCTAGATTCTTTTCGGAGATCCGATCTTTGGGAGTTTCAAATATTAAGCGTGAAGATCTCCTGGAGGAAAATCGCCGAAATGATGTGGTGGCCTGATGTCGTATGATGTCATGGATGCTGAGGTGTCTAGGAAAGAGAGGTGACATGTGTCATGTGGAAATGGGTGAATGACACAACCAAATGACCTGAGATGAATTCCATGTGTCATGCCTCATGATTGTGCCACATGTTTCAACTGCTGGTTGCCACGTGCTTCGACACTTCAGGCTTCAAGAGTTTCAACTGTTAGTGCTTCAAAACTTCCCAGAGGAGAATCACCAAAGTAACTGATATGTCACCATGTGTCCTGTCTGATGAATGGTGTATATTTACTTTGGGACTTCAGACCCTTGTCTCTTTAGTACTTTTGAATGTGAAACCTGAAAATCTCTTGGAGGAAAATCTCTGAAGTGAATGATCTGCTGCCGCATGTCATGACCGATGAACGGTCCATATTCTCTTCAAAGATCTGGGCTTTCAAAGTTTCAAATGTTAAGTGTGAAGATCTCCCAGAGGAAAACTCTCGAAGTAGATGATCTACTTCCATGTGTCTCCATTCATGTATGGTCCTGATTCACTTCGGGACTTCAGGTCTTTGGCTCTTCAGAAGTTTCGAATGTTTGTTTTTGGAAAACTCCCAAAGTGAAAATCGCTGAAGTAGATGATCTGTCACCGCGTGTCATGATAGATGAACGACCCAAATTCTCTTCGGGTCTTTGACAGTTCGGGCTTCAGGTCTTCTGATGACTATGGGTGTTAAACTCCATGCAATTCTTTATTCCCGAATGGACGAAAATCATTGATATGATTTACTTGGTGGATCCTTACCATCTAAACTTTACCTGTATGTTCCCACAGTCTAAGCCCATAATTTGCTGCTCTAGATTGTTGCGTCGTGTGTACGGGCATTCCCTATTCATACAAAAATACTTGGGAAACCTGTAGTGAGCTCAATCCATAGAAAACATGATGACAAGTAATTCAAACCAAACACTACGTATATTTCATCTTTAAAGAAAGACAGAAAAATAAATGCACAAAGACTCAAACAGGAAAGAAACAAACAAGAACCAAGTCACTCAGTAATGGTAAAATGACTTAACCGACCAAAAAAAGGAAAAAGTTAATGAAGGCATATGGAAAATAGAGGAGAGGCAGGGGATGTAGAACTAGGTTACAACATTGGCTCCAATTGGGGATAGCTCATCCCTATGAGGTGCTAAGAACTGTAGATCGGTGCCTTGAGATTAGATAACTGCTCTTACCTTTCATCACTTACCCTCATTTTTGTCTGTCAGTCCTGTGTATCTGTTATTGTCCCTTAGCCATGCATTTTATTAAATTAAAAACTGAAACTACACCCCAGTGCCTTGTTGGGATATGGAGTCTTTATTCACACACAACTAACTAATCAAAAGCAACAATAAAGGAAAGCGTCTATGGTACAAGGGGGACCTTCCCCCACTTTAAACAAAATAGTGGTTCATGAAGCACCCATTTACTGGGCCTCCAAAGATCTCTGTATCATTTAGATTTTGAAAAATGAACGTGTGGTTGTCCAGAACTTCAATCACCTTAAAAGGGCCAAACCAGAGGTTGTCGAATTTATCATTCTTGGACTTGTCATCCCTTCTGGCATCCCACCTCAAAACCAGGTCCCCTTCCTAAAAAATCTCCTTCTTGGTTTTCTTATCAAAGGCCGATTTGATCTTGCTTTGGTATGCCTTTGTTCTCTGATCAAGTGCCTCCCTTCTCTACTGAACTTCTATGATCTGGAAGATCCTCTGTTGGATGTCATTGGGCTCCTCAATATCCTCCTCCAAAAATTTCAAGACTGGTATACCGAGCTGAGTAGGAAAAATAACGTCTATTCCATAAACAAGCTGAAATGGTGAGGTTCCCGGAGAATTCTTAGTGCCGATTCTATCAGCTCATAAGGCATATTTGAGTTTAGAGTCCCGGGATTTCTTGCTTTCAGTCAACAACTTTTTGATGATCCTGATGAGAATATTGTTTCATGATTCTACCAGGCCATTCCCTTGAGGGTAATAGGGTGTGGAATGTGTTAAGGAAATGTTATGGCTGCCACATAAATCAATCATGGCCTTGGATTTGAATTCTTGGGCATTGTCTATTACAAGCTTGCTGGGGCAACCAAATATGGCAATAATATTAGTTTCCATGAAATTCATGATTACCTTGTTAGTGGCATTCCTGGTGGGCACAACCTCAATCCATTTGGTGAAGTAGTCAGTGGCAGTGAGGATCCACTTCTGTTGTCCACTAGAGGGTGGATTTATTTCTCCTATGAAGTCCAACCCCCATTATTGAAACAAACTGCTAGCTTGGATAGGTTTCAAGGGTAGTGATAGTAACTTCTGTTTCCCTGCGAAAATATGACATTCATTGCAGGCTCTAAAAGTGGAAAACACACCAAAGAAAAGGGTGGGCCAATAGTATCCTGCCCTTAGGATCTTGAGCGCTGTGGTGTTCCAATGTTGGTGCTCTCCACACACTCCTTTGTGCATTTCTGCTGTGACTTGTTTAGCTTCATTTTCATCAAGGCATCTTAACAGGATGCCAACATGATATCTCCAATACAGGTTCTAGTTTGAAATATGGAATTTGATGGCTTTCAACTTGAGAGACATGGCCTTTGTCTTCTTCACTTCCGGTGGACATTCAAAATGTTGTAGAAAATAGATGATTTTTTTATACCAAGGTGAAGAGGAATATTTTTCAATTACTTGTAAGTTGTCTTGTCTAGGCTGTATGATGGGTGCATCTGATTGGGTGAAGATATGATGCAATTCTAACATACTGCAGTTTGATTCTGATAACAATTTGGCCAATCCTTGCCCCTTGATCAACTTGGTGGGATTTATGTGCAAGTCATACTCCAACAGCTTGACAATCCATTTTCCTCTTTTCTCCTCACTGTCTGGCTGGACCAAAATCTCTTTGACATTGCTGCTAGGAAAAAAGGCCATTGTGCTAGACTGTATCACATAAACCCGAAAGACAGTGAGTGCTTTGACTAGTGCATAAGACTGTTTTTATAATATATCATACTTGAGCTCAACATCTTGGAGGGATCTGCTGAAAAAGGCTATTGGCTGCTCATGTCCTTCCTCATTTTTCTACAGCAGTACAATAACAATTGTTTCCTCTGAGGCAAAGGAAAAGATGAAGAAATATTTGGCATACTCGGGGCTGGCCAATACATGTGCTTCAACTAAATCTTGCTTGATTGTTTGGAAAGATGATTTCTCCTCCAAGGACCATTTTATCATAGCATCTTTCTTCAACATGTTAGTAATAGGCTTTAGAATTTCAGCAAAATTTGGCACAAAGCATCGAAAGAATTTTATCTTACCAATAAAAGACCAGACAACCTTTTTATTCCTGGGAATCTCAAATTTTTGAATGGCAGAAACCCTCTCTGGATCTATTTTTGTGCTTCCCATTGATATGATGTGGCCCATGAGCTTCCCTTTTGGCATGGCAAAGTGAGAATTCTTAGGATTGAGAGATATCTCATACCTTCTGCTTTTCTTGAAAACTTGCTCCAAGAGCTGCAAATGTTCATCATCAGACTTGGAGAAAATGGTGATGTCATCTAGGTATATGATCCTGAATTTGTTTTTTTCCCCCACGAAAGTGATGTTCATGGCCCTCTGAAAAGTGTCCCCTATGTTCATGAGCCCAAAGGTCATCTTGTCATACATGAATGTTCCCCACGGGGTGGTGAATGCTGTCTTTTCTTTATCTTCCTCACAAACTACTATCTGGTTATAACCAAAGTATCCATCCAACAAGGAAATTTTGTGCACACCTACCATCCTCTGTAAAATATGGTCCATCTCGAGGAGGGGGTAATTTTCCTTCAAAGAACACTTGTTTAGATTTCTAAAATCGACACACAAGCATATCTCCCCACTCTTCTTTCTCACGGGTACTAAGTTGGCCACCCCATTCGAATACCCCAATGGTACAATAATCTTGGCATCGAACATCATTTTTATCTCTTTCTCAATTATGGACATTAACATGGGATTAAATTGTATACTCTTCTGTCTAAATGGCTTGGAGCCAGTTTTATAGAGATCTTGTGCTGGATGATGTCAGTATCAAATGTCTTCAAATATTCATAGGACCATGCAAAAGTATCAACAAACTTTTTAATGAGACTGACATACCTGTCTTTTTTCTCTGCAGCCAATGCTTTGGACAACTTGATGATCTTGGGATTCTCAGTGGTCCCAATATTGCACTCTGTCACCTCTTCTTCTTGATCCTTCATGACAGTTCCTTTGTAAACATCATTACTGTCGAACAATATTTCCAAAGTCACTAGTCCTTTTGGAATATGGTTGGTTTTCAGTTCTACAATATCATGACCAGACACTTTCTTCAACAGATGAGAAGATTAGTGATCTTTTAATTTCTCATTTCATCTTCTTGACTTTCTTGATCAATTGAGATATTGGAGAATTCATCAATGGTGTGAAGAAATATCTGCAACTCTGAATCATCACTAAAGACTTGTTAGTGCTTTATGTTGTCTGGTATGGTTGTTCTATGTTTTATTTCCACCTGATATTTAATATTTGGGCTAATGGGAGGCATGAACGTGCTGGTAGCTAAGGCCAGAGAATCAGATTTTTGATTCTGTTCTCTGGGAATGAAAGAGAGGTTAAATGCTATAAATAAATTATCAATCGGGTCCCATACCTCATTTTTGTACTTCTTGAGCTTCTGTTTCTTAGTTTGATAGGTATTCCTTACTTGATTGATGACCAACTCAGAATTACCAAAAACTGCTAAACAATCAATGGCCAAGTCTTTGGCAGCCCTCAATCCCAATACTAGAGCTTCATATTTAGCTATATTATTAGTAGTCTCAAACTCCAGCTTATAACAGAGGGTTATAACTTCTTTTGAAGGGGAAATGAGGAGAATACCCGCACCACATCCTTCTTTTGATGAAGAGCCATTGAAATACATTTTCCATACTTTGTTTTGTTGACCAATCATTGGCTTATCTTTGCATTGGCTGACTGATATTTCAGGTTCATCATTATTTAAATGAAAAACAGATGAACCCATCTCATCCTCAACAACATAAATGGGGTGATTTCTTGGGTTCTAGTGATCACTGACTATGTAGGCTAACCTTGCCTCTCTGTATAGCCTCCTGTTCTCACCACCAAACACAGGAATGGTGGCATATGTGAGGTCCATTTGCAATGACCCTCCAACCTTCTTACCCCAAGTTCTGGATAATAGCATCCCAAACTTTGGGGGGATGTTAGCCAACACAATGTCCATCACTACACTCCTCATGGGTAATTGTGCTAGAGAAACAAACATATATTTTATCAATCCCATTCATTTTACTTTCTTAGAATCAAAGGAGTAGAGGTCTTGGTAAGGCTTGGTAATTTCTAGACCTAGTTCTTCCATAACAACCTTGGGAATGACATTGTGAGAGGATCCTGAGTCCATAAGATAGTTGTGCATGATATTATCATGGACATTCATAGATATATAGAAAGGAGGAGAAGCATCAGAGCCATCATCATTGTGTGGACCCACAATAATGACTGGGATTTTATCCTGTAGACTAATGACATCAAAAGATATACTAGAAGGAGTGGGATGCATAACTTTCATGATGGATTTCTTGAAAGGTTCATTTTTTAACAATTGTGTCAAAGGGATGAGAATGTTGATTTTTCTCAGCTCATGTTCCAGGCTGTAAAAGGTTGGTGGCTTATCAAATTCCTTTGTTTCATGGGCAAGAGGTTTTGAAAGTGGAAATGAATGAGTTTTAGATGGCATGCCTTTAGTTGGATTTGTCTTGGGAGGGGCTTTTGTTGGTTTGCCTTGATCAGACATGGTGGCCTTAGAAGCTCCATTTCACATCCTCAAATTGTATTTCTTCTTGGGTTGACCTTGAATAACTCCCTCTTCCCCTATCTGATCATCAAATTGGTTTGACAATTGTGCTACCTCATATTCATGCTGTGTTAAGTGTCTGGTATAAAAATCTGTCTCATTGAAAAGTACAACAGTATCTTCCACAACATCATTGTTTGCATCTATCTCCTCAGTCTAATTTCTTTGGAAAGGGGCTACCACCCTTTGATCATCCACATTTATCCTTTCTCTTTGCATTACTTGAGGAGCATCATTAGGCCTTCTGAATTGGTTCTAATTTCTATTACTAGCCCCTTGAAAAGTTCTGTTTGGCTGTTTGGATTCCTATTTTATCTTAGCTATCTCAAAAGTAAGATCCTTCAAATTCTTAGTCATCTCTTCGAGTTGGGGATCAATTGTAGCTGGGTTAGAGGAGGTAGGGGCATCCTCTCTCTGTTTTTTCTTCTCTTTATCATATTTAGTCTTTAATTTGTTTGATGCCAAAATATTAGATTCAACTTCAATGGCTGCTTCCTGCATGGATAACAGTGTGGTTGATCTTCTCTATCTCAGGAGGAGGGAGAATTCTACATCAAATGCATTATCATAAGTGATATTGGCAGAGGCTTCATTTGGTTTGATTTTATATGGGATTCTACAATACATTTTATTGAATATCTTGGTGAAGTCTAAAATAGATTCACCATTATTTCTCTTTAGAGCCCCAAATTCAGTGATGTAATAGAGATAATCTCTCATGTCTCCCCATTTATTTATAAAAGCTTCATCTAATGCTTCAATATCTGCAATGGAGGCTGGAGGAAGACCCCTAAACCAATTTATGACCTCCCCATCCAGACTCTGTACAAACAACCTCATCCATACATATGAATAATCAATGTTAAAGTTTCCTGCAAAACTGTAAAAGGATACCATATGTTCTTCAACATTTATTTCACCTTCCCCATTATATATCGGTATATATTTCATGTAATATGTGGTTGGAAGTGCATGCAAAACTGCAGGTAGCACTAAGGGTGCATATCTGGAATTTTTTTTGACATCCATCCTATTAATGGCCATGGCTCGAACAATAGGAATCTGCAAATTTATGGGAGATAGAGGAGTGGATGCAGGATTGGATTCTGAAGTGGAATCAGTAGTAGGAGATGCCTGAGCCCCGTTGGAATTATATTCTCAGGGCTAGCAAATTTAAGCTTCTTGTGATGATGGTTTGAAGTATTCTCTTGGTGTGCAACTTTTCCCTTGAGGGGGGAAGTGTATCTCTGAGATACAATAGATTTACTTAGTTGCCTTTCTATCTAAGAGCCTACTGTGTTATTCTCAGGGTTACAATCAACCTTCTTGGCTTTGCTATTTTCAGATTTGGATCTGTTGAATCCCTTTCTGGGTGCCAGTATTTCTTCTTCAAATTTTACTCAGTGAAATCGCCAGGTGAAAGATGGCAGTCTATTTGTGTCTAATCTTTGTTCACCATCAAAGGTCAGAGTTGATCAATGTCATTCTCCCAGGGAAATATATTTCTTTACTCCATTCCCTGGCAATGACGCCAGAATGTGTTGGTCCTAAGGTCTGCACCTGACTGCTAAAGGACAAAGCTAGGCCACCTATCAGTTTAGAATGATTGTTTCTTTAAATTTTTGTTGGTTGGTTAGAGGTTATTCTATCAAGACAAAGGAAAGGTTGGGTTAGCAGAATGATATGGATGAGGGCCCTCCTTGGATGATGGCACACTAATGACAGACCAGTGAAATAATAGAAAACAGAGAGAAACAAAAAACTACTCAATGAATAATCTGCTGTAAGAATTTCAATACTAAAAATATCATTTCAAGACATCAAACATATATCAAAACACAATAACTCTCACAGGTTGCAAAAAATGAACCTTTACCAAAGCATCAATTGTTTGACATCTTGCATATCAGTAAAAATAATTCATACAATACCTGAAAGGAAATGAAATGTACATTGCACAAATAAAAAACTGTATTCAAGATAAGAATGGAAACAAATGAAGAGTTGAATGAAACACTGTCATCAAGAGTATGTTCACCAGGTAGAGAGATTTAATCCATGCATAAAACAGGTCCAACCAGTGTGTTGTATTGCTATTCTTTCCTAAAAAATTCCGACCTTTACAATATCCAAAAAATAACTATTTAAAAGAGTTGCAAAGGCTCTCGTCCTTAGGGAACTGAGACCTCGATCTCAAGAACTGTTCGTAAAAAAAAATATTAACTTCACTAAGATACAAGAATTAAATAGCAGGAGTGGTTCTTATCACACACAAAAGGCCACTCTTGCATCTAATCTAGGAAAATGCTAGACTTAATCAAATAAAACTACTACTGTCTCTGTGACATAATTGATGCATGTGCTGAAGGAACTGAGTTGGTGGAAGATAGGCCACAGGGTGACAAAACAGAGCTTTGCATAGAGCGTTGGCATGCGTGTGATATTTTGGAGGTCACCGGAGATAACCAATTATATGAGTAGAATTCCCTGAAGTATTTATGAAACTAATCTATGTTGACCTGTGACTGAGACTTAACTCTCTGTCTACGCCTGAGCTTCCGGAAGCCAAGAACACCCTGCGTTAATCCTACTAGATTCCATCTGTACCTATGAAATAGCTTCGTTGGAATGGTTGTTATCCCATCATACATGAGGTGAGACGTGGAGGTGAGCATCCAATTGGGAGACATAATGAATGGACGCAAGGGTAGATGACATGTAGGGAGAGATACAGGTGGTGCGTAGAGAGAGGAGGAGTGGATAGGTTGGGAGGTGAGTGGAGAATAGGTGGTGAAAGGCAAGAGGGGGGGGTCCCAAGTTGCAACAAGGATCATCGATATGGAGAGGGGGGCCACCACCGATGGAGATCAGTGTGGGGTTTAATCGAAGGAAAAGTGTCGGGTGGTGAGAGGAGCAAGAGTAGTGAGTGGGATGAGGGGAGATGACATGTGAGGTGACACGATGAGATGATGTCATTCAAACATGTGATTTTGGGAGCTGTTGAGGGTGGTTTGGATTTAGATCACCTTTGGGCCTGCAACTCACCAGAAGCTGCCATGTACCCTTCCAACAAAACCATGGTTTAAATTTTGGGACCGCTCTGGAAAATTAACGTCCTAGCAGTTCACATCTCCGCAATGAACTATAGTTGTTGATCTGATTACGCTCCGAGATCTGGGTGACCTTTACATGTGACAAGGATCAATGGCTCAGGTGGTTTTAGATCAATGTTCCTCTCTTACTTCGGGAGTTCGGGCTTCGGGCGTTTTGAATGTGAAACATGAAAATATCCCGGAGGAAAATCCCCAAAGTGAATGATCCACTGACGCATTTCATGATGGATGAATGGCCCAGATTGTCTTCGGAGATAAGAGCTTCGAGAGTTTCAAATATTAATCATGAAGATCTCCTGGAGGAAAATCATCGAAGTGACGTGGCGGCCTGATGTCGTATGATGTCACAGATGCTGAGGTATCTAGGAAAGAGAGGTGACACATGTCATGTGGAAATGGGTGAATGACACAAGCAAATGACCTCAGATGAATTCCACGTGTCCTGCCTCATGAGTGTGCCACATGTCTCAACTACTGGATTCCATGTGCTTCGACACTTCAGGCTTCAGGAGTTTCAACTGTTAGTGCTTCGAAACTTCCCAGAGAAGAATCGCCGAAGTAATTGATCTATCGCCACGTGTCCCATTTGATGGATGGTCTAGATTTAGTTTGGGACTTAGGGCCCTTGGCTTGTAGGGACTTTCGAATGTGAAACCTAAAAATCTCCCAGAGGAGAATCTCCGAAGTGAATGATTTTCTGTTGCATTTCGTGACTGATGAACGGTCTAGATTCTCTTCAGAGATTCGGGCTTCGGGAGTTTCAAATGTTAATCATGAAGATCTCCCGGAGGAAAAATCCTGAATTGGATGATTTGCTTCCATGTGTCTTCGTTGATGTATGGCCCTGATTCACTTCGGGACTTCGGGTCTTTGGCTCTTCGGAAGTTTCGAATGTTTGTTCTTGGAAAACTCCCGAAGTGAAAATCGCCGAAGTAGATTTTATGTCACCGCATGTCATGATAGATGAATGACCCATATTATCTTTGAGTCTTCGACATTTCAGGCTTCGGGTCTTCTGATGACTCTGGGTGTTAAACTCCACACAATTATTCATTCCCGAATGGATGACAACCGTTGATATGATTTACATGGTGGATCCTTACCGTTGAAACTTTACCTCTTTGTTCCCACAATATGAGCGCATAATTTGCTGCTCTGGATTGTTACATCGTGTGCACATGCATTCCCTATTCATACAAAAATAATTGGGAAACCTGTAGTGAGATAAATACATGAAAAACATGATGATAAGTAATTCAAACCAAACACGATGTATATTTCATCTTTCAAGAAAGACAGAAAAAGAAATGCGCAAAGACTGAAAGAAGAAAGAAGAAAACAAGAACCAAGTCACTCAGTAATGGGAAAATGACTTAACTGACCAGAAAAAGGAAAAATTTGATGAAGGCATATGGAAAAGAGAGGAGAGGCAGGGGATGCAGACCTAGGTTACAACACCATGCATGAGGTGCTTGTTGTATTCCATACATGGATTTATTCAACCTGGACACATTATTCAACCTGAACACATGCGACTCGTTCTCATGTATCACAAATCCACCTGGTTGCTCGATGTAAACTTATTCCTCAATATCTCCATTGATAAAGGTTGTCTTCACATCCATATGATGTAGTCTCCAACCCATGGATGTGGCAAGGGAAATAATTGTATGGATGGAAGTGTATCGGGAAACATGAGAAAATGTCTCTTCATAATCTATTCCTTCCACCTGAGAGAATCCTCTAGCCACAAATCTCGCTTTGTACTTCTCGACACTTCCCTCAGTTGCATGTTTGATCTTATATATCCACTTGGAAGTTCCTACAGACTTCCCTTTTGGTCTCAAAACAATATCCCACATACAATTCTTCATGATGGACTGATACTGTTCGGTCATGGAATATTTCCAAACCTGTTGAACTGTTTCTTCTCCATGAGAGGAAGGCTTAGTATCAATGATGTGTTTCATAGCTGAAACATAGCTCGAAAATGTCTATGGTCTCTTTCTCTCTCAGATTGTACCACAAGAAGATGCATGTCCCTCTTCCTCCTGCATAGTCTGTCGAGCCCATGTAGGCCTCTTCTGACCTACTACAATGTCTTTGGGAACATCCACTAGAGCTACGAGATCAACTGGATAAGTAACTGTCTCCCTTTGAACTACTGAAGGGGGTGGATGTATGGTCTCTTATTTATTCTCGTTGTCAATCTCCATCGGATATTCTCTGGATCTTCGAAAGCATATCCCTTCCTCAAAGGTGTCATCTCTGCTAACTTCAATTTGTCTCTGACAAGGGATGTAGATCTGGTATGCCTTTGAAGGTTCACTATACCCCACAAATGTACCCTTTCTTCCTGAAGGGTCTAGTTTGGTCGTCTTTTCCTTGGGTACATGACTGTATATTGGACACTCAAATATATTGAAGTGTCCAACCTCAAGATTCACTACGGTGAAAGATTATTTGGGAGTCATGTTCTTTAGAATATTATGAGGACTCTTATTTTGAATGTACACAACTATCATGGATGTCTCTTCCCACATAATCATAAGTAAATTTTGATCATGTATCATCGCGTTGGTTTCCTCAACAATGGATCTCTTCTCCCTCTCTACAACCCCATTCTGTGGAGGGTTATAAGGAACGATGTACTCCCTCTTGATCCCTACCTAAATACAAAAATCACTCAAATCCTTGGAGGTGTACTCTCCTCCATTATTTGATCTCAACACCTTGATCTTACTCCCGATCTGGTTCTCAAACTGAGCTATAAACTCTTCAAATATCACAAGGAATCCATCCTTGGTCTTCAAGAAATAAATCCACATCTTCCGAGAGTGATTTTCGATCAAGAGAACATAGTACAAGTATCCGCTCAAGGAAGCAAAAGACATAGGTCCACAAAAATCTATATGTATCAAGTCCAATGTCCCCTCGGATCTACTGTCATTGCTCGAAAGGACCCCTTGACATTATTTCCAAGAGAACAACCTATTCAAACTCCATCATGCTCGATATGTATCTCTAGAAGGCCTGTCACCATCTTCGCCAGAGCGGGAAGGGATCTATAATGTAAATGAGCAAGTCTCCTATTCCATATCTCACTCAAGTTGATAGTATCATGTAATAAGGCCTATACTGGTTGGACAATCAATCTGTACATTTTTTTTCTCGAACACCAATCACTAGGCATAATCCATGTGCGAGTTCCTGTTCCATGCAAGAACTTTTCCTTCAGAGAAAATAACCTTGTAGCCTTTATCCTCTAAGGAAAAAATAGAGACAAGGTTCCTTTTCATCCCATGTACATATAGTACCTCACTTAATTGAGGTGTTATGTCAGAATCTAGTTGGAAAGAAGAATATCCAAATCCCTTCATAGTATATATGACATTATCACTAGGTAAAACATGTAGATGAGACTCTTTCCCTAAAAGATCTATAAGATGTTCTCTATATCCATTCATGTGTCTAGAAGCACCACTGCCAGTCAACCAAATATCACTATCAGTAGGAACCATACCTGAGAGTGTTGAAATGAAGAAGAACGCCTCATCCTTTATGCCTTCATCCCTCTAAGGTGGTTTTGAATCAACATCGACAGTGGAGGCATGTTGTCTTCCTTTCTTTCTTGTAGGACAATTTATCGCAGTGTGTCCATACTTGTCACATCTAAAACATTGAATATTTGATATGTCTTTTCTTTGTTCATGACCTGGAGAAAGTTTTCTTGTCATTGAATGCTTTGCTGAAAATTATTCTTTTTATTCTACCTTTCTTTGCATGAGAAGAAAGGGCTTGATTTTCATCATGATGAGAGTCTTTCATGCTTCTAGCTATAAGTATGGTTTTATCCTGAGTGTAGTCTGCCCATAAACGATAAAACTGAGGTAAATATGCTCTTCCACTGATACATTGAATGAATGGTTCCCAATGTCTTGGAAGATAAATCATCACAATCTCTCTGTCTGTTATGGTTTCTCCAATGACACCTAACTTATCTCTAATCTTTGAAATCTTCATGAATAAGGTACCAGTGGTGTCATCTTTAGTCATCTTGAGATTTTGAAGTTAGTGTGTCAATGTAAGAGCTATGTTAGTGTTGTTTCTCTCAAACATCTTCTTCAACGCATCATACATTAGATAAGTTGTCTTCAAGATAGAAATGTGAGGTAGTAGATGATCTCTTACTGAGTAGATGATTGTCTTCCTAGCTTTGACATCATCTATATTCCATTTATCCTTCTCTTCATTGGTTGTTGTTGCTGGTAGAGTTCCTTCTATCAACTTCAATAGGTCTCTCTCTTCTAGAGTGATTTGTAATCTTGACTTCCAGGAGATGAAGTTGCTTGATCCATCAAGCCTATATTCCACCAAAGTTTTGTTCCTCATGGCTTGCATATTCTTCACAAACCCTAAAAGCTAGACTATAAACCTCATCTACAGAAATCCTAATGATTTTCAAGAGGAAGTCTCTAGGAGGTTCGTTGGACTTATGACTACCAAAAAGAATCCTTGGAGAGTCAAAATAAGCCCAATGAGTTGCAAAAATAACCCAACAACCCGCAAAAACTTTAATTGCTAAGTGCTAAAGTAGGAGGGCAATCTGTAGAAGAAGGAGGGTGATTTTATAGAAAGTACGACTGGATTGTTGGAGGAGGTCAAAACTTATGAAAAAGTCTTCTTTAGGTGTGCTGCTCTGATACCATATTGAATTTTTAATGGTGGCTCAAGAACAAGTAATTTCTTTTCAATTTAGTATGAACTTTAACCATAAAAAATGTAGCAATACAATAGCTGCAGTAAACCAAGATCACAAGAAGAATAAACATTCATAAGACACAAGAGGTTATCCTAGAAAAACCCTTCTCAAAAAAGGGAAAAACCCAACAACCCTTTGCTATATTTCCAAGAGAATAAACCCTCTCCATAGGAAAACCTAGCACACACAATAGGGTGCTCTATGACCAAGAAAGATAGCGGATAACAAGTGCGCACCAAATTACAACTCTCCAAGTAATGCATTGTGAGTGAATGAGATGATCCTCAATGGGGATATATATCTCTAATATATATATGAACTAACTCAATGAATAGACATGCCTATTGGAAAAATAGGGCTGACTTGTACAACTCAATAATACAATTAGTCCTTTACATAATATTAATTGTCTTTACACAGTAAGGTCAACTTGTACCCTTCACAATAAAAATTGTGGTTTTACAATAGTCTTAATATTTGACAATATAGAAAGGGGTCTCACACACATCCTCTAGTGCTCTGCCACTAGGGACAAGTCCACATGTGCTCAACCACAAGGTACGCCACTCTCAAATAGGTCAACTCAACTAAATCCATAGGAGTACGAACTGGATATCCATCTCAAGTCAACTCAACTAAGTCCATAGGAGTACGCTAGGAGACCATCTCAAGTCATCTCAACTCAGTCCAAAGGATCACAAAAAGAGACCAACACAAGTCATCTCAACTCAGTCTAGAGGAGTATGAATCACCTATCACATACGATTTCTCACAGATCATCTCAAATCAGTCTAGAGGAGTATGATATGAATAATTTCTCATGAAGCTGCAATCATAAACATAAATTAAGGCTATAACAAAGAGAGAGAGTCTAAATATATGCAAGAAGAGTTGAGCTAAGGAGGAAAGAAAACCATAGGAGCATAAAGAGTATAGTAAGGGGTGTGAGATGAGGGGTCAGACCCATAATGAAGAGGAAGGATACCACACCAGGAGGAAGTGCGATAGAGAGTACTATGCCAGAGAGGAGCACTGATGAAGATAGGTCGACGAAGAGGCATGGAGTTAGGAGTAGGGTATCCAGTTAAGATACCAAAAGTAGTGGTAGTAGGGACAACGAATATGAAATCCAACCCCCTTGGCTATTGCGATATGTTGCAAATTTAGATGAAGATTATAGGAAAAGTAGAGTAATGAAGGTAGGAGAAGATGACTAATATCTCCCACGATGAGGAGAAGAGGAGTTAGTGATAGTGGATGGAATTGTGTGGCTTCAGGTAGAAAATTTTCTAGGTTCCCTCACAAGAAATGATGAAAGAAGATGGAGGTATGTTATTGGATAAATCAGTGAATGCGAACATAAAATGATCTCCCTAGATCCACCTGGATATAGAAAAAAACAAGATAGGACATGGCACTTTCCCTAAGATTTAATCATTGAATTTACTATCAAACACGAGATGAGTGACATACCTTTGAATATCTCTTCCTTATGTCTTTGTTGTCCCTGCTCCGCTCTGGTGCTCTTGTGATATTGGATCTGCAATGAAACACAAACCAACCAAAGTGAAAGTAACAATAGTATATTCAATTAAAACCTATACATGTGATCAAGGAGTCATGTAATAAATTGAGAATGATTTTATGGGAAAGAAACATGCCACTGTATCATATTAAGTAAAAGTGGAAGATACAAACAAATAACCTTGATGTTGCAAGGTTCCCTTTCGGTGGCCCTTTGCTCCAACACACACACTTTCTCCAAGATTGCATGAAGAAGATCCACAATAACTTGATGGACCAATGAAGACCTCAAGCATCAATTGAAATAGAATCCCTCAAACAATTCTCATCCTATTCTTTCATTAATTTCTTGCTTAACCTTTTCCACGAGAAATCCATCATTATATAGGAGAAAGAGAGATGGTTAAAGAGATTAGGATGATCCCACCAAATCAGAGAAGCGAGTAGGACCCCAACCATATGGATGCCACCTCATATTCTAGAATATCCCTTCTGAAACTTTCGTGAACTTCGACCTTTTCTTAGTCTTTCAACGCCGTCGCACCCTAGCTATAGTACAGCCAGCAGAAATGTCACAATCTAGTTTAAAGACAGACTGTGTTAAGAACCAAACATCAATATAGCATAGAAAAACTTCAGGAAAGGTAATCAATGCCTTGAAAAAGAGATAATTTCAGATAATAAGCCTCTTCGAGGGGGCAGCCTCCTTTTACCCCACTTAAATGTTCAAGTACAAGATGATTCAAAATGAAAATGTCTCCTTGGTATATATAGGATACTAGGAGGTTTTAATGGCCTAAAGCCGACATAAATAAAATAACATTACTAATCTAAATCACAACTAA